>PVKA01000501.1:109194-198340 GCA_004027165.1 Ctenomys sociabilis | reverse complement strand
CTATATCTGGGAGGTATGTTGGTGGCAGTTTGATAGGGATTGCATTAAATCTGTACAGCAATTTTGGGAGTATGGCCATCTTCACGATGTTGGATCTTCCTATCCAGGAGCATGGAATATCTTTCCATTTTCTGAAATCCTCCATAATCTCTTTTCTTAGGGTGTTGTAATTTTCTGTGAAAAGATCTTTGACTTCCTTTTCTTCTGGATGGTTAATAACCTAAGATCACAAGTCAGAGTTGGAGAAATAGAAGAGCCACAAGGCCAGCCAACATTTTGGACCTAGCCTTTCAAGGTCAATGAAGACTCAGGACATAGGAGAACCTGTACTGCAATATCATGAGACTCAGGTGAGCTCCAAATTTTCTGAGCAAGGAGATTGTGGAGCCACAGAGGAAAGAGATTGAAGTTCTATAGTGTGCCTGGGGAGAGTCACATGAGGAGAAAACTTTCTCTCAGGCTCTCACAGAGAACAATCTGGTCAAGCATTGGCCGTGACTCATCCACATGGATGACACAGACAAAGGAACTACAGAATAATGTACAGGACTACAAGATAAACCCTGAGAAGACTTCAATGACCACATAGGAAATATAAAGCTCATGTGTTGGTATGTAAGTTTTGATCTACCTAGGTCTTAACCATCCAGCAGAAAAGTATAAAAGTATAAAAATGAAGTATACATCTTGAGCTCATAATATTAAGCTGAGCTGTAAATGGATATGGTCGACAATTTCTTTGAATAACTCCCTATGGTTTCAGAATGCTGGACTGTGTTGGATTGTGGTGTCGAGTTCAAGCACCTAAGGTAGTTGAATGTCAATGGAGTGCCCACTTTTGACAGGTGTAGACAAAGGAAGGGTTGTAGAAAGAAAAAATCATGATGTGTGTATATAGACAGTACAGTTGGGATAGATAACGCTGTGCTTCTACATAATTCTATGATAGGCAAGATCTGCACTAATGGTGGTTGGACAGGATATTATGTTGGCTTTTAGTGCTATGGTCATCCACTAGGTAAATAATTATTGAATTTTTGATATAATTTCAGCTATCAAAAAACCTGTAAATATAATATCATGTATGCACCTTGTACAATACCAAAACGTTATGAAAACAGTTTGCTATGTATTAATTCATCAACTCTGTATGGTTAAGGTGTTTTGAAACTGTCTGATTGACATTTGTATTTTAATAAAATAAAAATAAATGGAAAAAAAAAGAGCTAGAATGAATTTTATCTGGAACTTGCTATCCTCCTTCCTCAACCTCCCAGAGAGCTGGCATTATCTAGCATCATCTGGAAGTCTGATCACCTTTCTTTGCAGGCAAATGGGTGGATACCCTGAAGCTCCCATGGACTGTGTTCTTGTAGATCCAAAGCCAGCTCAAGGCTAGAAATCTGAGGATGCAGATGCATCCTGGGGTTGGGGGGTTCACACGTTTGCTGAGTGCCAGGTGTGTGGTCCCCGCAGTCAGCATTAGCATTTGTCATTCATGGTCACCTGGTTCTAGCACTCGTGGTGTATCAGCACTAGAAGTCCTGTTTTAGGAGCAGGAAACCAAAGCCCGTGGATATCAGGTGTCTTGGCCAAGTCAAACAGATGTGGTCAAGGACAGAAGCAGATATGAGCTCAGAGGATTTCAAAGTCGTGCTCTCACCCATTAGGCGAGGGTGCACAGCACAGGTTCAGGGAATGACCCCAGCTCAGGAATTGGCAACTTCAGTGTCCATACACTTCTTTTTTTTTGTTTTTCTTTCTGTATTTTAGGGAAGGGTCTACAGGGTGTTCAGGGCCTCACTACTAGATCTGACTCATAGCGATCTGCCTGTTTACAGCCTCCCAAGTGCTGGGATTCAGGTGCATGCCACCACACCCAGTCTTAATTGCTATCTCAGTGTACCCCGGGGGCAGGGCTGGCACAGCATGCTGAGGATTGAACCCCTGTCTGCTGTGCCTACTTGCAGGTGCTTTAATATACTACACTATTTGGCTGGCTTTTTAGAGTGACTTCTTAAGGGCCAGAAAGTTAGCTCAGTGGACTAAACACCTCCTTAGGTAAGCACAGAATCAGGGTTCCATCCCCAGTTCCAAATGCTGCACGGGCCCTGCCCTCAGGTGCACTGAGCTGGTGACCAAGTTGGGGCCTGGTGGTCCACTCCCATAATCCTAAGGCTGGAGACGCTAAAAACAGGAGGATCACTACTGGTGCGATCTGCATAGTGAGACCCTGTACCAAATACATTAAAAAAGAAAAAAAAAGTGACTTTTCTCTTTTCACTTAGGAAACCTACGAAGATTCAATTGTACTCAGCCAAAGTAAGATAGGATCATACCATTAGCCCTCAGGTGGATGCCATGGGTGAGATTAGCCTGCCTTGAAGACCACAAAGGTAGGTGGAGTGTGCAGTTAGGAATAAGCTTCCTATTCCACCAGCCATTTGAAAGTGTGAGTCAGCACTAAGCTACTGGCAAAAGCAAAGTCAGGACAGAGGAGGAGCCGAGTCAGCCCTGCCTTAGGCTGGGGTGCTGCATGAGGCCAAACAATTCCTTCCCTTCTCTGGACATTCACACTCTCTAATGTACTCACCAACCTCTGTCCTCTGTGTTGGCTCGGCTGTGACAGTATAGAATAAAACTAGCATCTGATCATGGAGAACAAGATAGTGTAAGGAAAGCCATGCTGCAGCAGTGAGAGAGAATCTTCAGTTCTGTGAAGGGAGGAGAGCTCGCTCCAGCTGGCGCACTGTGGGCCTGAGCTTTCAGCAGCTCTTAGATTTTACTCAGAGCACAGTCTGAATTATTACCAGAGCCCGCCCCTGCCCAGCCCTGTTCTGGTCAGCCAGCAGTGTACATTACAGAACTGCGAGTACCTTAGGACCTGCCCTTGCTGGCACACCTCAGACCCGTTCTCTGCTTTGTCTTGGCTCTGGGCGGCAGTGGTCTTTGGACATTGGAGTTGATGTCTCCAAATTAGACTCTCAATCTGGCTTGCTGAGTGCTAGTCCAAGCCTGCCTTTCCTTCATTCCTCCCTGGCCATAGCAGGCAGGCAAGAGGAAAGCTATAATTTGTGGGCTGCCCTTTCAGGGCAGCATGAGTGACAAAAATACCTTGGTCCTCCCTTGCCCTGTGGGCTGGGCCCAGCAGCCAGACTGCCTCAGGCCCACAGGCCAGCGTGAGTGGGATTCTCTCCCATGCATTATTCATACCAGTGCTTCCCTTTCTATTTTTAATGTCAAGCCGGTAGCGGTTCCCTCTGCCAGCTATTTTTAGCATCATTGCTGCCAGCTGACAGCAAAGACAAAGGCACCGAGGCACCTTGAGAATGACAAATGGCAATTTTTATGATGGAAATAGAAAGGCTATTTTTCTTCCCGGCAAAAAGCAAAAAAAAAGAAAGAAAGAAAAGAAAAATTGTTTATAGCTGCAAAGATACTGAGGCTTGAATTTATAATTTGGCATGCAGACTGCCAAGCACATAAAGGATTTCCTTATACCACACACACACACAAACACACACACACACACACACACACAAACACACACACACACACACACACACACCTTTTTCCCAAAGCAAATACACCCTCCTTTGTGAAGTTGTCTGTGAAGCTCCTCTTTGTTCTTACCTGAGTGCTCCTCTTTCTAGGATAGCAGCTCAGACACTTTGAATCTCCTCTAGTGTTTTGAACCTTTGTTGCCCTCCAGTGTGTGAACTCCCTGAAGGCATGGTGCTATTGTTAAACCTTCACGGTCAAGTTCTAAGAAAAGCAAGCAACCCTACTGCCCCATTCCAATGCTGGCTGAGTGCCTGTATGTCTGCCATGGGACTCTCCTGTTGGCCATAGACAACCGCAAGAAGAGCAGCATTAGCTGAGGCTGAAGTGAGACCACGAGAAAATGGAAGGGAAAATACCTTTGAGAATTCTGGCTGAGTATGGACAATAGTAAAGAGACTCCTGGAGGTCCTGCTGCATGCCTAGCCTACCAGCACCGTGGGTGGCTGAGGCGGAAGGATCACCAGTTTGAGCCCAGCCCTGGCAATGTAGGGCCTTAGAGATACTGTGTTTTAAAATAAAGGTGGGTGGGGGCTCAATGATACAACCCTGGGTTCAATCCCAGTACCACATACAAAATATCAAATATTTCTTTTCCTGCCTCTCCTGATTGACCATTCCTTCTTTATTGATCAATTTTCTATCTGCTAGTCTGTCCTCTCTGTGGACAGGAGTTATTTCGATACCCAAATGAGACAGTTGCCCCAAACTTTGTGACAGCACCAGTCTGTGGTGATACCTTTTTTTTCTAACACCTGCCTCTAACTTCCAATCAAAGCTTGACTCCCACAGTAGTTTCTTTCCAGCTCTCCTACTGAGACATTTGCCTTTGGTGCAAGAAATAATAAAACTGACTTCTTCAACTACTGGTATGCTCCCTGAGGTCTTAGCTGGAGGGGGTCAGAGTGAAATTAACTTGGCTGGATTGAGAAACACCTTTTAGATTCATAAAGCACACTTCGGGTGTGGCTATCGATGACTGGCAGATAGGCCAGCAAATGAGGAGGGAAGATCTCCTCTGGTGGTGGGTGGCAGCAGCCAATAGGGCTCGGAGCCTGGACAGCATAAAAAAGAATAACCAATTAGGCTCTTCTTGAGAACCCCAACCAATACAGGCATTAGCAGCAGAAACTCTCACATAAATAAGTCAATAAGTGCTGGCGAATAGTAGGAGTAGCCAATGGAGGGCGGCAGGAACACAGGGCCCCGAGCAGCACACCCAGGTATGAACACCTTGGCACCTCCTTGCTCAGGTCTGGTCCCAAGCCCAGGGGCAGCTCATATACTGACCAATCCTTTGCGCTTGATGTGCGTTGAATACCTAGTTCTGTTTCATAGATTCCTACACATTGGCTATTATTCTATCAATGTGGCACTAAGAAGTGAAGTAGATACCACAGCTCACTTAGGCCTTGAGCAGTAAAGGGGTTGTGCCAGACCTGGCTACGTTCCTTCTGGTTTTAACATAACTTATGTGCATACACTAAAAAGCAATGCATTTAAGTCTAAAAATGAACTCCAAACTTCTAATAAGAATCCTAATTTGAGGTCTCTCTCTATGTGTACATAGAAGCTGAGCTGCAGGTCTGACCTACAAACTGTACAGGATGACATCATTACCTGTGCTGAATGGCTCAAGTCCTTCGTGCAATTGCACCCTCTCTTGTCAGTGACTTCTGGGAGTAAATATTTGACAGAATTCTAGGAACTGAGAAAAGGAGAGGACACCTTCTATGGGGCTTCTGGGAAGTGGTTTCTTTCCTCAAGATGAAGCCCTGCAAAAGCCAATATTTTTCATCTTCTGTGCATCACAGTGTTGGGTGTGATCAGAGACCACTGCCACTCTGTCGGGGTGTGATCAGGGCATGCTGCAGCCTCAGGGTGAGGGCAGCTCTGAGCAAGGCAGAAGTGGCTTCTTGTTAGGTGAGACAAGCAATGCAGTGTTGAGGGCAGTTGTGATTGCAACTCCTGTAACTTGTGCATAACTCCGGTTACTGACCTCATGCTCTTGCTCATAGTGCACCCGTTGCCTTGAGTCTTCCTCTGAGCATTGTATCTAAAAGGCACCCAGCCTGTGTCCTTTCCTCTGACTCTTTAACATCCCTACCTGGCATTCACTACAACTGCAGCATACACTGCGCATGTATTTGTGCCTCCATCCCCATCACTGGCAGGTAAGCTCCGTTGGGTCAGGGCAAAGTCTGTCTGATTCATCGCTACTTCATCACCATCTCAGGTAGGGTGTGGGACAGCTGAATAAGTGAAAGGGTGCTTAAATAGGTAAAAACAAGAGAAGCCTCCTTCTGGATGTTCATCAAAATTCAGCCTTGTAGTCAGTTTTTCAGGCTGTCTGGAGCTTCTGAAGGATTTGTGTGTTCACACAGCTAACTGGAGAGAGAGGGCAAGGTGTCAAGGTCAAGAGCTTTGGAATTCAAAGCCTTTGTTCTTAACCACTGTGCTGAACTGCCTGACAGGTGCAGTGCATTTGTAGCCCTGCCTCTTGAGCGGTACAGTGGTCCCTCACTTATTGTGGAGAGCATATATTGCAGAAGCCAGCAAAGTAGCAACGTTATATTTATTTTAATAGTTCTATATATATTAAAGTTTTACATATAAACCCTTCCCACACTCTTATAAACCTTTCCCACATTTCTAAAAACACTCCTAATGTTCTTAACCATCTTCTAAACTCATAAACCTACATGATTTTAACAATGTATCCTGTATGGTATTACAAAATCCCATGATATAGCGAAAAACCCACAATAAATAATTTAGATGAATATTTTTTGAAAACCTGAAAAATAATGAGTCCATGAAAGTCAAACTGCAAAAAAGCTATGGACTACTGTATATGGTTTGTATATGCGGTGTGGGCCACTGGAAAGAAAGTGGAAAAAGGATGATCCCATTTATTATGCATCATCCTGTCTACACAGGGGGCCAAGGTACTCCCAACATCCTACTGGCCAAGTAGGATGTCTTTAGTGCAGAGAACTGGAAGACAATTGGTTAGAAAACCAGCTAAGAGGAGCTTCAGAAGTCAGAAGAAGATGACAGGAAAGAAGTGAGAATTTCCAGGGAGCACGTTCTGTTTGGGCCTCCATTCAGGAGTCATGTGCTAGCTACAGTAGCGTGTCTATCTAAATGGGACCAGGGGAGTACAGCATCAATGGGAACATTTTGAAGTTGCAGGAGAAAGCACGCAATATCAGATTTTCCAGGACTGTTGGTTTCTGCATCAAGTGAGACAAGGGTTTCCTTCACCTACCCCTGGGGACACTTATAATCATGGGACCCAGCCAGTCTTCCCTGCTTCTGAATGATTACTGGTATTCTTAAGTTCCCCTGATGGCAGTACTCTCATTTCTGCAGAGATGAGTCGCAGCAAAGTCCTCCTTTAAAGTTTAGGGGTTTTATCCACTCACACTTCCCTCATTATCCTCTTCTGCATCCACTTCACCAGTGGCACTATGTAGTTGGAAGGGGTACACTATTGTCACCTTAGAGGAAGCTGTTACATGATGAAAGCAGACTATGATTGTCCTGAATGGGCTCCTAGGAATGGAAACCTATGGATTTCTTCTTTCTTTCTTTCTTTCTTTCTTTCTTTCTTTCTTTCTTTCTTTCTTTCTTTCTTTCTTTCTTTCTTTCTTTCTTTCTCTCTTTGTTTCTCTCTCTCTTTCTCTCTCTCTCTCTCTCTTTCTTTCTTTCTTTCTTTCTTTCTTTCTCTTTCTTTCTTTCTTTCTTTCTTTCTTTCTTTCTTTCTTTCTTTCTTTCTTTCTTTCTTTCTTTCACTGGTTCAGCCTGCCCTGGTGGTGGTGCTGGCACAGCATGTGGTCCTGGATTGAACCACAGTCCCTGTGCACTTGCCTAAGCTTGCCTAAGCAGGCACTTTAGACCCCTGAGCTATCTCACTGGTCCAAAATCTACAGATTTTACACAGACAACTTTCAGGTTAATATTAGGCAGAAACTTCAATGTAAGGAAAAGCAATTCTAAGATAGTGGTGGGCTTCTGTATGAAGTGGTGAGCTGCTCAACACAGAGACTATACAAGCAAAATCCAGAACTATACTGCAGGCATTGTTTAGAGTGTTTGATGGGCCAACCAGACAGCTCAGCGGACTAAAATGCCTGCTTAGACAGAGAGCAGCAGCCGGGGTTCAATCCCCAGTGTGCCATGCTGGCCCTGCCCCCAGGACATGCAGAAATGGCGATTGAGACTGGGTGTGGTGGCACATGCCTATAATCCCAGCACTTGGGACGCTGAAAATAAAAGGATCACTATGAGTCTGATCTATGCTGTGAGACCCTGTAGATTCTGTACTAAATACAGAGGGAGAGAAAGAGAGAGAGAAGCATGTGCGAATCTGGGGGCAGGGCATCAGCAGGAAGGAAGGGTTGTCAAAGTAATTGCAATCTCTGGAAAACAGACACCATCCTCCCCCATACCTCTAGCCAATACTTATCGCTAAATGAATACAAATGATGTCCTAATTCAAGGAATAAAAAGACATCACCCGAGAGGCTTCTGAATTTGTAGTAGCATTGTCTCTAATCAATGGGTACTAAAAATGCAAGTAATGTATTGTAAGGATTTATAAAAAATTTTGACCCTAAGTGGCTCCTCACTCTTGAACAAGTTGGTAACTACAGTTCTAATAGATTCAAACACAGGATGGGAGAAACTCAGTTAAATGATATTCACATTCCTTCCTGCAATAATTGGACTGTGTTCCTCCAAAGTCCATTTATTGTCAGTTACCTCTTGAAGTTACAAACAGGCACATCATTTGGAACATGATTAAGTCACAAAAACACAGCCCCCATGCACTGACTAGTGAGACTGGTATCCATAGATAAGAGGCCCACAGAGCTGCGGTGACCTGCTGTCACGTGGGAACACAATGAGAAGCTACTATCTACAAAACAAAGTGGATCAAGACAACAGTGGCCATGGCATTTGCTGGCACCTGGATCTCAGATGTCCTAGACTCCACAATTCTAAGGACCACTTTTCTATTTTTATGTGAGAGAGCCCAGTTTATGCTGTTTTGTTGTTGTAGTCTGAACAGACTAAAGATGCTTCTCAACCAATACTAAGATTCCAAGTATTCTGATGTTAGCGGAACATTATTCTGCAAAAGAAGAGAAAGAAATAAGCTATTGAAAACCATGAGATGTGTGTGTGTGTGTGTGTGTGTGTGTGTGTGTGTGTGTATGAGAGTGATTTAATTTGTCACTTAGAGATAGATGATTTAAAAATATTTATGGGAAAATCCTATTTTGCAAAGGAAATTTATCTAATAATTCAATTATGCAATATCTGTTACTGACATTAAAATTAGTTTGTAATCCATTTAAACAGGCCAATGAAGTGTCCCTTGCACAGTTCTGAACTTTAACTTCAACTTTAATTGCAGGAAGAGAAAATTACTCATTGAGAAGGGTACTCAGATCCTCTTCAACTTCACTTAAACAGCTCAAACACTCACACACATACATACACACACATACAGAAAGAGAGAGAGACAGACAGACAGACAGACAGAGATCACCTGAGTAAGCCCTGGGCTTGTGGACAGAAAGGAGTCAGGTCAGGTGAACAGGCTTAGGGTTGCCTAGTTTGAGTAATTGCAGCAGAATTTGGGATATCAAGGCTGTCTTAGGTGTCTGTTACCTGTGTCTGAGTAGATTAGGGACAGGGATTAATGGATCAAGAAAGGAGAAGGTGCAGAGTACTGATTCAATCGGCCACACAGGGAAGGGAGACTGAGCAGCCTTTAGTGTCGGCCTCAAAGCTGTTCGAGGTTGCATTTATAAAACTTCCTGGTATGATGGTTCATGATGGCAACCCTTGCACTCAGTAGGCTGAAGCAGGAGGATTGCTCCAAGCTCGAAGTCAGCCTGGGCTGTGTAATGAGACCCTATCTCAAAAAATAAAATAACAGCAAACTAAATTAATAAATTTCTGTTATATAGACCTTGATCCTTCCTGGACTTCAGTTTAGTCATCTTTAGTGTGGGAGGATGGGACTAGACGGTCTTTGAATTCCCAGGTCCCGTGTCAATTCTGAAGTCAATCACTTTCATCAAGTCAAGTACTTTCTGAGGATATTTGAATGTCTTTCAAAAACCCATTGCTTTCCACATGAGAGTGCCAGAATTCTAATTTAATGTGAAAAAATAATGTGTAAAATAGTGCCAAAATCACCATAGAATAAATGAATTTACAAGGCAGACTGAATTTTAGTACTGCATTTGAACCACCGGCAGACTGATCATCTTGGCTCTGTTTCCACATCAAGCACAGACCGCAGTGCCAAGAGCTGGGCCCTGTACTTGTCCTTATTGTTTACCATCACCTCTGAGTTTATGTCCTCCTCTGAGCAGCATATTGCAGTCAGCTTGGGGGCTGAGAACCTAGATTTATATTCATTCATTTATTGATTCATTCATTCATTCTTAGACCATTCAGAAGATTGACTGACTCAAAGATGGTATATACTACGTAACCATTAAGGACACAGGGCTGGGGAGATAGCTTGGTGGCCTATGTGCCTGCCTGACATGCACAGTGACCCAAGTTTGATCCCCAGTACCACATGCCATGCAGGCCTGAAACCCAGGCACACCATGCCAGGCACCAAAGCCAAGCTCAGTGCTGCATACCTGTAATCTTAGCACTGGGGAGGCTGAGACAGGACGATCATTACAAGTCCAAGCTGTATAGCAAGACCCTGTACCAAATGAATGAATGAATTAATTAATGCTTTAAATTTTTCTTTTTTTTTTTTTTTGTCTTTTTGAGACAGGGTCTCGCTATGCAGTTCAGGCTGGCTTTAAGCTCACTTTGTAGCTCAGGCTGGTCTCGAACTCACAACAATCCTCCTGCCTTAGCCTCCCGAGTGCTGGGATTACAGGCATGCGCCACCACGCCCAGCTAATGATTTAAAAATTAATGAAGACTCAAAAATAAATAAGGTACTCAACAGACATCTTATGGAAGGTGATTAGAAACTCAAAATTTGCCACAATTGTCAATTTGGTCTGAAAGAATAATCACAAAAATTATATCATAATAGCAGAAATGGAAAAAGCAGCTTGGCCTTCTCTTTCAAAAATGCGTAGGCGAAGATGCTTGGCTTTCACTTTTCTAGCCTCTTCTTTCCCTTCAACCTCTGTGTGTCAAAGCCGGCGGCAGGCTAATGCTATTTGCTTGCACTCGCACTACCACACATCTGTGCTCCAACTCCCCTTCTTTTCCTCCCACCATCCAGGGTTTACCAGTATTTCATCAGCAGTGTCAGAGTAGGTGAATAACAACTTAATTAAATTACACTTTTCAGGCTTAAGTCATCATTCTAGTCTTCACTACCCTAGCCTTTTATTTTTTTTTAAAAAAATTTAGGTGCTTTTTTAAAATTACAAAATATTTATTGATTTCCCTGCACTGTAAAAGAAAAGAAAATTACAGTGTGTGTGTGTGTGTGTGTGTGTGTGTGTGTGTGTGTATCCTCATTGCGACAAATGAAGCAACAGATTTATAAAGCCAAAGATAATTATCTTCTGTCTTCTGCTTCTGCATTATCTCCCCAGGTAATCAATGCTATTAACATAGCTTTCTCAGAACTCACACAAATGCATAAAAACATACCAAAGGAGGGATTGTCTGTGTTTTTTAGGAAGTTAAAATCATACCATGCAAATTTCTCTACAAATCATTTTCAAATATCTCATGCAAATCTTTACAAATCTATAAATGAACTTTCTCTCTTATGTGCATGCATATAGGGAATATACCTCAATACCCAAAGGACACATACATTTAATTATCTAGTGTCACATCTGGCAGCACATAATAAAGACACTGTATAATTAAGATTGAAGTTTATTTTATTTTCTCTCTCTCTTAATGAGTTCCAAAGGTGTGCTGGGCTGTGGTGGGCTATCCAGAGCTGGTGTGGCAAATCCGTAATTACCAAAGAACCAGGTTTCTTTTGTCCTGTAACCATGCCATTCTTGGTTTGCTGCCTTGTGATCCAGCATAGCTGCTAGAACTCTAGAAATTATTTCTCTCTTCCAATAGAAAGCACAAGGAAGAAGTGAGCACCCTTCTCCTCCTTTAAGGATGTTTCCTCAGGATTGCAAGAGGCACTTCTTCACACATTGGATAGACCAGAATTCAGGGATCCAGTGCAGAGGGGGAGGGGAGTATGTCAAAGTGGTCATGTGGAAGGTGAAGCCACATATTTTGCTTCTAAAGGGAAAGTCAGAATGAAAACTGGGTGTGCCTGTCTGTGTGTATGTTCCTGCATGAGTGATTTATAGGGTGGAATCATAGAATTGAGAATTTCCATAGAAACATCTTAGGGTTGTATGAGGAAGCCTTCAGTGATGGATTCCTTTTGAGTCTGATAGTTTTTGTGTCGGGTATTTTTATTATATTAAATTAGTACTAATTCTATAGCTTCCTTGTATTTTTCTTTAACCTCATGAGACACCTGAGTTAAACAATTCTTCAGCAGCAGCATCTCACAAAAGCCTGTAATTCCTGGGCTTGGTCGGCTTCAGGATTCTGTTTGTGCTACAGGATCATAAGCACTGTCTTGAGGTATAACAGAGTTCTCAGCTACACCTAAGCCCTGGAGTGGCTGGGTTTTCAAATCCACCATTCCCTTGGTGGTATCTATGTCCTTCCTCCTACTGCAAAGGAACGCCAATGCCTCTTCTACAGAGAATAAAAAGAATATGTCAGGTTCTAACAGGTTCCCAGAAGCAAGGAGTTTAACAGACGTCTCCTCCTCCACATGACTAGTAACTGCTTTGTGCAATAGTTATGAGAATTAGATGCTCTCACATGGCCCTGCTAAGAGAGTGCCTGACACATAGTTGAGGTACAATAAATGTTAGTTCCCCTTCCCTTGAAGAGTTTCCACAATTGCTTTATCTTTCTGAATAATCCTTAAGTTGGTCTTGATCCTGATTATCCTTCTGGGTTAGGGTCTAAATGGCAATAATAATGACATCAATAAGAACAAGAGTATTTGTTAAGCAGTGCATTTGGTGGTATGGATGAGAAGATCTGGTTTGTTTTGGAATCAATGCATAAAGTTGAATTTGTACAGTTGAAATGTGGTAAGTTAACTCATTCCTTCCAGGGACTAGGCTATGATACTAAGTTATTGCAGAGAAAAGAAAAGAGGAAAAGTTTTCCTTGTGGTCACAGAGTGAAGGCACATGGCTAATGCTCAGTAGTTACTAGTTCTTATTCCCACTGAGTTGGCACCTGTGGAATACAGGGTCCTGTTGAGACTCAATTTCTGTGTTATCTTTTTTTGACAGAACCTGCCCTCTTGTTGATAACATTTTGTAAAGATAAGGGAATAATTCAGTGGTGGAGTAATTGCTTAGCATGCTAAAGCACCTAAGCTTGATCCCCAGAGAGCACAAGTGCATGTACACACACACACACACACACACACACACACCCTTCAAAAATATAGTGAGAAAAACTACATGTGAATATGATACACAAGAATAAGAATAACATAGAAGCATGAGACTTGGGAAACTTCCTGTGATAAGGAAAGAGTTTGTGGGGCCCTGTGGAGAAGACACAGAGGATATAACAAGGATAGGTTCAAGTTTTCACTAAAGCTAACTTTCAGTTTGAGTGCTTGGAAATGCTAGGGTCCTACTGCTCTGAAGAATAAATCACAGGCTTAGGTCAGAATCAATGTAAAAAGCACATTGTAGAGCAGGCTCATTGCTCCTGCCCATTGTGTGCCATCACTGTGCTGGAGCAGGCGGGTGGCTGAGCAGCAACAGTGACTGAGCATGTACTGTTCAGAAGCACAATACTGGCTTCCCAGAATGACCTCACTGGCTACCACTGCAGCTCGTCAAGGTGGATACTCTTAGTTTGGAGATGTGGGAAGGGAGACTCAGAGTTGCCAGTCCTATAGATAACCCATTACCATTATGGACTACTGGACTATATTGGATTATTTTGTTAAATTCATGCACCCACAGTATTAAAATGGCAACGGGATACCTATCTCTAACAAAGCTAAACAAAAAAAAAAAAAAAAGGAAATACAAAGGAAGGACTATTTTGTATTTGTATATACAAAACAGTTAAGATAGATATATAGCTACTCTCTTAATTCAGTGAGAAGAAAGATTGGTACTAATAGTATTTGTACAGCATATCTTGTCTGCATCTTGTACTGTGAATAACCACTAAGAAGATAACAATAGGCAGTGTATTAGTTATTGAAACTGTCCTATTAACCTGTTTTGAAACTGTCTCATTGCTATCTGTTTCTCAATAAAATTAATTAAAAAAAGAAAAGCAACAAAAAAAACTAAGAACTGGATGAATACAACCAATAAAAATAACTCAGATTAGAGGGAGCATAGGGATTCAACCAAGAGAAAGTTATTTGTCCTAAATTGGTGGGATGAAGGGAATTAAGAGTCATTGGAAAGGATTTTTGGGATGGGAAATTCTGAAGTGTGTTTGATTTCTGTCTGACTTCTGTTTGCTTCTGCTGTAGCTCCTGTGTGTTTCCTTTCCCTTGGGTTTTCTTATTTGCTATTTTAACAGTTTTGTGGCCCACATGCATATGCTTAGCTCCTGAATGTCACACACTACCTCTATGTTTAGAGGTTCACTTTTCTGTGTCACTGTGTCAAGGATTTCCAGGGGTCTGTCCCACAAGCACAGTGTGCTGACTCCTAAATTCATGATTGTCCTGGGGACTCCTCCCAGCTTCCTGGATCACTTGCACAACCTCCCAGCCACCAAAGTGGAGCTACCTTTGCCTCCTCCTTATCCCTCTCCTTTGTCTCCACACTCGCTTTGCCATGTGCACTCCATGAGACTTTCTATGCCCTCCCCTCTTCTCCAGTTTCAGTCTTCTACCACCATTCTCTCCCAGGTCTACATACCAACTCTCCCACCCTTGAAGCAATTTTCTCTGGCCTCTCTGTGTCTAGGAAGAGGCTGTTAAATTTATAGTCCATCAATTTTGGTAAATGGAATTTCCACCTAATAGAACTAACTTGGATTGCTTTCAGCAGAAGCAGATACTGACACAATGACCCATGTGAGCCTAATAACTACTGAGGATGTGTCCCTGGAGAACCTGGAAATGAACCACGGAAGCAGAAGGAGAAGAGGAAGAAGCCATGTCTTGTAGGACACTCTAGTGGCTCACCCAGAGAGTTTGTCCAAGTTAAGCAAGGGAGTTAGGATTTCATAACCTTATTAGAGAGTAGCCACTCCTTACATTTGAGAGATTCTTGAGCCACTAGTTAAAATACTGTTATTTTTTATTGATTTCTAATCACAGAAGAAAAATAGCATCTACTTAGCCTAGCTAGTCAGCCCTAGGCTAAAGTCCTGATGGACACAGAATTCCAGCTCCCTCCAGGTCACAGAACACTGGGGCCAGTCACTCAGAGCACAGAGCTACAGGTAGCTGCCAGTAGGCACAGAAGTGCAGAACACTAGGAACCAAAGAGGGCCTCACAGAGACAGGTCAGGGGATAACAGGGCATTGGGTGGAACCTGAAGAAATCTGAGGTAGAAATTTTCCCATTTGAAAGATGCAAGAGCACTAATATTTCTAGGTAGCTTACATACTCCCAGCCATTGTGCAAGTAGATGCTATTTTTCTTCTGTGATTAGAAATCAACAAAAAATAACAGTATTTTAACTAGTGGCTCAAGAATCTCTCAAATGGAAGGAGTGGCTACTCTCTAATAAGGTTATGCACTGAGGGTTTTGTTGTTCTAAGAACAGAAGGAAGTTGTCCAAGCCATTGATAAATAGAAAAATAAGCCAAATTTCCTTACTCATGAAGACGACAGAAAATGAGGAAGAGTGGAGAAGCAAGCCAGGCTATGTTGAAAGACCACGCACAACATGAGGCACTGTTGACAATGAATACTTTGCAAGGAATGTCAGGCTCAATAATGATAGGACAGTGAGGTGATGTATCCATCAGAGTTCCCTAGAAGAACAGATCTCGTCTAACACAATACCTGTACTAGAGAGAATTTACTAAGGAGGCTTACAGTGGTCACATGTAGAGTAAGGTATGGAAGAGTGCACACCAGGAAACCAGAGGGTCCAGTCAAAATCCAAGGCCTACAGCTTCATGGAAACCCCTATCAGGAGGCCAAAAGGTCTCTACTAGGATTCTGAGGAGTCTATGCTGGAAGTACAGAGACAGAAGTCCAATGGCAAAGTCAAAGGCTGGAGCTCCTCCAGAGAAGCACAAGTAAGACTTCCTTCTTTCCCTTTTTATTTCCTCCTATTGGTTTATGCTGCCAACACTCAGGAGGGTCTTTTCTCTTCAGGAAGTCAGGCACCAGATGCACAAGAACTGTGCTAAAGCAACACTGTCAGAATTTCTTATTCATGTTGACAGCACAATTAGCTCTCACAGGCCACTCAGTAACACACAAAAGGCCAGGGATGAAGCCAACAAAAGCCAGTGTTTCCTCTAAGTAGTGTGTGCCTGGAATAGCAGCACTCTGATAGACTAAGGTGGGTGCTTCGCATGTTCAAACTCAGCCTGGGCAATTTAGCAACTTAGCAAGGTGCTCTCAGGTTAATAAGTTTATAGAACTCTATAGATGTAGCTTAATGTGAAGACTCTGGGTTTAATACATGTAACTGCAAAAAAAAGAAAGGAAGGTGTCATGGTTTGGGGTTCTTGCAAGGGGAATAATATAATACAGGACACATTTTATAATATTATTTTATAATGAATCACCCAAGAATCATATATAAGAAGCGCAGGAAATCTATCCACACACATAAACACTGAGGACTCCAGCTAAGGACCTAGATCCTACTTCATGGACCTATGCTGGAAAGGCCCAAAAGTCAGGGGTGGAAGCTAAAGTCTGTCAGCAGGATGAAGGGTCTGTGCTAGCAGGCTGAGAAATCTGAACTGGAGCTAGGAAGCAATACTCAAGGTAAGCACTAGAGTTCTCCTGAAAAGTACCACAGTCATCCTCAGCAACAGTGAGGTTCTGAGCTCTTCCAATGATGAAGAAATCTGAATTCCCATGCGGAAAGCCAACGTGACCAGCTTTTCCAGGAGGCTGACCAGTGTGCCATCTTCCCCTCCAGAGCCAGGAAGTGATGCTCAAAATGAAAATCAAAGGTCATCGGGAAAGCCAGCACGACAAGCTCCTTCAGCAGAACCAGCACCTTCCAACAGCTCCAAAAGCTTCTCCAAACAGCATACCTAAGAGCGTTTCAACAGCTTCTCCTGTTCTGCCTCTTATGCTGCTGGCACCACCCCTCAGGTGGGCCTTCCACACCAAGCACCATGCTAGTTTAATTCAGCTGTATGCAATAAGTTGATCACCAGCTAGAAATCCACTATAGGAGTGGCAAAGAGGAGAAACTAGAGAGAAAGATGAAGAAGGAGGGGTAGTGAGAGAAGGAGGAGGAGGAAGAGAGGGAGGAGGAGGAAGAGGAGGAGACAGAGGCAGCAGAGGGCAGAGGAGAAAAAACCAAAGCACCTTCCTTCTAATGGATTGATACTTTGTTACAAGTAAATCCTCCAGTCTCATCAGAAAGATGCCCTGTTAGTAAGCTACTCCTTCTGCATGAAAGCCTCCAATCCAAAGCAAACCTTTGCTTCCCTTCATTCTTCCTTGAAAGCGTTCAGCACTGTCACCCATCTGACTGGTAGGATTTTCTTCTCAATCCAGCAAGAATACAAGGCAGAGAGTTAAAAGAGAGCTGAGCAAAATTATTTGTTGTAAAGAGAAACAAAGAGCTCCTGGGTATCGAACCCTGGAGGGGACCTAGACAGGTTGCCACAGAGACTTGGTCTCTGAGTTTATGTGCCCAAAAAAAAGGCTCCATTTCAGCCAAGTGGAGGTTATCCTATGGGGTTGCAAGCAGAGAAGATCAATGTAGGAGTGGACCTATAGGAACTAGGGCATGAAGCAAGGATACCTTAACAAGTACAATTAACTGTAACTTTCTAAAGTTAGCAGAACAGAGGGGTAAGAATAGAGACTTGGTACTGGTTATCTATCAGTCACCTTGCTGTATCAGATATCTGGGCAGGAGAAGCCTGCCAAATTAGTGAGACCTTTGTTTGTTGAGCTCCTGGAGCCCTGGCCTTTGCTATGGTGTCCAGCCCCGACTCCTTCTGTAGCTTGGCTCTCACCCGACTGTCCGTCACATTTGTGGAGCCACCTTTGCCAGGACTCGCGCTCAGTCTCCTTTCAGGAGTCAGCATCCCTCTGAGCACTCTCTTCCCTTTTCCACAGGCCCATACTTAGCATCTTCTTCCACACGCCACGTTTTCCTGGACCTGATGGTCTAGGTCACTGTGGTGAGCCTCTTCAATAGGACAAGGTACCCAAACCTTGGCAAACGGAACCTAAGCCCAGCCATGCCTGCGCAGAGGTTCCTGATTCTTCTCCCCAGGTCTTTTCCCGCCTGTTACAACACCAGCCTAACCCTGTGAAAACAACTTCCTGAGGTACCTGCTTCAACTTCTCTGTGATGCAGTTTTCCTTATGGCAACAAGATAATAAACTCACTTAGTTTGACTTCATGTACATTTCCAGTGGGCTTATTCTGAGAGATTATCAGACTGCCCATGGCAGAGCTGTCTCTTATGTGGTGCTCAGTGTCCAGCAGGATGGTGTGCAGCACACCTCCTGGGACACTTTCACCCTCCCTATCAACATGGGAGCAAAATCCCAGGCCTGCTGGGTCCACTTCACACTTTCTCTGCCCCATCCACTCTCCCCTGCCTGTTTTGAAGCCATCTCTAGAAGTGTAGAGCTTCTCCAGATGATCCTGGGGCCCTCAGATGGGCTCAGTCTCCTTTGCTTTCCTGTATCCTTCCACCAAGGCATCAGCTGCAGAAACCAGGCACAGCATCTGTAATGATTTCCTCAACTCCACATGGGGTGGGGAGTCAGGGAAGATTACTAGTGCCCCACTGGGAAGGTGGAACCAGGGAGTCTGAATCAGGACACCACGTTCTTCGCCCCCCCCAAACACACTCTGCTCTCTGGCTTGTTGACACTTGTCCTGTCTGCCATGCCATCCTTGGGTGTCCATAGCAGGTAGCTGTCATTGCCCTTCTAGATGCATGAAGACTGATACACGGGGCAGCCTGCAGATTCAGCCAGCTGCAAGTGACAGTCAGGAACTGGCACCCCTCTCATTCAAAAGCATGCACATATCACAATTCCATCTGCTGAATCCCCACAAGGCAAGTAGGGGAACCCCGGTTTGGTTGAGGAACTCAGAGCACTGAGGCCAGGGAACTTGCTCAAGGTCTCATAGAAGGGGGTATCAAAGTCACTATGCCACCCCCAGTCCTCTGATGTGTCCTAGGATCTGAGCCTGACCCAGCAGACAACCCAGTGGCCAATAGCAATGCTGCTGCATGTGATTAAGTTGCAATTGACAACTGTTTATTGCTTCCTAGAAACAGCACAGAACACTTCCTGGAGCAGAGAAGTATATCCGGCTAGCATCACTGGCTTCAGGGAATGGGAATGGGCAGGAATCATGCGTCTTTGATATAAAAAAGGGTATGGGGAATAAGGAGGCAGAGTCATGCTAGGGAGAGACACAGAGACAGAGATGAGCTTCTCAGTGCAGCCTCAGAGAACCAGGAGCCCTATGCCTGTGGTCTGCCCATGTGTTATGCGTGAATGCCTTTGCACATGGAATGTATACATGTGCATGGTTGTGCAAGGGTGTGCATATTCAGGGCAGTAGGCATGTGTGTGGGACTGGCTCTGTGTATACCTATATATGTGATTTGGGATAAGTGGAAGGTGGATGGAGTTTATGCACTCTCAACCGCTTGCATACTGCTCTCCTGGCTCCTAGTGGGTTGCCACCTATGATGGCAGAGGTCTGTGCATTGCTTTCTGTAGCATTTACCCTGCCGGGAAAACCTGAAAGGCACATAAAATTCAAGACAAATTTATATTAATAATATCAATGTGTTGGTTTCTTAAAATACGCCTGCAGTTGGATTGGTCAGAGTTTAATAAAATATATCTAATAAAACTGAGTATTTAAGGTACTTTCAGGTGTAACAGGTTGGTTTCTGGTGAGGAAAGAGGAGCCAGAGGAAAGGAAGAAGTTCAGAGGCTTCTTTGGGATTGTAGCCCCCCATGCCTGACCTGCCAGAGGGGATGCACAAGACACACAGGGCTTCCTACCTTTGGCCCAAAGCACTTGTGACACAGGAGGGGGCGAGTCGCCTGTAGAGACGTCATTGTGCTCTCCCAGCCACTCCACCTTGGAGAAAGCAGGCACCACTGGCTGCCTTCCAAGTCCCACTCCAAACTGTCTAGCCCTCTTCTGCAGCCTCACCCTATGCACCTTCCACTACTGTGTTTGTAACTCAGAGACTGGTATTCACAGGCCATCATCCGGATTTGCAAACCAAAGACACAAAATGTGGATGCAAGACTTGCTGCTCAAACCTGCTAATTATGCGTGTTCCAAGCGAACTGTGGTGGGGGTGTCTCCTGAGAATCCAGGATAATTTTACAAGTCTCAAATATTCGCAGACCTGAGCACTTAGTCTCACCTCTGAAATTAGCTGCTAAGTGTGACAGAAGCTAGATAGCTGGTTTTGCAGTGTGAGGCCTGAGATGTTACTTCATTACGTCGATCAGTGGATAACTTTAGTGGATACAGTAACATTATTTAAGTAGAAATTTGGGGTAGTCTACAGATAAATGAAGAATAACAGGTGGCAAAAACTAGTCCCATTTTCTAGGCTTCCTTTTGCAAAAAACCTTTAAAAGTCCTTTCTATAGATATTTCTTCTTGCTAGTTAATATTTAGAGCTTCTTCTTGACCTTATATACAAATATATTGGTTTACTGTATATATTGAATGAACAGATTTATAAAGTTATACATTGATATATATGACTATGTACTCATAAAAATCTGCTGAATGAAGAAATATAATTTACCTTTCATTCATTAATTTACTCCATACTATTCATTGAACAAGTGCTTTGAGAACATCAAATTGTGTTCAAGACTCTGTGCTGGGGCTGTAGGGTAATGCACAGGTAGACAGTAGATTATACTTTATATATTATACCAAGCTATCCTTTAGGGAAGGATGGAGATTGAGACCTGCATACTAATAGCAGCGATCTAATATTGAAGGTTACTCAGAGAGAGAGAGGCAAAAGGAAGAGATAGTCCAGAAAAGGAGAGCATTACTTCCATGTGAGCAGCTCAACTGCACTTCATCTTTTTTGGCTCTCGGGCCCCTCCCTCTGTGCTTGCATTGTGTTTGTTTCTATGGAACAAGAAAGAAAAACAGTCTAAAGAAGCAAGGCCTGCTGCTGTTCTTGCTGCCCTGGCTACCCAACCTGCACTTGCGCATATCAAGCAGCCCCCTGCTGGACACATTCAGGGCCTTCCTTGGTTCTTAGCAAGGTGGCCACTGTGATGGGATTGGCTGTCTCCTCCAGGAAACTGTCTTTGCCCAGGCTCTCCTCTTTCAATCTGTGCTTCTTTCTCAGTCTGCAAGCACCTTCCTGCAGTCCTGCCTTGACAAAGGCTAAATTTTGGCCTCTTGTAAGAAAGAATTCTTTTGAGAATCACAAAATACTGCTTTATCCATATGGCCAGTTATTCTATCAGTAACAATGATATCAACTGCATTTGCAATACACTATAATAAAACACTGGATGAGATGAAAAGATTCATTATATAGAAACACATGATCTTAACCTTATCAGCTTTTCCCCCTAAAGCTCTGGAGATAGAACCCCAAGCTGCTTGAACATGGGGCAGAACACAGCATAGAGAGAATTTGGGTCCTGTGTTTTCATGTGTGTGTATGTGTGTGTGTGTGTGTGTGTGTGTGTGTGTGTGTGTGTTTTCTCTTGAGATACAGATTTAACATTTTCCCCATGAGATGCAGGGAGCTTGTGATCCAGGAAGCATGCAAGCAGCAGTGCCATTTGAAGGGCAAAGTTGAAACAAATGAAGGACCACTTTGTAACAAAATAAGATAGATACACAGCTACTTTCTCTTAATTCAATGGTTAGAAAGATTTGTACTAATAGTGCTTCTGGACAGGATATCATGTCTGCATCTTGTACTATGAATAGAAGACAACAATATGCAATGTATTAATTATTGAAACTGTCCTACTCATTGGTTTTGAAACTGCTTCATTATTATTTGTTTCTCAATAAAATTATTTTTTTAAAAAGAAACATTAGCACTACTGAAGCAGATGGGGAAGAAGGGACAGAAGGCTCAGCAAAGCAGGCCAGGATGCAAAGGTGCACCCTGTCCACTCTGGGGATGGCACACCTGTGATCTGTGGCAAGCCTTAGAGGACACAGCTTTCACCAACAACATAAAGAATGACTGCTTGTTTGAGAGGGCATCCGTGGTGAGTCTGTTCAGTAGGTCAAGGCTGAAGTAAGGGAGGCCATGTGAGGACTTACCTTGGAGGCTTCAACAGACATAGAATATTCTAAAACAACATAGGTTTGGTGGCAGCTTGGAATGTCTAGAAATTGAGGGCTGTAACAGTCGAGCAAGGGGACTAAACCACAGGAGTTAGTTCATAGCATACAGTACCCATAATGGCTAAGCAAATGGGCAGGGAACAAGGACAATATTCAGGTTACAGAAGCTGGAGAAACTGAGGGTCACTGCCAAAGTGGTACCAAAGGTGAGCAGTTTGCGTTACAAACTTCCTTCAGTTTCCCCTTGGGAAGAAAAGCAGCTCACTAGAACTCTGGAGGACCAAACCGTAAATTCTACACGAGGAAGTAAATCCAAGCTGAGCAGGTCTGTACTCTGCAGCTGTGCTGCCCAAATCCCTGGGGAGGACTTGGCCAGGTGCAAGGCGTGCCATCCATACAGTCTTCTGGGATTTGACTGAGCTACCACCCAAAGTCATGCTTTCCTAGGGAACCCTGTAGCAGAGAGAGCTAGTGAAACCCTTCCATCTCTAAGCCGTGTGGTCCCTCTTTGCACTCCCTACACATTTATAGGTGGCCTCTCTTGCTAAACCCTCTTTACACTACCCTAGTTTGAGAGGACATAGACTTTGATTAACACTTCAGTGGCTAAGACTGGTATAGCAAGGGAGACACCCACAAATGTGACTGGGGAAGACCACAGCAAGACTCTGCTCTGTGAAGCAGGTGAGTAGAAAAGCCCGCAAGGCCTGAGTCACAAACACAAACAGAAGCTTGTAACGTGTGCACTGCTGTGAGTTTTCTGGAAGTATTTTTGTGTGTTCTCCTCAGCCCATATGTGGATGCTTTGTTCTCATTTAGAATGAATAACAGCCTATCTTCCCTATCAGCCAGAAAGTGGCACTGACTGGCCACCATCAATCACCCTGGCATCAACCTGATTTCAACACTCCAGATCTCACCAGACTCAAGAAAGCATTTGTTCTCTGGGGGCTTCCAAAAATATTGACGCTTCTTGGATGAGACTCAACACTAATTTTGGGGACTTTCTCTTTTTCTTTTCCATGGTGACAGCTTTCCTGACAGCATGAGGCTAAGTGTTTCTGCTGTTTAAATGGTGCTTTAAAAAAAAAAAAAAAAAAAGATGCTGATGATCTCATCCCGAAGCTCCGTCTGGGCAGCAGCGTGTCAGAAGCGCCTCACGTGCCAGGCTGTGTCAGGAGCTCCCCAGGGGGCGATGGCTCATCAGGCTACTAGCGGGACTGTGGCTCTGGGATCAGCCTACTTGCGTATTCATGGCATCTGTGTTTTTGCACAGGGGACACTTTTGCTTCTAAAAATGGCACAGCTGGTATTTTCTTGGCCAGCTGGCCACTGGGAGCTCTTCTCTGCAGAGCTTGTATTTGTGACAGGTGCCTTTTTCTCGAGGTCCACTAGGCACGGCACCCTTTGGGTGTGCCCTTCATTGTATTATCCTGACCTTTGCTGTTCTTCACCCTGGAATGCCTGCCCGCCTATGCCCAATTGCTGTCTATCCTACAATTGCCACTATCTTCGTAAAGTTTCTGTTAACTTTCAAGCTGAATTTATCATTTCCCTTATTTGTAAAGCCATAATAATAGGTTTCTCTGATAACTAAGATAGAATAGCTGTATAGGATTTCATAGGTTTCAATGCACTTCATGTGTGCACTATTGAATCCTTGTGAACTGCAGCATTATCCTGCTACTGTGTTCTGTGGCTCATCTGGGGTGTCAGTCACTGGCACTAACTGCTTGTTATTCCCAGCACTCCTAGCACAAGCAGCACTGCACCTCCTTGTTCCTGAGAATTTAGCTGCAGCTATGTGACTTTCCTTAGCTGAGAAAACAAGCTGATCTGCATTTCCAGGTTGAAGGTTTAAGCATCCATGTGAGCCTGGAATCTCTTTTCTCTCCCCATCCTAAAAACCAATACTGTTGTGAGACTGTGACTGTCCTGTCCTGGTAGGCTGTCTTGTCTGCTAGGTGATGGGCAGGAGTTGGTTCAGACAGAATCTGCTCTCAAGTTGGTGTGGAATTAGCAGTGTTAATGCTAAGCAGTCCTGGTGCCAGTGCACGGATGATGGTGGTGAATGGGAGCAGTCGTATTGGAAACATTGCTGAAGAGTGCAGGTAATGTGGAAGAAAGAACATAAATTTTCTGCAGAGATTCATGCAGATCATTAACTTGAAAAGGATACTGAGAAAATGAACACAGGCTATAGAGGCCACAAAGGTAGGGGGAGTTGTTAATAGACAGAGAAGACTAGAAAATGATGAAGAGGCAGAGGCAAAGGCAGCAATAGTAGAAAGCTGAAGTAATTGATCACCTACAAAGAGATCTGAGAAAGGATCAGATACTGTGTCTTTATAAACATTTGTCTCTGTTATCATATGGCACAAAGTAAGTGCTCAGTAAATTATTATTCCAACTCTCTTCCGAAGTTAAACTCTGTACCATTTCCTGGGGATGTGCATTGCCTGACATTACCTACCTATGTTGTATAAGGGGTCCTGACTGTCTTTTCCCTGCTGCCTGTGCCCTCCCTTGGAAGGCTAGTGGTGGTACTGGTAGCCAATAGCCTGATATGAAAGTGTGGTCCTTCACTTTGTCAGGAGGAAGTTCAACTCCTGAAGGGCCTTTTGAAGCAAATCACTTTCCCAGTATCAAACTGCACTGTGCTCACATAGACCCACATGTCTTGAATTTGATGTTTGAGTCTTAACTTCTGTCCCTATATCCTGATGGAGCTTTCACTGCTCTCTCTGTCTCTCTGTCTCCATATCTCTCTCTGTCTCTCTGTCTGTCTGTCTGTCTGTCTGTCTCTCTCTCTCTCTCTCTCTCTCTCTCTCTCTCTCTCTCTCTCTCTCTCTCTCTCTCTCTCTCTTCTATGATTCTATAGTATTAGGGATCAAACCTAGGACCTTCAACTACCTCAACTCCATTACCTCCCTAGACCAATTAATTTCTAATTTTGAAACAGGGTCTCATTAAGTCACTAAATTGCCTGAGGTTGGGCTTAAACTTGCTACCCTTCTCTCTGGGCCTCCTGGGATTACAGTCCTATGAACTCAATCTTCTGCTTTCACCCCTTTCCACCCAGCACAATTCTATGCATCACTCAGACCTAGTGGTGGATAAAATCCAGGTGCAGATGTCCTAAGTACAGTCAATGTCCTCCCCATCTCCCAAAGAGCAGGATGTGGATCCTCTCTTGTTATTATTCTTTCTAGCATTTTTAGGTTGAAAATTCTCCTTTTCTGATTTTTCACAGTTCTAGTGTGCTGTACTTAATTGTTTTAGTAATTTTCTGTGTACTTATTCAGCTTGAGTTTTGTATAGATTCTTGAATTTTTACGTTACTATCTTCTGTCAACCACTTATCTCATAAAATATTGCTTCTGCCCTTTTCTTGACTTGCTCTGCTTATGAGATGCATGGACCTTCTGTATTTTCCTTTTTTCTGTATTTCTGTCTTTTTCCTGTTCACCTTTCTGTATTTTGGTTTTTGTTTTACCTGTAATTCACTGTTTTAAAAAAATCCATTGTGCTTTTAAATTTAAGTATTAATTTTAGTTCTAAAATTCACATACTTTATAGTTTCTTGCTTTCTGAAAAAATTCTCAATTTATTCTTTTTTCTTGTGGAATATACTATGCACACTTATTCTATGATATGAAGGTGGTAACTTTCATCTCATCCATGGTTCTGCTTGGGTCACCTGATGTGTTTTTCACATACATCAGCCACCTCCTTGTGTTCTCCATTATTTTTTGTTGACTGTCATACATTGTATATGGAAAATGAGGCAAAGTAGGTGATAGATATCACTTGACTATGCATCCAAGAGACAAGAAACAAGCCAGCCCCATAGTTGTTGTAGATTTCTGCCTCAAAGAACATTTTTGATGAAGCCCCAACAGAACAGTGATTCTGGTGAGCTGGAGAGACAGCAATTAGTCTTAGGAACACTAGAAGCTGTGTTTGTAGGCCAGGATCCCAGAGGTAAGAGATGAAGCTGAACAATCACAGAGCACAGAGACATGTACTAGGACCACTTATGTCTTTGACCAAGTACTACCCTATCATGCAAAGGCTGAGACTCTACTGAGTCCAGAGGAGCTATGTGATGAGGAAAGACTTTGGAGAGTCATGGAGCTGGGGACACAAGAGTTCCAACTAGCTCAAGGCTCCCTGAGCCAGGTCAGGCCAATGCCTTTGCTGAGTTGAAGCGCCCCTTGTAGATACTCTGTGCAATGTTGCTATTGTGTACTAAGGTCACAAGACTGGGACAGCCTGATAGCTCAGCAGATTAAAGCACCTACATAAGCAGGCTCAGGGGCCAGGGATTTGATCCCCATTTTTCTGTGCTGGCTCTCCCCCCAGAGTGAGCTGAGATGGAGACTGATGCTAGGCATGGTGGTGCATGCCTGTACTCCCAGCGCTTGGGAGGCTGAAAACCAGGAAGGATCACTACATGTCAGATCTGTGTAGTGAGACCCTGTAGACCCTGTATTAAATACATTTAAAACAAAAAACAAAAAGCAAGGTGACAAGGATGCTGATCTTCAGCCTCTGGTCTCCAGTATGGTTGGGACTACAGTAAGGAGGTCTACCAAGGTGGCCTCATGAGCCCTATTTGTGCCAGTTACTTCTGGTAATAAGAGCCTGAACTCAAGTTGAGGCTATTATAGCGTGGAGGAGCTCAGGTATCAGGTATGAAGGCACATACAGGTGTTAACTGTGTCATTGTTTGTGTCTAGTTGACCCCCCAAAGCCTCAGGCAGTCATGAGGTGGACTTCTAGAGTTTGTGATTAACTCATGATCCCCTGCGATTATGGGTGTGAGTGCCACTCCCAGCCTGGGCAGATAGCCTGAATGCAACATAAGGGAGACAGACTTGCTCTCTGTAGCCATTGCTGTTGCTGCTCCTCCCATTTGCTCTCTGATTTTTGCCACCACCATAAAAGGCTGCTCTCTGCCATGTGCCACTCTGCCTTGGAGCCAACTGAGTGCGGATTCAAACCTCCAATAACTGTGAGCTAAGTAAACCTTTTCTTCCTGCAGTTTGAGTGTTGGATATTTGTCCCAGCAATGGGAGAAGAGTAACTGAGATACCCTGTGTTTGAACTGAAGCCTTAAGTTCACAAGGCCTCTTCTCTGCTTGGAATTTCCTTAGCACATGGCCTCTCCTAGTGTCTTTCTCTTTCCTCATGGACAGGTCTGAACAGATGGCATCCAAGTAGAACCCACTGAGAAAACAGTTTCTTCCTTTTGCTGGCTTGCACTAGATTTGGCAAGCAATTTTTTCGGTCCCTCTATCCTTGAGCTTTGGAGAGGCAGAACTTCTATTCATCCTCCACTTACTAGGTGTGGACAGGAAGGGAAAGGAGAGACAGTGTGGGCTCTTCGTAGTTTTTCTGTATTTCTCAAGCAGGATTCCTGTGTTCCAGTACTCCCCTGGTATGGCTTGAAGGGTACTGCTGGGAATGGAGCACTGGGTGGCAATGGCGGTAGAAGCTCTTCTGCTGCGACGATGTCTCTGGAGAAGTGGGCATAGAAGGAATCTTCTAGGTTTTCAGCTGTACCCTTGGTTTTCTATTCCAGGGACAGAAAGTGAGTCCCTATTCAATCCCCAAGAGCACCCTCTCATATATGTAATCTTATCTCTGTACTCCAGCAGTTATCAATTTATGTAAAAGTCCCCAAAACATGAAGACTATACAAAAGCACACTGCTGCATCTTGCCTTTTAAGCCTAACATTCTAATATAAGTATTTATCGTGTCATTAACCATTTTCAAGAATTAACTTTTGATGTCTACAATCTATTTCGTTATTTCTTCCCTGGGTATTCTATGATTTAGAAGACTCCAGCGTTATGAGAGGGCTGCAAAGAATGCCTTTGTACACAGAATGTCTTGCATCATTCAGATCATTTCCTGAGGTTAAGGTGGTCAAACATAGGACTTCGAGATTCTAGGGCAGAAATGCATTTAATAGTCTTGCTGCACTTTAAAAATGCTCTTCCCAAAAATGTTCCACCAGTTTATACTACAGACAAAAAGAAGGATGAGAAGCCCAGATTTGCTTGATTTTGAAGGGGAAATCAAAGGCACACTGGGCTTTCCCTGTCCTCACAGAATGACATCATTTCTTGGTGTCCTTGCCAGAAACAAGCCTCCGTTGTGTGGCCTGTGAGGCGTGACTGCTTCTTCAGCCAAGGCAGGGCTGTCTGAAAAATGGGATTTTACATTTTTTTTTTTTTGAGTGAGTGGGAGGCCAGCTGGCTCTCGATCTGAGCTCATATGAAAATGTGAACTGAGCTACATTTATTTTTCGTAAATGGGAGATTCACACTAGGACTTTTTTTTTTTTTTTTTTTTATATCTGAAGCCTTCTGCTATAGAGCTGGAGTGCATTTAACACTTGAAGATGGTTTCCAAGCTAGGTTCAAATCCTCACTCATTAGCTGAAGGATCCTGGATGCTGTGCTTAACCTTTGGAATTGGATTTCCTCTACCACACAGTGAAGCTAATGGCACCTGCCTCTAGGTGCTGGGAAAGACTAGAAATAGCATCTCCCACCCACCCAGTCCTCCCTCCCAAGTTCCAGGATCTGCCTGCTCACACAGTGCCTCTTTCCAGGGCTCCAACAGACATGGTCAGTGTCCATACCCAAGCCTGTGGTCTCCACCTCCACTGCCTCAGACCAGGACCCTTGCCCAAGGCCCCCTACCACAACTGCTCCTTCAGCTTCTCCAATAACTCATCACCACCCTCAGCTTCTTTCCTTCTCTTGAGAACACATACTCAGTCTGTGAACCCTCAGGTGTCTCCTCAGGATGTACCCACAACCTGACCATTTCAGCCTTCTTTCACTCCACCAGACCCATCCTGGACACCAGCACCACCACCACTACCAACGGTCCTTTGCTTCTGCCCTTATCCTGTAGATCCATCTGCAGGATGGAGGGATCCTGCAGCTGGAGGGGCCTTTTGGACAATCTTGCTCCTAAACCTTCCCTCCTTCAGCTTCTTCCTTGTGGAGCCCACCTCACTGGAAGCAGAGTGGGAGTGTGCACAGAGTTCCAGGAGTCACCAGGCACTGTACATCTATGCTTCTCTCAACCTAGGTCTTCCTCTCCATCCATGTGGCCTTCTGGTCACTTTGCAAGGAATTTAGCTGATTTTCACCACAGGGCCTTTGCATGTCTTCATCAGTCTGCTTGGAGTCCCCTTCAGCAGGAGATCTGTGCTGACTCTGACAGCTCCCTGAGCTCTGCATAAGCGCTGCCTTCCCAGCGAAGCTCTCCCTGGCCACGGAAGTCACATTGCTTCAATCGTGGCACCTCCTCTTGCTCTTCTGTGTTCTTATACCTAATACACATCGTATGTACTTTCTCCTCACCAAGACATGAGACCCAACATTCACAATGTGAAGAGAGGTTTGTCTCATCTGTTCAGTCCCTGGTTGATTGGCTCCAACACAAGAAGTTCATGGTGGAAGGGAGGAGCCAGCGAGGGAGTTATAACTCCTATCTCACACCCCAAGTGATATGCTTCTTCTGACCAGTCCCCCACCTTGTAACAGCAAATCAGCTGCTTTCGTAGTAGTAGTAGTAGTAGTAGTAGTAGTAGTAGTAGTAGTAGTAGTAGTAGTACAAAGTCTCACCATGCTGTTTGGACTCATAGTGATCCTCTTGTCTCAGCCTTCTCAGCACTAGGATTACAGGCATATGCCACTGCACCTGGGTTTGGAACTGCCCAGTGTTCTGGGGCTGGCATGGGAATTGAACTTAGAACCTTGTGCTTGCCAGGCAGGCACTTAGATAGCCAAGCTATCTCCTCAGTCCATCATCCCCATTATTCAATCACTGTCCACAACCTACCTGTGAGCAGATGAGGTCCTTAGAGGATGTTTTTAATATGAACCATAACAGTCGTCCCTCAATCCCCAACAGAGTGAAGAGTCAACCTACAGAGTGGGAAACAATTGCCAGCTGTTCATCAAATGAAGGACAAATAGTTAGAATATATAGAAACACTCAGAAAAAACAGCCCCCCCCACATTGAAAGACCCAATCCAAAAATAGGCATCTTAAATGAACAGACACTTCTCAGATAAAGAAGTAGAAATGGTGAATAAAATATATGAAAATATGCTTGACATCACTGGTCATTTGAGAGATGAAAATTAAAGCAATGTTGAGATTTCATCTGCAGAAGGAATGACTATTTTTAAGAAATCAACCAATAAAAAATACTGGTGGAGAAGTGGGGAAAAAGGAGCCCTTCTCCACTGTTGGTGGGAGTGGATACTGGTGTGACCATTGTGGAAATCAGGGTGGAGATTCCTCAACACTTTAAAAGTAGGCATTTCAGGCCAGCAAGATAGTTCAGAGGACAAAAGCACTTGCTTAGGCAAGCTTAGGCAAAAGTGCAGTGATCATGGTTCAATTCCTGGCACTATATGCTGGACCAGTGCTGCCCCCAGGGTAGGCTGAGCTGGCCAGAGTCTGGGCAAGGTGGAGCATTCTGTAATCCTAGTGCTGGGGAAGCTGAAAGCAGGAGAATCACAAGTCTGAGCTGCAACGTGAGACCCTACAATAACCAAATATATAAAAAAGTAGGACCTTAATTTGACCCAGCTATTCCCCTTCTTGGTATCTTCCAGAAGAACTGAAAGCATCAGGCCACAGTGATATACACACCCCCATGTTTATAGTAGCACAACATGTAATAGCTAAATCTTGGAAACAGCCTGGATGCCCATCAACAGATCAGTGCATAAGAAAAGTGTGTTTTCATTTGGTAGTGTACTTCTATGCCATAAAGAAGGATAAACTTGAGACATTTATAGATAAATGGGCATATCTTGAGACCGTACTCTTAAGTGAAATAAATTTAAATAATGCATTGTTTGTTGAGAAACCAAAAGGGTAAGAACCAAAATAAGTAATTGATATTGGGAAAAGGGAAGAAAATTTTCAAATGGGAGGGAAAACAAGGAAGGGAAAAGGAGAAAGTGAAAAAGGGAAAAGAATTTTTAAAAAGAGAATAAGAGGAAGAATTAGAACTAATGCCTTTCTAAATAAAGAGGGGAAGAGGGGTTGAAGGGAAAAGAGTATAAAGTATTAGAATATATTATATATAAATACAACTGTCCTGTGATGAATGTGATCATTATGTACATCTAAAATATAGCAATAAATTAACTAAAAACACAAGAAAAATGTATTAATTCTGTCTCTAAGATATTAATCAATACATTGTTGAAGTCCCAATGGTTTTATTATTCATAGAAAGTCCAAGTCCACAGTCTCTTTTGTGACACAAAGCAAACTCTCACGTGTGTGACCTTATGAAAATCAAAAAGACAGTTGTTGACATGTAGTGGCATGGGGTAAACTTTTATGTGCCCAAAATAAAGACTAAGGGGATAGGGAGCACTCAGGCTAAGGCAAGATTGAAACCCACCAAGGGAAACATGAAGTCCTGCAGCTCTACAGCCAGCACTTGAGCAAAGATGTGAAATCTAGAAGGCTTCCGTGGTCCTACAACTACAGCATTGCTGGTTGCAGCTGCTGTGGCCTCCTCTGGGGTGGCTGTGCTTAAGCCCATGGCTTTTCCCACATAGGCCACATTCCTGGCATCTTGAACTTCTGCTACACTTTTGGCTGCACTGCTGCACACTTTTGCACAGCCTTCTCATGAACACACTGCCTGGTCTCCTAGGATTGCTTTGGATGCAGGCTTAAGCCCCTGTGACCCCACAGCTCTCGCACTGTGCATGCTGTAAAATAAGCACTACATAGGGGATATCAAGGGCTGTACCCAGCTGGAACAGTGGCTAGGCACCCTTGAATTGTGACTGGACAGCCTCTGAGAGACTACAGTGAGCACTGCGGAATGAATGCTGGTGGACCTCAGAGATAGCTCAGTGGCCTAAGTGCCTGCCTAGACAATCAAGTGGTGGAACGGACTGGAGGAGCAAAGCTGCTCCTGTTACAGTGGCCAGGATACAAGGGCAGGGGAGATGGGGAGCCAAGAGGGGAGCTGTCCCTTCCAGGATTTGTGCACCCTGGCCGGCTTCTTCTAACCAGATGCCTCACTGCCTAAGCCTAACAGCAAGCCACCTGTGTTTTCAATCATTCAATCACCTTCCAAAGCCCACCTATGAGCCAATGAGGCTCTCTTGATCAAAACCACAATATAGTGTGTTTATTTATCTGGTTCTTAATTTTCTGTCTCCTTGCTAGAGAAAACTTCTTAAAACAGATTAGTTTGTCTTTTTTTTTTTTTTTTTTAGTGGAACCGGGGATTGAACTCAGGCCTTTGAGAAGTGCTTATTCCACTGAGCCATCTCCCTAGCCCTGTCTTTTTGGTTTCTTGCTATATTCCTAATCTAAAGTACAAGCCAGGAGTCTGTTGACATCTGCCTGAATCTACTGAAAAGGACCCAATTGGTACTTAAGAAATGTTAGTTAGGGCTGGGGAGATAGCTCAGTAGAATGAGTGCTTACTCGGATAGGTTAGGGTCCTGAGTTCAATCCCTGGTGCTTCAAAAAAAAAAAAAGTTAGTTTTTAGGATCAATTTTACAATATTACATTAGCTTTACTTAGCCAAATGCATTATGAAAAGGATGTACTGGTGAACTTTATTTTCTAGTTTATTGTGAGTTGATTCATTGTTGAGGAAAAGACATATGTTGAACTGTATTTATTTATTTATTTATTTATTTCATGCAGTCTCACTACACAGCTCAGACTCATACTGACCCTCCTGTCTCAGCTTCTTCAGCACTAGGATGACAGGTGTGCACCACCACACCTAGTTTCAGTAGCTAGCATGGCACTCCCAGGGTTCCAGAGCTGGCAATGGGCATGCAGTACAGGGGACTGAACCCTGGTCCTCACACTTTCCAGACAAGCACTTACACCACTGAGCTATCTCCCCAGCTCTGTTGAATTGTATTTTATATAATTTTTCTATTTTTTTTTTTATTTAGGACAGGGTCTAGAGGGTCTTACTGCAAAGATTGGACTCATAATGATCCTCCTGTTTACAGCCTCCCAATTCCTAGGATTATACGCATGCGCCACTATGCCCAGCCTCATTCACCATCTCAGTGCACCCTGGGGGTGGGGCTGGCACAGCAAGCCTGGGGATCAAACCCCTGGGCCCTGTGTCTGCTTGCAGGCTCTTTAATCCACTGAGCTATTTGGCTGCCCCAATTTTTCTTTCTGAAAAAGAAAAATAGATCAAAGTGACCCTTCCATGGTTCTAATGTAACAGCACCAAAAGCCCAGGCATATTCCTCCTCTGCTGCTGCGGTGTCCTCCCTGCTCAGATTGAAAGTTATGCTGCTCCTCTTGCTTTCTAATGTTTCAGCTCATGGAAACAGCCTTTGTTAGATCTAGTGAAAAGGAGGTACTGTGTATCCCTCATAAGATGATGGTCATTTTTTGCTCAAAGACATGGACACAGGCACTTGGGCCATGTGGGTGCTGTACTCAACTCTGCACTGCCAAAGTCCTGACCAACAGAGCCACACAACAAGATAACAACCAAGCCACAGGAAGGCAAAAGGGACTCTGTCTGTCTCTGTGATTCCTCTGCTCCCAGAACAAGGCCACCTAGGGATGGGCTGTGCGCTGGATCTAGGCTCTAGAATGGGGATGTCAGCATAGATATAGAGACAGGAGGGGGCCAACAGCATAGCACAGACATAGTCTGGGTGGGACAGACAGATGGTATTTTACTGCCAAGCTCATTGTAAATTTTGCCCAAGTGGTTCTCTCCGTGGGACCATCATGAGCAGGAGATCCCACTGCATACACTGAGGGCAATGAAAAGGGAAGCCAGCACCCTTATTCCTGGCTTTAAGACTATACCCAAACCCTGATCCTGGCCATTTTATTAACCTCTGAAGAAGATACAAATTATGGGGCACTGCTATTGTTCCCATTTAGGTCAGGAACCACCTTTTATTTTATTTTATTTAGTTATTTTGAAGAGACTAAAAATTAGAAAAAACATTCAAAATGATAGAGAATTTCAAAGTAAAATGATAGGAAATCAATAATGGTTGTTATGCTGTATATCGCTATCTTCAAAGTAGTTGTTCAAGTTATCAGATATAGTTATAATCAAGAAGTCAACCAATAACAAATGCTGGTGAGGCTATGGGGATAAAGGAGCCCTTCTCCACTGCTGGGGGGAGTTCAGACTGGCACAGCCATTATGGAAATCAGTGTAGAGATTCCTCAAAAAGCTAGAATTAGAGGTCAAATTCAACCCAGCTATTCCTTTTCTGGGTACTTTCCCAAAAGAATTGAAAACACCATACCCCAGCAATACCTATACCCCCATGCTTATAGCAGTGCAATTTTTCATAGCTCAATATTGGAAAGCACCCAAATGCCCATCAACTGGGGCAAGGACCCGCACTTTAGCTACATAGACTTTCTGTGTCCGGTAAGAATCAAGTTTCATTTTTCTCCTAGACTCAGCACTGAAAGCCCAAGCATATTCCTCCTCTGCTGCTGCAGTGTACCCGCTGTTCAGATCAAAGTTTCTGCTGCTCCTGTTGCTTCCAGGCCTCCCTCAGTACCACACCATCAGTTTCTGTGCTTTGCCTGCCTTCTTCTTCTCCATTCTCATGACAACTGAGCAGTAATCACCATCACCACCACCACTACCTATATCACTTTCATCATCGTTTTTTTTTTTCTTTTGTTTTCATACTACCAGGAACTGAACCCTAGACCTTCACACTGAGCTACATCCCAGCCCTTTGCATATTTTATTTTCAGACAGAGGCTCATGCTAGGTTTGAACTTTCAATCCATCTGCTTCAGCCTCCCAGAAAGCTGAGGTTGCAGGTGAAAGCCACTAAGCCACACTACCATTATCATCGACCTGACGCCCTGGAAAGTGCTTAGCACATGCCTGTAGCCTTGTCCTCCTACCAGTCTGTCCAATGAGCTGGAATGAAACCACTTAGTAGGCAAAGCAGCTGAGACCCAGGTGTGCAGGGCAGTCCTTCTGAGATCATTCCACCAGCAAATGGCAGGAAGACTATTGGCCCATTCTGGGCGAGCCCAGGCTCAGCAGCACTTGCTGTTTACCATGGTGCCTTTCTCAGCCACAGCCACCCAGCCAACATATGCTATGCTTGGTCCTGACAGGGCTCCTTCTAGATCATAAAACATGTGGACCTTGGCTTGATTTTGCTCCACTCCATGGACAGCTGGATGAATTGTTTTCATCTCAAATGGGGATTTTCAGTCCTAGTGAAACATTTAAAGACCTGAATCGTGCCACTTTGGGAACCACTGGGGTTTCAGCCAGGAAGAAATTCCCAGTCTATGACCTATCAGAAGCCTGAATAAAAGTCCTCCATAGAAGGTGCTACCTTGGAGGCCTCCACTGTACCCCCCAGGTCCTGCTACAGTCCCAGGTCTTCTCCCTCTGTATCGAGGGTAAGGGTGGGGTGGGACTTGGGGTGGACTGGGAGGCAAGTCCTACATTGTCCACATGGCACCAGGGGTAGCTCAGGTTCTGCCTCATGACCATAGTTTGCAGTTGGTCTCCCTCACTACTTGCATGTGCAGCATGTCCTATTCACAGGATGACAGGGCAATTCCAGCTTGAGCAAAGGCCCTGTCTTAGTGCTGGGGCAACAGATGCAGAGGGACAAACCTGCAGGAAATGGGATGGGAAAGATGTGGGCTTGTCCCTCTCTGACCCTGCAGCTCACTGAAGGCCAGGTGAATCTGCCGAGATTTCTGCCTCATGCCTGTTTGTGTCTGGAGTCAGCAGCAGAGGGGGTGCTAACTGTATTTAGGTGACACTTCAGAAGGTAATTTCATGCCCTGCCTCAGAGCTGATGAGGCACTATTAATTTGGGGACACTTTAGCACCACTTCACTGTGCCAGCTTAGCAACCCAGCTAATTAACAGGAAAAAAAAAAGAGTAAAGGGTTGGTTTAAAGAGATATTGCAATAAAAATAGTCCCTACAGTTTTGACACAGGAGGGAGTTTGGGATTCTATAGATGTCACTAGAAGAAAGGACATGATCCTATTGGTACACAGGTATAGAATTTTGTATGCTTTTCTTACAAATAAGTATGGTGTAAAGGAAACACCATGAGAAGTTTAGGTTTGAACCTGAGTAGAGCTGAGTTTGGGGTTGGTTGCTGTTGTTTTAGTCAATCAAGGTGGAGAGGCCATTCAATCTTGTCAGCCTCAAAAGCTCGTCTGTAAAGTGGGGCACCGTTTCCCATTCTGGTATTGGATAGTGTGCCTGCCATCATGTTGGCTCATACCGAGGAGGTGCTTTGCCCATGGTTTTCAAGTGAGAGTCAAGGTGGGAGAAGCTTTCAGAATAGGGTAGAATGCTTGAAGTGGCTTCTATGAATCAACTACTCTTTGGTCATAAAACATTTCTTTGTGATATTTCTATACAAAGACTAGGTTGATTGCACTCAGAAGCCTGCTGGGGCTTGGTTAGGGCAGGCATCCTGGTCATTCTGCACACAGGGTCTACAGGCTTTCTTCATTGTTGGTCACCCTTGATGGCCATGAGTTCCAGTCTGGGCCAAGGAAGTAACAGCAGTGACCGCGATGCATGGCCTGGTGTGGGCTGACCATGACCCCTTATTTGTTTCTCTAGTTTTGTTTCTCCTGCACTCTGGAATATCAATATGGTGCTGGGAGGTACAACAGTCATTTTTTTTTTACCCATGAAAATAAAAAGGGATGCCATGGACAATGGGGGGAAGTGGAAAAAGCCAGCAAGCTCGGGTTATCAGCTTGGTCCTTCTCTGATAACTATCAGTACCTTAGTCCTCTGTTTATTTAGACACTGCCTGTGTCTATTTAGAACTTGCTATTGTATGTACCTAAATGCATTACTCATTAGGGTTTGCATCTAGTTGTAAGCCTCATGCAGTGATGGGGTGGCTTCCAGAAGTCGTGATTAATTCATGATCCAATGTGGGATTATGAGTGTGAGTGCTGCTCCCGTTCTAGGGCAGATAGCCTGACTGCAGCATAAGGGAGGGAGGTTTGCTCTCTGCCACCGCTGCTACCCCTAGTCCTCCCCCTTCGTTCTCTCCGTTTTGCTGTTTTCCACCACCATGAACTGCTGCCCTCTGCCATGTGTCACTCTGCCTTGGAGCTAGCCAAGTATGGACTGAAACCTCTACAAATTGAGAGCTAAATAAATCTTCCCTTCTCTATTTCTGGGCATCAGGTATTTCATCCCAGCAAGAAGAGAAAAGTAAGTAAGACATTGCTATTTGGTATAATTTGGAAATTTTGGGTTACATTAAAGATGAGCATTAACTTTTACTGTCTATCTTGCAGGTCATGGATTAGGAATGGTGATAACGTCATCAGCCGACCTGGAGGTCAACACAGGTCAGTCCATACTGCTGAGTGTTCTGCTTAGACAGCCAGGGGGAGGATGATTTTTACAATCACATGTCGGGATGCAAAGTCTGACAAATGATCTCAAGTGGGACAGAGATGAGTCCTCAAGGTCTTGGAAGATGCAGCAAGGGGTGAGGCACCATGTGAAGGAGCCATGAGTCAATCCAGCCCTGCCACTGACAGCTGTGTTCTGAGGCTGGAGCAACCACTCTTGGACTCATTTTTCTTCCCCAAAACATGTGGCAGGAAGCCTATCTGTTTTAGTTACTTTTACTCATTGCTGGGACAAATACCTAACCCTCAAAATGAAGCAAGGAAAGGTTTATTTAGCTCACAGTTTGTGGAGATTTCAGTCCATACTCCACTGGCTCCAAGGCAAAGGGCAACAGCAGTTGGAGACAGAAAATGATAAGCAGCAAAGGAGGAGCAGCAGCTGCAGAATCTGTCAGTTCTGTCTCTCTTCCTTCTACCTTGACTGAGAAGATTGGTGCTCCATTGCAAAGATCAAGCTCCTCTGAAGTGGCACAGCTGCAAGGTGTCAGGACAAAGACCTGGACTTTGGCGGGGCAGGGGGGGATAAACCTTCCTTAACTCTTTTACATACTCTATTTTGTGCTGAGTCACTCTGGAGCAGCCCAGTTACACCCTAGGGCAGTCCCATTGCTCCCAGGGGCAGGAACAATGACTCCCCAGGGAGGGATCAATCATGCCATAAGGTGGGCCCTTCCCTGCTCTGCAGGGTGGAGCCCCCAGGCCAGGGAATCCCCAAGCTTGTGACAACTCAAGTTGACACAATGTATCAGCACTACCTGATGGGGAGAAGTCCACCACCTGTCTGTATAAAACTGACCCCTAGAGCTGGGCACACCACATCAGCACAGCCAGAAGGGGCAGCATCAAGAAGGGCTGGGCTTTGCAAGCTCACTAGCTTGTTTCACCTGCCTGGAGCTGTCTGAGGCAGAGCTTGTGTTTGCTGCACAGAGGAGGAGCCTGGGGATCACAGAAGATATTGTCTTGTTCAGCTTGTTTCCATGTGCATTATCCTGTCATCCTGTTGGCTGTGTTTGGTAGAGATTTCTGCCCTCATTGCTCTAGTATTGACTGGCAAAATGTAATGCAGCATACAGATTCCATGCTCTTGCCTGTTTTGTAGCTCAGCATCATTGTACATTTAAGTTGTGGCCAATGAGGACTAAAGAAGTGTGGAGGAAGTCTGGAAAGAGTACTGAAGACAGCTAACCATCAACATGTAGTTTTTTTTTCTCTTTGTCTACATAGACCAGGACCCTGATGACTGGCACAGAAGCAGCCAGATTAGGTCCTGAGACAACATCCAATATATTATGCAATTAATACAATAGACATTGTTAGTGCACAGGGGCCAGAAAGTTATGAGACTGTTTCTGAGGACACCATGAAGTATCCATAACAGCCCTGAATTCCCTATGCAGATTCCTATTCATTAAAGGAAAAAGAAATGTTGCTCCTATTTTGCCCACTGATTTTATTTTCTGTTAGATGTGTTAAATGAATTTGAACTAACATAACTAATATAACTATACAAATTCTAACTAACGTAAATCATGTGCCTGTTGGGTGTACTGGTTTTACACTTAGCCCAATGAAGGCAGTGGTTGTACCCAAGGGTGGATGAGTGGGTCAACATGAGACTAGAGCTGCCATCCCCTTTTGTGCTCCACTTTTGAGAAAGGCTACGACAGCACACAGGACAGATCACAGACTCTGAGTCAGTCAAAGTCCAAGCTGGCCAGGTTCACATAGCATGTTCTATTCCCAGCCTCCCTGGGCCTTGGCTCATTCATGTGTAGAATGGAGAGCAGACTGTGATTTCTGCCTCCTCACTGTGGCTACAAAGAACAAGCAGGCCAAGTGCAAAGAACCTCGCACCATTTTGCACCCTAGGTTAGTGACAGAGAACATCATAGAGCCCTCAATGATGCAAAGAGCCAGCTGCCCTAAGTGCTGAGCCAGTGTTTATTGAACTCTATACCACAGAACCTCAATCTGGAAAGAAACACATGCACTGTTGAGCCTCTCCTCAGACTCTCACCTTGTCTCCCAATGCTGCTAATCAGAGCTCATGGCTTCCCTCTGTGTTCTACTTTCAAAATCTGCACAGCTGGGAATGAGTGCTCTCTACCTCAGGGTGCAACTAGAGGTCTTAAAGCTGAGCAGCTGTGGGCAAGGCAGAGCTGCCTCCTCTTTGTGTACCTGGTGTCCAGTCTTTCCTGTTACTCAGAGGTGCTTAGCATCCTTCTCGGATTTTGAGAACTTCAGCTTTCTCTCCTGGCAGGAGGAGAGGCAGGTGAGTGCCAGGTATACAATAGTTGTTCCTGAGGCCTTTCAGGACCAGTAGAGCAATATTTGGCTCCTAAAATAGTCTCTGTCCAGAACAAAGGCCACCAGATCAGAGGCCCCCATTGATGCACAAGTAACAAGGATGAAATAGGAGCAGTTCCTGAGGTCAGGGGTATTGTCACAATGTCCAGCTCCGCTTCTCTTTTATTCACCTGCCTGCTCTTCCCTGAGGTGTGGAATGAAGGACATGTGGTTACGCAGGTGCCAGGCAAGAGCCAGGTGGGGAGGGAAGACACGCTGATCCCCTTCCTGCTCCACCTGCGCCTTCCTGAAGGGGTCATTGCAGCCCTCATGCATGGCACATTGCCACTGAGACTCCATGTGAGGCCTCTGTGTGGCTGTCTCTCTTTGCTTATGTACTTATGCTGCAGGAGGATATCCATTTTAATTTTTCCCATTTCCCCATGTCCTTTCACTCCTCCTCCAGCATCCAATTTATTGTTTCCCTCCTTGAAACCTTTTGCCTTACACTTAGAGTGTTTTAGCATAACCAGTACCAGCAAAATACAGTTAATATTTAAATTTTTTAAAAAATTACAAGGAAAGACACAGTGCCACTAATCCCCTTGAGAATAACACCCCCCAAAACACACACTCTGAGATCACTTATTCCACTGTTCCTGCCACTTTCTGAAGCAGTTCTGGAAGTCTTCTCTCATGACTTGGTTTTGTGGTATCCTCATGGCTGTCTCAGTGTCCTGAATCCAGTCAAAATGTTTATCTCCTATGGTGGCCAGAAGTCTCACAGCCTCAGATCTAGTGAAGAAGGTGGATGAAGACACAGCACAGTATTTTTATTTGACAGAAATTATTGCAAATGGAAATTGTAACCTACTGAAGAAAATGACAAAAATGATGGAATTAGTGTGTTTGAAGCATACAAGTAAGTTGCTTCAAGGCATAAATTAAAAAATCATGCTTAATGAAGTGTGTGATTTTAAAAATTTAATAAGTTGGCATTGTGCGTACTTGTAAGTTTACCTTCTTCTCACCTTTGCACCTGCTACTGCTTCAGGCTGTAGTCAGGCTTCTCATAAATATCTAATTTGGGTCATCTGGCTCTAAAACGAATGTCATTTAAACATAAACATCATTCTACCCCTTATTTCCTTGGCCACTGGATGTGAGTTTCTTTCACTCTTTCCTCCTACAAACAGAAAAATTCTTCTGTTGTTTTTATCGGAAGTGGGTTAATATGTTGGCTATTGGAGATCTGATGCATTTTCAGTATTTAAGTATCCCATTCCTGCACGATGGTATGCTCAACCCTTTAGTGGGGATCTCTTGTTATTATTAATAGTATTAGTAGTAGTAGAATTATTATTATTATTATTATTATTTTTATTATTATTATTATTATTATTATTATTATTATTTTCGTACCAGGAATCAAACTCATGACCTCGCAATTACTAGGCAGATGCTGGGCCACTGGGCTATAACCTAAATCTCAAGTAGTGATCTCTTTAATAGAATCTAAACTTTTCTCAGTATTTTCTCATTTTTAGTTAATCTTAGGGGCTTTATATCTTTTACTTTTAAATGGAAATCTTCTGTTTGTATGTGGCCACTAGTGCATTTTTACACTTTTAATTCAATGTTACTAATGTACAGGCTCCTGTTTTATTTTGCATGTTGACCTTAGACCTGTTAATTGACGGGATGTGTTTGTTCAAATAACTTGTTTTTCCATGTGTATCAGTGTTCATTAGACAAACAGAGATACAAATGTACAAATGTGTAAGAAATGAGCAAATTGGCTTACTTTGGTCAACCCAAGTTGGATGGGGAAGCTTGTAGAGGGCTTCTGCACACTGGAGACTGGAGGATCCAGTCCAAGGTCTGGAGCTCACTGCAGTGTTCAGTGCAAATCCGTAACAGGAGGTGGATGGGTCTGCAAAGGAAGGCTGAAGAATCTGGGCTGAAGGCTCCAAGAAGGAAGCTGGAGCGTCTGCCCTGGAAGCCAGGAGAGGATGCCCCAGCTCAGGACAAAGATTGGAGCTCCTCTGAAGAATGGAACCCTCTCTCCTTCCTCATTTCTCTTTAACACCATCTAGGCAACAAGCCACCCAAGGGTGTAAGGTGGGTCCTCTACACTCTAGGTTGTAGAATTTGATGAGCCTGTTTAATTGTGCTTCTAAACTTCTGAAGTTAACAGTCAATCAACCACTACATCTAGAAATTATATTTTCTTTTCTGGACTCCACATTCTAAGCAATTGTTTAGTTCGTAAACAATTACAGGGTAACACAAATTCTTATGGGATTAAATGCTATAATACATAAATCATAGACATTGTATCATATTCAATAAAATTAGAAAATAATAAGAAGAAACTAGCTAAAACTGTTTTGACATCTAAAAATGGTCTACTAAATAATTAGTAAACCTTTAATACCTGCAGTAGCATTCTAAACAGTAACAGCCTATGAATTATCCTTTCTTATCCTAACTATAAGAAAACATGTTTAGATAAATGATCAACAATAAGTATCATATTTGATACAGGTTTTTAGCAGGGAACTTTCTTGGGTTAAAGAAAGTTTTTTTTCTTTTTTCACTCTTCTAAGAGTCTTCTTATTTGAACATCATAAATGCTAAACTTCTGGTCCAGTTAGATGGCAATGCAATGCTTCTTTTCACTAGTGTATATTACATGAAAAACGTCATTGTGACAAATTATCTCTGCATTCCTGAGATAAAGGCACTTGCTGGTGATGTGTGGTTTTTAATAAAATAGTATTAAATTGATTGATACTGTATTTAAGGTTTTTAGATCCATCTCCAGATGAAATGGCTCCATATTGTTCACTAAGCAGTCTGTACCTGGTTTGATTGTGGGGGCATTCTAAGTTTCATTTAACTAATGAAGCCTCAGTTCTCATCCTGCCTGGGTGTGTACTAATTTATTTGTACATTTTAAGGTTTGTTACAGACTACATGTTAGGGATTCTTGAATTGCTTTTGAATGTTCTGCTGATTTAATTAGCAGTAAGATAAAGTACTTGATATTAATTTATATTTATAGAACAGCTATAAATTTATCAGTTTTTAAAAACCTAACTTTTAGCCAGGGAGATAGCATAGCTGCATAACCACCCGCCTGGCAAGTACAAGGTCCTGAATTCAATTCCTGGTATAAGACAAACAAACAAACAAAATCAAAAACAAGCAAAAAAAAAACTTTTAGCATAAATCATGATTTGTCCTATAAGAAAAAACCGCTTAGGTCTCACTTTTCAAATGTTGACATATAATATTTTCATGTTTAGTAAAATTCAGCAATTTCCTTTATTTCATATTTAACATGAAGATTGTTTAGTAGAGCATTTTAGATGTTAAAACGTAGTTTTTGCTAGTTTTTTAAATTAATTTGTAATTTTATTGAATATGATGCAATGTCTATGATTTATGTATTATAGCATTTAATTCTCTAAAAGTTTGTGTTATCCTGTAATTGCTTAGGAACTATATAATAAAATAGGAAACTATAAATAAAATTTAGATCAGAGATAATGTATTTCAGTGAGGGGCACACTGGGTCCACCTTGGCTGGATGCATTGCTGTTGTCCAGCTATGTTAGGTGGGATGATTGAAGGGAGACTTTGTAGGGGGAAGGAAGGATAAAGTTGGAAGCATGAACATTGGAAACACAGAAGTCCTCTAGGAGGACTCACAGTACACAGCAATATTCATACTCATGACTGCAATTTTCAATGGCAAGAGATGCCAACAGTCCCAAGTAGGGTGAGGGGTCTAGCTGATTGTCTTTGAGATCTGCCTGGAAAGTGCTAATAGTGCATGCTTCTACATGCTTCTAATGGGCCATGAAGGTCTGACCTTGGTGTCTGTGCCTGGACCCTCAGCCCTTTCTTTCTGGTACTGTCCCCTTGCTCTGCTTCCTGAGAATTGAGTAACTTTGCCCCAGCCTACCATCTTGATGCTCCTGCCTTGAGGCCAGCCAACCATGGACTGTACCTCCTGAAGCTGGGAACTCATTAGCCTTTCTTTCCTTTCAGTTGTTGCTATCTGGTACTGTATGCCAGCAACGGGAAGCTAACCATTGCCTCAGATGAAATAAGACAAAGGAAACAGTGCCTGAGATGCAGCCCACAGGACACCCACTGTGGACTTCCAAGAGTCCTGAGAGGAATCACTTAGGGCATGCTTAACCCCCAGTGACTAGTTGTGACACATATAAAATGCTGCTCATAAGCAGTAAATTGGTGTTCAAGGTTCTTATTGCTTACATCTGCTGGGTATAAACCAAAATTCCAGACTCTCACCAAAAAACTTGGATTTCAGCAGATAATACCTGGCATGCACAAACCATTCAGGCACAGTGAACCACCCTGATTTGGGATGGTAGGGAGTCTCCTAAAGCCCAAGATCTTAAATAACCTTAAACCTTTCATTCTGATGCATGCAATGTGATTGAAAAATATGATAGTATTTAAATTAAGGGACAATTATTATTGTACATGAGACATTGACATTATTCCCTCAGTACCTCTCTTCCATTGCTTTGAAAACACTTATCTCGCTGTTACTGGCACTTTGTGAAGCAGCTCTGGAAGTCATCTTTTGTGGATATCTCCAGTTGTGCCATCATGCTGGCTTCAATGTCCTGAATTTGTTCAAAATGTTCAACTTTCATGGTTGTTTTTACTTTGTGTAGGAGCCAGAAAGACATCTGGTGCAAGATCCGGTGAGCAGTGGACAGGAACACATCATGGCACTGTTACGGGCCAGGCTTTCTGTTGGACACCACTAGGCAGCAATACTGATCCTAGTTTGGATCACATCTCATAAAGATGCTCAGGAAAGAAAGCTTTGACAACTGCTTTGGAAAGTGGCAACAATGAGGGGATAAGTGTGTTTAACGGAGGAGTGTTATATCATGAGGAAGCAATGACAATGTGCCTTTTACTCTAATGAATTATTTTTATTTACATACACACGTGTTTTTGATCATCTAGCTGTAGGAGCTGTGCTAGTGAATAGACAGGAGACAGGGCTGGCTCTGGGCATGAAGACAATTATCAGGGCAGCTTCCTTTAGTGGAACCTGGTGAAACTGGCTGAGTCCTTCCCACAGACAGGGCTGAAACTCCCATCCTCTTCCTGTGAGGAGAATCTTGGGAATTCAGGAGGGGAGAGCCACACACAATGCCTCAACTATGGCTCGTTGCTATGTGGGCAGCTCTCCTGGTTATCCAGTGGGACTGTGTGAAACAGGATGAGCAAGATTGTTCCTAAGAAATGGAGTCAAAGGTATGTTCTCAGAAGGGGTATGCCTATCATGTGGGGCTCAAATAAGGATGGGGGGATCATATGGGCTTTATGGAAGAGTTGGACTTTACCATTTCTGTAGGGAGGCCTGATACTTCAAGGAAATGAGGCAGTTGGGATCATTTGGGTGAAGGTCAAAAAGACTTGAAGGAAAATGTCAAAGGAATGTATGAAAAGATCTAAGCTCAGGGTCTCTTGAAGTTGTAGGATGTGACACTTTATGCACCTTGTACAACAACAAAAAAACCTACGAAAACAATATGTAATGTATTAATTATTGAATCTGTTCTACTAATTTGATTTGAAATTGACTCATTGCTATTTGTTCAATAAAATTATGGAAAATAAAAAAAAGAAAGTGAAGGGGTTGGAGGGGGCTCATTTCTTGGCTAATTCATATGATATGTTGGGTGAGTCTCTTATATTCCTTATTGAGCTTGGGTTGGCATGGTAACATGAGGAGCTCCTCCAGTAGTATGCTTATTAAGGATTGCTTGCTCTGTCATTCAGGAGGCTGAGACAAAGACATCACAAGTTTGAGGTCACCTGGGCAATGCAGCAAAACTTTTTCAAAATAAAAAAAAGTAAAAATGGCTGGGATGTAGCTTTAGTGGTAGATAACTTTCCAGCATGTACGAGGCCTGGGGTTTATCTCTAGTACTGACAAAAAGAAATAGAAAGAATCAGAGAAATGCCTTGCTGAGATGAACACATGAGACAGGAAGGAGGGGAGAATGCATTTCAGTTTTGCCTCTGTGCTCCCACACATAACACAGGGTGGTGAGAATGCTTTCAGCTCACACAGAATTAGTCCATCTCTCAAACCCTGAGGTCCAAGGAGAAAAGCGCTACAACCCCTTCTAGGGGAATAACATGAGATTTGGGATATGCTGGTGTGGGTGGTAGTTCAAGGAGTAGCAGAAAGCCTGAAGCCTGGAGAGACTAATGTAACCTGTAGTGGGCAGAATAGCACCAGCACTGGGAAGACGAAAGAGAAATGTGCTTCTACATAATTCTACGAGGGGCAAGATTTGCACTAATGGTGGTTGGACAGGATATTATGTCAGCTTCTAGTACTATGGACAACCGCTAGGAAAATAACAAGTTAGAAAGTATTAATTACTGAATATTTGATGTAATTGAGGTATTAAAAAATAAGATACACAAACAGCTCCAGTCTCTTAATTTACTGATAAGAAACATACGGTATAATAATGTCTGTAAGTATAATATCATGTATACACCTTTTATGATACCAAAACATTATGAAAACAGTTGGCAATGTATTAATTTATCTTGTCAAGGTATCTTAAAACTGTCTCATTGATATTTGTACTTCAATAAAACAAAAGTAAAATAAATAAAAATAAAATATAAATAAATAAATAAATAAAACCTAGACAGATCCTTGGGATGCAAATGGGTGTTCTGACTGTCAGGCCAGCTGAGATCAGATCAGAAGTCAATGCCAACTGCTGTAAGTGTGCTGAAAGTGCCTCGGGTGGCTCCAGTCCTCAGACTTCCTATTTTTTACTCGGGGCTTTCAACAAAAGGCTGCAGACCTACTGCAGAAAGCTGCGCTGTGGCTTTTGTGGTGTCCATACTTCTGACTGACACAACTATGATCATGATGCCCTTGCTGATTTCTTCTCACTCAGTGCTGGCTGCTTGGCGGCAACAGCAATTTTCCTAGGGTGGTGGAAAGAGACAGTGAAGAGACTGATTGTCCATGACTCTGGCTGTTGTGAGGGGTGGGGACCACATAGTCACTGTGGCCCATGATTTCTGTCCTTGACAGCCCCTGGGGGCAGTGCAGCTTTTGCACCCAGAGGGAAAGACATTCCATCATATCTGACTTTATTTTCCTCTGCAAATGACTTCATTTGATTGAGCTTATTTCAACAATTGATGTTCTTGCCAAGGACAGGTACCCTTGCGTTTTGCCCTCCCTTCTTTCTACCAGCAGCACCTCCCACTCTGTCTGTCCCAGAGACTCAACAACCTCACTTTCTCTTTTCCAGCCCAAGAGGAATTCCCCTAGGCCTCTAGGACCTGCACATTGCCAACCTCAGCTTGGCCATGACCTTGATGGGGGAACCAATGGACACACAAGCTCTCTCAGCTCGCAGGAGTTGCTCTGTCTTGGTGTTGTGGGCCAATTACAGCCTATACCTGGTATCTCCAGACTTGTTCCAGTCTGACAACCCAAGTGCAAGGGACTAAATGGAAGAAGGCATAGAGGGTAGTAGTCAGCACAGTACACAATGGGGGGGGGCAGATGCAGACAGAGGAAATTGATTGGAAGGAATTTGGAGTAGGTCTCTTAGATGCAGAATTAACAGAATTTACCTACCAATTGAATACTGACATGTAGGAAGCAGTGACTATGTTTCTTAAATTGGATGATTAGAAAGAAAATCCATCCAACAACAGCCAAAAGCTAAGAGTCAGCTTAAGATGAAGTGGCAGGACAATCTCAGGAAGAAGACCCTTCCCCAACCGTGCCTTGTGCAGGACATGCAGAAGAGAGTTCAGGTGTAGCTGAAGCCTGAAGCACTGGCTTGGGAGGCAACAAGGTTGAGCCAGAGGCAGAGGCCATGGGGACAGGTTGAGAGGTCCAGGGAGAGTGCACAGTGAGAAGACAACATGGCAAAGAGGGAGCAGGCACCAGCCTCTGGGTGACAGCTGGACACAAGCCAATCTCGCAGAAAGGTCTGAGCTGGCTGAGGCTCTCAGAGGAGTACTTTATGCCACATGATATGTCTCCTTGCACACAGTGGATGTGCAGCAAATGTGTGCTGAGAGAAGAGTCCAGAAAGAAGAAAAACCAAAGACATCCCTACTGGGAAAGGAGCAGGCCCAGGGAGGAAGCCCATTAGAGAGCAGATAGCTATCAGAGCAGCTAATGCTACCAAAGGTCTGCCACAGAGTGGCAGACACATTGGCCTGACATGTGTCAGTTGGAGACAGAGAGCAATTTCCATCCAAATGTGTCAAGCAGGCTGTGACAGACTGAAAATGGTGACAGACACACACTGCATGTGGCAGCCCCAGCTGCCAAGTGGAGGGCAGCATTCCCCTGAGCATTGAGGAGGGGCACCTGCCCTCAGCTCTGTCTTGTCCCTCTCGTGCCTCCCCTGTGGTCACCACCTGTGGCTTCCTCTTGACTTTTGCAGGTCACTCACATGCAGCCAGGTTTGTCATGCAGCTGGGAGTGGGATGGCAAGCCATGCACAGCTGTGCTAGGGACACTGGGAAGTGATGGGCAGTGATAAAAGAAGGCCAGTTCAGGAAGAGCCTGGGACAATCGGCAGTAGGCAAATGCCAAGAGCATTTGGCCCCTGTGCTTACCTGGTAAGATGTTCTTCTGCCTGTCCTGGTGGTTCTAATACTGGAGGAAACCCCTTCCAGAAAAACCCTTCTGGAAGTCAGAGACTAAGAAATGACCCTGTGCAGAGTGGGAATTTGGAAAGAGCAGTCAGAGAATCTGATTCTGGGGTCCCTGGTCATTACCAGAGTAAGTTTCAGGTTGATGGGATCCAGCTACAGCATTCTTGGTTCCCTGCCAGGCCTTTGCCTGCCATCACAGCACCTGGTGAGGATATAGGCAGATCCTGCAGCGCCTCCCCTCACTCCCACATGCTTGATGCTCCTTCATCTGTCTGGATCGCAGTCTCAGTCTCCAATCAATCATAAGGCTGTCTGACAAGAATCACAACCCTGACACTGAGTCTGGCTCATCCTTCTCCCTCCTCTGCACTGTTCTCAGGCTGTGACACAATAAACCAGGGCCATGTGTTCCTCCTCTCTCCACCCTATGACTCCTGCATCTCTTACTTCCTGTGAGGGATTGAGGGAGTTGACTGAAGGAGAGAGTGAAGTGGCCCCTTGCCCTTTTTCACTGTGCTGTATGCTCAGGAGCGTGATCTCGAGATGCCCTACGACTGACTCCCTTTGCTTTTTCTGGTGGGATTTGATGGGTGAGAATTTCTAGGGAGAGACTAGGAGGAGGTGAGTGAGGCTAAGGTGTCTGTCCATAGCTGCCTTCGAGGGGCATCCTGGGTGGGTGCCTCCCTGGAAGAAGTTTCCAGATCCCATATCACTGCCTCCTGGCCTTGGCCATCTTCAGGGGACTAAAGCCTGTACCCTCATATTAGCTGTTCATATCCAAGCTACAGGTTGACAGGATTTTGATCACAAGGATAAGGGCTGTTGGCAACATGGGCAGACTTTCTGCTCCATCTCCCAGGGAAGGGATGAGGTGACTCTTCTTTCCTTTATGGCCCTTAGATAGCTTCCTGAGATGCTCGCCTCCACCTTGGTCTTGGCCAGTCCTGACGTCTCTTCCTCAGCCCCTAGCATCCTGTCACACTGCCCTTCACTCTTCCCTCCACTTCCCTCACAGCACCCATAAAGGCCACTCCAGTCCACAGCACCCAAGAAGAAATGAAGTGCCCTCCCCTCAGGAGAGGCATCACAGTGTCTGGAATTTCTGGCCCAGGGTAGCCTTTTTCCACTTTGCCCTACAGGTTCAGATGCCTCCGTGAATCAGGAGGCATCCTGATTCTCCCGTGTCTCCATCTTCAGGAAACACTCCTCAGAGCTCCTTCAGGGACCCTTTGAGGAGACTGTCGTGTAGCTTGAACTACAAATCTCAATGGAGGCAGTGCTCACAGAGCTAGCATCTTGCTTCAAAGCCACTCATTCATCTCAGTCCCCAAAGTTCCTTGGAAACCGTGTTCAACAGAACCACAGGGAAGGCACAGCATCCTCTCACTGAAGATGTCCCCTTCCACCAACCCCCTCTACTCATAGGTCTCTTTTTATACTCTTTAAATGGAGTAGTTTCAAGATTCATGAAATAGGCTTAAACTATTGCCTTCAAAAATATTGTGAAATTCTGAAAAATATTGTAGTCAGAAGATCTCATCTTAGCGAATTGGTCTTAAAAGCTTTGCAAAAAAAAAAAAAAAGACTTCTAATCGCTCTACTCTGTCATGGGGCAGGTTGCTCGACTTTTCAGTCACTGGTGTCAGGTACCTCACAGTTCCTCCTCATTCTGAGCTCACTAGCAGTCCTGCTGTGACTTGGATCTGGGCTATCCCACCACAGTGCCACACAGACTCAGAGGTGGGGCTTGTGGAAAGTGACTGCACTGGGGGCTGCTGATAGGAGGTGAGGTCTGCTTATGCTTGGGCAGCCGGAGGCCTGATCTAGGCAGGTGATCTCCCTCCTGCTTTCTCCCTGCTTTCCTGCTGCCACAACGAGAGCAGTTTTCCTCTCCCTTCCACCATGCTTCTGTCCTGGGAACCAGTTGGCTATGGACTGAAATCTCTAAAATGAGGCCAAATAAACGTCTCCTTGAATTTGTGGGTGTTGGATATTTTGTTCCTGTGATAGAAAGTAACTAAGCAAACACCTAGAACAAATGAGCCCATTATAATAAGGTTGGCGGTGGCAGGGAATGTCCAGGAATAAAGTGAGTGGCACCACCAAGCCAGGGACCACTGCAGGTTAAGTGCTTGCTGAGGGAAAGGTAAGGTTACAGGTAATGGAAGGAAGCTATCAGTACCAGTCACCAACTGCAACCACATGACCAGCTTAAACACAAACTAGACTGGTTCAAAGCCCACCTCTGTGGGGCTGGGCTGTGAATCTAAGGGACCACAGCTAGGAAGGCCACAGTCTCAGTGGAGGGGCTATTCCCACAGATTTTCCCATGAGCTCTTTGGCCTTCTTAGTACCTCAGGTTCCTTGGAACCTGTGCCTCTTTCCCAGGTATTCTCCATCTCACTTCTAACCCCTCCCACCTGTGTCAAATCGCACTCCCATAATGCAACCCTTATTCTCATCTTGATTACAGTAACTCAGTTTTCCTGACTGAATGCTGGCTGGTACATTCTGGGTCTCTGCTGAGACACTAGTAGAGCCTTCCTTGTAAGACTTTCTATTACAGAGAGGTCATATCTACAAAGCACCCCATTCCCTTGACCCCCTTGCTCTGTCTCATTCTACTTTAAAGTTCTTGTTCCTTTGTGATATGCTATTATCTATGTACTTGTCTGCCTTTTAAAAAAATTATATTAATTTGTTTTGTATTTCTACAGAGAAATAGAAGAGGGAGGCTAAGTTTGTTTAAAAAAAAAATTAAAGGCTCACTTAGTTCACAGTTTTGGAAGAACAAAATCTAAGGTCGGGCAGCCCCTTTGGTTTGGCCCTTGGTGAGGGCCCCACTGTAGATGGCATTACACCATGGCACAGGCACATCATGAAGAAGGGGTCACATCACCAAACAGAGACCTAGAGATGACACAAGAGTCAGATCTAGGCTTTTATAACAGCCTTCTGTCATGGGAACTCAGGAGGTCAACCTCCCCTTAGGGCAGCATCCCCAGTGGCCCAGGGCTCCTTCTACTCGCTGTCTCTAAAGGCTGCACCACCTCCTGGTAGCCCCACATGGGGACTACATGTAAAGCATCTCCCAGCCATGGAATCACAGGGACCCTGATAAGCAGCTGCAGCACTTGGGACTCACAGCTGTCAAGGGTTTGCTGATACTTGAGGAAGCCTGATTTCCATGCTGGGGTGCTGTGAGCAGAATGGGAGTGTGCTGTATGTGGTATACTGAATTCATAGTGTTTTCAATAAAGAAGAGATAGAGAGAGATTTTTTTTTGGTAGAACTGAGGATTGAATTCAGGCCCTTGTGCTTGTCAGGCAAGCACTTGTTTTACTGAACCATCTCTCCAACCCGAGATAGAGGTAGCATGCAGTAGGGAGGGAAATGGTGAGGGAGAAGACAGGAGAAAAATAAATGAGGGGAAGGAAGAGGAAGGAGAAGCAAGGGAGAGGGAGGAGAAGGGTCCGAGTAGCGTCTGATGACAGGCTCCGTGCCTTCTGCAGGACATCTTGAGACAAGCTTATAAATGATTCTCCCATCCAGTGTGAAGCCACAAAGGCCAGGCAGAGAAAGCACTTCAGAAGGACTTCACAGTCCTCAATTAGGGTCCACATGGTGGTGTGCAGCAGCAATGCTCCTACCTCGCTGCTGTACCATGCCACCTGGCAAAGCAGACACACCACAAGATGAAAAAGTGGAGCCCTGTTCAAACCACTTCATGGCATTCCAATTGGTTTGAAATTACAGTTTTAACTTCTAACTTGACCTGTTCATTCAGGTACCAAGTTAATAACCACCCTTTTATTTATAACTTAATTTCATTCATAAACAGGCAGTTCTGTGATTTAGAATCAGGCACATGTAATAGTTCTATCATTTTATTGAATGTTTTCACCAGCCGTTCTCTCATTATAGACAAATGATAAATTGTAGCACATTTAAGTTATGCATTTTAATTCTAAACTCACTTCAGAATATTACTATACAAAGTAGGAGTTAGAGGATTAAAGCGGTAATAATGATAAATCGACTTATCCTATAAATGTCATGCACCTCTTCTCTACATTGAGTAGCAAGTCACAGTGAACAGCACTGCAGCCTCATGTTTCAAATCAGTGGAGGAACCTCAGGGTTATCTTCGAAGAGTGGATCTTCCTCTTTCGGTGCAGTTTGGGGCTTGGGTCCCAGTGTTCTGGATGGATGCTTCTTCTCTTGAACTATGGAAGTCACATCTGGGAACGAATACTTGCTAGGATCCACTTCTAGTTTCTCAACCTGTTTTCCTCTGCAACAAAAGAGATAAAGAGAAATGAATATCACATCATTTAAAATTAAGTTTCACATGCAGGTCTGACTCATTTCACTTATGAATATAGTCTCTAGTTGCATCCCTTTAACTTTGTCTACCTAGTGTGAGAACCTGAAAGGCCAGGTAAAGCCCAAAATGTACAATAGATGCTGTGGAAGGGAAAGAAACTGTCCAAAGGGAAGGGCCAACTAGGATGAGAAAAAGAGAAAAGAAAGAAAGAAGGAAAGGGAAAAATATATGGAGGCACACAGGATAGCCTGGACAACTATACTGCCAATTTATACCATTGAAAGGTCTATTGAAAGGAACAGTTAATGCTTAATTTGTAAAAAATTTTTGACAAATAGTGCATTATTATGTATGGTAATCTAAAAAACTAAGCTGAAGTCAACAACCATTGTTGAATTCCTATCATTTTGTTCAGTGAAATTCTGTATCATTTCTTTAAAAAAATAATTTTATTGAGAAGCAAATAGCAATGAGACAGTTTCAAACTGATTAGTAGGATAGTTTTAATAGTTAATACATTGCATATTGTTGTCTTCATTGTACAAGATTCAGACATGATATCCTGTCCACAAACACTATTAATACAAATCTTTCTTCTCACTGAATTAAGAGAAAGTAGCTGTGTATTTATGCTATTTTGTATATATAGATACAAAATGGTCCTTCATTTGTATCCCCTTTGTTGTTTGTTTTTAAAAAAAAAAAAAAAAAAAAGAAATGGGTATTTCATTGTCATTTCAATATTGTAGGTTTGTGAATTCTACAAAATAATCCAGTATAGTCTAGTAGTCCGTAATAATAGTGGATATCCATAAGACTGGCAATGTCAGAAGTTGTTGACCAGAGCCTTTTACAGCTCAGCATATTAATATGGCTTTACTTTTTATACCTTGTTTTTATTCTTTTATACTGGATGGTTAAGGCCAAGATAAAGCAAGACCTTTATAACAAGAAATGTGACTTTTGTATCTGATGAAGTCAGTATAATTAACTGCTAGTTCAAAAACCTGCTAGAGATTCTCAGGATCATTACCTTAGCCATCCTGTATACATAAATGTATGGTTTTGCCCATGTCATGTTTCCTAACTTTTCTCGTTGACCTCTCTTCACTGTTTAATCCTTAAATTCTCACTTTCCTTTTAATTGTGTTATATCTTCCTATTTTTATTTCTTCTTTTGAGTTCATACACTAGGGACATTATACAATATTTACACATGTGGGTCTGTTTTATTTCACTTATGAATATATCTTCAAGTGCCATCCACTTATATGTAAAGGTTTTCAGTTTATCATTCTTTATAGCTGAGTAATACTCCATTGTATAAAAATGCCACATGTTTTTCATCTATTCCTCAGGTGGCTGACATTTTGGTTGTTTCCAAGATTTGACTATCACAAATTGTGCTGCTATAAACATATGTGTACATATATCACTATGACATGATGTTTTCAGCTCCTCTGAGAAAATTCCCAGGAGGGGGATAATTAGTTTGAATGTGATTTCCAGTCCTAATTTTTAAGGAGTCTCCACAATGATTTCCATAATGGTTGTGCTAGTCTATGTTCCCACAAGCACTGGAGAAGGGTTCCTTTTCCCCCCACAGTCTCTTCAACATTTGTTTGTTGATTTTTTTTTATGATAGTCATTATTTCTGGTGTGAAATGGTATCTCAGTATTATTTTAAATTGTATTTCATGGATAGCTAGTGATGTGCAGAATTTTTTCATATATTTATTTGCCTCTATAATTTCATCCTCTGAGAAGTCTGTGTTCATCTCAGATGCCCATTTCTGGATTGGGTCTTTAAATATTGGGTCCCTAATGTTTTTTAGTACTTTATAAATTCTAGAGAAAAGATCTTCATTTGAGTGCTTATTAGTTAAGATTTCTTCCCATTTTCTGGGTTGTCTTTTCACTTTGTTGGTAATTTCTTTTGACGTGCAAAAATTTCTCAATAAGAGGAGGTCCCAGTAATTCTTTCAAGTATTACCCATGCTTTGCCTACCCCTATGTCTTCAAGAGTTCTGCTTACTTTCTCTTCCAGGAAATTTAGTGTTTGTGTTTTAATGTTTATATCTTTAATCCATTTTGACTTTAGCTTAGTACATGGTGATAGATCTGGATCAAGTTTTAATTTCAGAATGTAGATAGCCAGTTTTTCCAACACTGTTTATTATTGTTATTTTTAAAATATTTTTATTCTCTTAAAAAATAAATAAATGGAAGGGCTGTGGAGATGGCTCAGTAAAATAAGCACTTTCCTGGTAAGCACAAGGGCCTGAGTTCAATCCTTGGCTCCACAAAATGATAATAGTAATAATGATAATAGCAATAATAGCAATAAATAAATAAATGGAAAAGGTCAGGACACTAAAATAAAAAAAATAATCAATTCCAAAGAGATTCAACACATCTGCACATTTATTCTACAAATATCAGTATGTGGTATCTACACATTACTGAGACAAAAATAAGAGACTGCTTCTGGCTTTAAAAAGAAACTTATAGAAGCACAATTTGGAACCATGAATAAATAAAGTGTTAAGAAGTACTAAGAGGTCTGCTGATGTACAGGTGGTTGGGGCAGTCACCTGAGAGCCTCTACTTACCTGAGGCATCCTTTTGACAATTGAAATGACACAGCAGGCAAAGCCACCCAGGCAGGGTCAGCAAGACTCTAAGCAGGTCTGACTTAATGTAGCTCATCAGGCTTCTGGACCCTGGGGCTTCACACAGTCTGGTCTGCCATAGTTTGGCAGGGCATTTAGACTACAAATTTGAGTGTACAGCAAAGCTGGATCCCCAACTTCCCCTCCCACTAGAACCTGCTCCTACTGATTTCACCCAGTCCTGTCACCAATAACAAGAATAAAACAACCAGGCAGAACCTCATTAGCCAATGAGCCCCAATATCGAGGTCACAGAGAAAGCTCTATAGATGACATGCATCCTGGTCTTGTTTCTTGGCCACTGGTATTCAACAGGACTGAAGCTGCTTCATTGATCTGTGATATTCACACAGGCTGAGTGTGATATTCAGTCAATTATTTCAGAATCATTCTAACATTATTCATTTATTTCCTTGGCAGGTATATGTTCATTGCCATTATATTCCAGGGGCTGTGGCAGGCAGCAGAGACAGCATACTCATTGTAAGAGATGAGCTGCCTGGTAATTTCTGAGTGGAACACCAGGCACTGACAGAACATCTATCACAGCAATATGTGACTGTCTCATGACTGGCCAGTTTTCCTATAAAACTGACACTTGGGAGGCCAGAGGTTTGTCTTTTGCATCATGTATCCTTGGCATTCTGCTGTATTGAATAAATATTTGTTGAATAAATGAAAAAATCTTACTGTTCTATTGGAGGAACTATGAGATTATGTTAGAAATTATCTCTGATCTAAAACAAACCACAATTGGTCTAATTTGGAACTAAACTGATATCCTTAGACAAAAGTCCACCTAGATTTCACCTTTTGTTGGGAAGAAGAAAGCTCAATTGCCTTTTGAGAGTGTAAATTCCCCATTGTTCTTCAAAAGTTTCTCCCTCATTCTCTTACCTTGCTCAGTTCCTATGGGCATTTGATGTTTTAATTTCTTTGTTGAAGAAAATCATAAAGTACTGTAGGGTGGTACCTCGGTTCAAGAACACTTCTGCTTGTGAACAATTTGGTTCACATTTTGCATTTAGCAATGTTTTGCTTTTGTATGCCAACTCTGCACCTAGTGCCAAACAGGACTGTGGCCATCTTTCCTGTATGAATGTGAACATGGCCATCTTCTTCAGAATCATGAATTGAGTTAACTTTATGAACTGAGGTACTGCTGAATACAAAGAACATATAATGATATATTCATGAAGACCCTGATTACACCTCCGCACTGTGGTCCCTTCTCTCCCTGCTTTGGTTTTCTTCTGAAAATGATGAAGTGTGAAGCCCACAGACACAGTGATGAGAAATGAGCCTAGTTCGTTAGAGAACAAAGAAAAGCTCTGATTGGCCAAGAGTGGCTGCAAAGGAGGATGCTGGGTAAATACCCAAGGTCAGGGTTTTATAGGAGCTAGTTGGTCTATGTTAGTGGGCAAATAAAAAAGAGACATTGAAACAATATGATGGTCACTTTTAGCTAAACTGAGGTCAGGAAGAGCAGGCTTATCTTGCACCCCAACTTTTCAGGATTTATCTCAGTTCACCCAGGACCTTGTCCTTTGAAACCATTTTTCAAAGGACACTAGAACAGATCTCCTCTTCCTCTTTCAGTGAGCTCCTGTCCCTTGTGTTCCAGTTTTTCCAGGGCTAATTTCTGCTTACTCAGGACCCTATCCTAACTCTCTACCATCTGTCTTTTTTTCTGATCTCAACACCATGTTGTTACAGGAGAAGAAGACATCTGCAGGCTGTGTACCCAGTGAACAGGTGAAAACAGGTTGAACTGGAGATGAATTGGAGGAATGTCAAGAAAGAAGAGGAGCAGAAAAGGAAATCCAGTGCTCCAGATAAACAGCTGCTTCCCAAGGCAGATCCAGAACCAGCCTTCTTCACAGACACCTCACTGCAGTGGTATGAAGACTTTTCTGCCTTTAAATATAATAAAATATATGATTTCAGCTCTGATACCACTTGAATGCACTGCAGTCTACTTTGCAGAAAATAGCACACTTCGGGCCAGAAAGGGCCATCTTTACAAGAGCCTCCAAAGAGGCTCACTGGTTGGCAGTCCCCTCTGTGGACAGAAAATCTCCATGCCATAAGGGTGAGTAGTTGGGGCTGTCCCTCTGCAAGTGCAGAACTTCGATACATGTGAGGCAGAAGGCGCCTAACATCCTCTGAGGAAGACGTCAGCACTGAATGTCCAAGGAGCAACCCTCACGTTAGTGAAACTTCCTGTTAAAGGAACAAAGCAGGAGCCTGTGACTCCATAGGAACAGGTCTCTTAAAAGGATTCTAGGTTTCTTTGGACTTTGGTTTTTACTGATGTAGTGTTCTTTTGCTGTAATATTTGCCATGAGTATGACTATATGCTGAATCTCCTGAGTCCTTTTAATAAATAACTGACCATGGGGTGATGCTGGGACTCCAGATACATTGGCCTCTGCTAAACCTTGTGCTAACACTTTTACTTATATCATCAAATTCTCATTCGGGCATGAAAAGAAATTAAAGAAGTAAGAATTAGGAAGAAAATGGTCATTCTTTGCAGATACAGAGAAAATATAAAGGAACCCACAGATAAATTAGTAAAAGAAAAGTCAAGCTACTGAGAATAAAATTTAGGGTAAAAGTGAATTACACAGCAGTGATAGCTATAGGACATCGCAATCAATATAGATGTCACTGCATTGTATACTTTTCAATGATTGGAAAGTTCAGTTTGATGTTTGTGTATTGTAAGTCAATTGTAAGTCTAAATACTAGCAATAGAGAATAATATAAAATATATTTATAGTAGCAAAGGTATCACACAACTGAAAATTACTAAAATTCATGTACACATACAGAAAAGATATCCTCTCTGAATTGATTTATGCATCTACTTTCAAGTCAAATCCTAATATGCACCTGTGTGTAGGTGTGTATGTATAGATGTGTGTGTGCTATGATTGCGATGTGGTTTGTAATGGTTGATACCTTGTGTCAATTTGAGGGGTCTAGAAGCTTAACTAAGCACAATGTAGCAGTTCTATTTCCTTGGGTATACAGGAAATTCCTTACTGCTCTAGGATGTTGTTCATTGTGTCAACTTGAGAAGTTTTAAAATTAAACTAAGTGACTCTGCAGGATACTACAGTCCTCAGGATGTTTGTAAACATCCTGAGCCTGTGCAATAAGAAGGCAAAGAGACAGAGACTGTGGGACACCCACCCCAGGACAGGCAGCTTGCATACAACATAAGGGAGGAAAAGACTCTTGATCTTCCACACCTTCACTCTTGTTGCCTGCATATGGACTGAAATATCTACAAACTGTGAACTAAATAAACCTTTCCTTGGAGTATCCAGTACTTTGTCCCAGCAATGAGAAAAAACAGCCAAGGCACGGTTTGTCCTCCTAAGTTCTGTGCATTGATTGGGAGCTTGATTCCAGTGGGGTGTGTGAGAAGGCATGGAACCTTTCATGGGCAGAGCCTAGAGGGGGTCCTTAGGCCACTGGGAAGGCTGCCCTCCTGGGGCACCTTGGTCTTCTGGAAGGAGCTCTGATTCTGTCTGCTTCCTGGTTGGAGGGAGGATTGCTTCCTCACACATGCATCTCCACTAGGATGCAACCCACTGCAAGGGCCCCCATCAGAGCATATGCCAACACCATGAGCTCATCTCTCAAACTGTGAGACAAGTAAAGTCCTTTTATTTCTAAACTAAACTTCTCCTACTTTTTCCTTCTAGTAATGCAAAATGGACTAATATCATTTGGGTGGGAAACTTGACACATTGATTCTAAAATTAAAGAGCAGAAGGCCGAGAACACCCAACCTGCTCTTTAAGAATAGGAAAAAAGACTTTTCTACCAGTTTAAACACTTAATTTCTAAAGCAATAGAAATTAAGAAAGTGGAACAACAGAAACAGAAACAGAAACAGAACCCAGACCTATGCTGATGTTGATGCCTAATTTACAATACTAGCAGTCTTGATGGCCAAGGCAGAAAGAACAAATTTTTAAATAAGAAACAGCAAGACAGAAAGGTATTTACACTGAAATAAGTCAACTTGGCATACCTGATACAGAAATCAATTAGGATTACACATAAACATAAAAGGCAAAGGTAAAGGCTGCCCTACCTTGATTACTTCAGAGGAAGACAAGATTTTTATAATAGAGCAAAGAAAGGATTAACCAAGAAGCCATTAATTTTTTATTAATTTGAATTAAGACCTATTCGCTAAAAGACACCATGATAAGAGTAAAAAGGCAAGCCCTAAATATCACAGTCCAGGATGGATCACACATCAGCTCCATGACCATAGGTGAATTCAACCTTTCAGAATTGCAGTACAGTACAAACAGCAGTACTTGTCTTTTACTGCAGTTTTGAAAGTTAAAAAGGATGTGTAAAATCATTCGGTACAGAATCAGTACTCTGTGAATATCTACAGTTTTGCAGAAGCTGTGAATCTCCCTGTACATCAGCGTCAGAAACCACAATCGGGAGTCACCACTGTCTCCTTCTGTCTTGATGAAGGGAGCCTGGCTTGTTGTTCTGCTCCCTTGTGTATTCTGTCTGCACAGAACAATCTAGACAGGTGAGGGACGAAGCCACTCAGCCTCCTCCCAGAATACCACTGTGCAGGCCCTCCACCCTTGCCAACCATAGTGCTCTTGTGTGGCCCGGAGGGACCACTGCTTGGACAAGGAGGTTGCCCAGCCCGAGGCCATGTGCACAGTGAAGTTTGTCAACAAAAGAACACTGCAAACAACCTTCACTTAGACATATTATCTGTAGTTACATGAACATTCTCAGAAACAAAAATGAAAAAGAAAGGCTCTGCAAAAATTCTGTGAAGAATTGTGCTAAGACATCTCAGAACCGCAAGGGTAATCACAATAATGATGGTTTTCCTAGGGCCTGTTTGCAATGATTTGGCTTCCCTCTCTGTGCTTCCTCACAAATTAGATTCTGTCTTTACATGCACTAAGAGTGCTGGGGGTTAATTATGACTGTGAATATTCATAACAGTCATGATACCCTAGAATCTTGTATCTGCAATGGAAATCACTAAGTACAGAAATAGGAGTGGATTTCCAAGATTAAAAACAGTAACCTACTTCTCAGGAGGAATTCAATTCCATACCTATTCAAACAAATCCCAGACTTAAAAAATCTCTTTAAAACTTCAGCAGTTGTCTTTGAATATACCAAAGCCTGACTGCTTTATTATGCAAGACCTAAGCACAACTGATGTTCAGGTATTTTTGTGATGATAATTCTAGCATATACGTTTGTATCACAAAGATAGTTTGCCTCAGTTCAAAATAGATTTTACCATCTGCTTGGTAAAAGTCTGGGAAATAGCGGGTAAATGAAAGGACTGAGATCTCATTCTATGGGAGAATTGAGAAATAGGGGCACTTTTAAAACACTCTATTAGAGTGTTAGGGGAGGCTGGCCTGGCCTGCTGCTCTCCAGGTAGCACAGCTGGGATCTTTACTTGCGAGAAGCAAGAAATACTTAGGGGGAGACAGAATGGCTGAATATTCTTTTAAAAGAAAGAAGGTCTTCTTTTTGGTAATTTACCTGTATGTTATGTCTTGAAGCGGAATGTGACCCGGGCCCTCCATTCCATTCACAGGCCTTGTTCCAAATTATTTTTCAAACAGTACTGCAGTATACCTAGGAAGCTTATTTGATCCCTCTAAACAATGATTTTCTTTGGAAAACAAGCCCTGTGGGGTTTCTACTATCAAGTTGAAACTGCAGGGAAATTTTTTTAAAAAATTAGATACTATAGGATGAAGTCTCCAGCTATTTTAACAAACATTTGGTTTTTTTGCCTGTATTTTAGGGAAGGGTCTACAGAGTGTTCAAGGTCTCACTACTAGGTCAGACGCCTAGTGATCTGTCTGTTTACAGCCTCCCAAGAGCTGGAATTATAGGCGCACACCACCACGCCCGGTCTCAATTGCTGTCTTCCTGCTCCCTGGGGGTGGGGCCAGCATTACAGGCTTGGGGATCAAATGTTTCTTTTTTTTTTTTTTTTTTTTTTTTTGTCTTTTTGAGACAGGGTCTCACTATGCAGTTCAGGCTGGCCTTAAGCTCACTTTGTAGCTCAGGCTGGTCTCGAACTCACAACTCAGCCTCCCGAGTGCTGGGATTACAGGCATGCGCCACCATGCCCGGCTTCAAATGTTTCTTAAAGCACTGAGGTATCTCAACATTTCAGAGCTGAAACATTTGGCCTTCAAAAGAATCTGGCTTCATACCTTAATGCTTTAGACCTCACAAAGTTAACATTAAGCAATGCCACACCACAAGCATCTCAGCCTGTTAAAATAAACCAAGGTGAAACTAGAAACAGCGCTGCTGGCTCTGCTTTAGTGCCTAACATATTACAGCATCAGTCAAAATTATAGAGAAATCTTATCTTCCCTCTAAGCAGTTATCATGCCATACAGACTTGTATGTTACCAAGAAATTCTGAAAATATAAATTAGCAGAGGGAATCAAGGTAAAGTATAGAGCATGCACCCAAGAGAGTCCATGGTGGGAAAGGAACTTAAGCACAGGACAAAAGTGATCTCTGGCCTGGAGAATAGTGAGGGAACTCTTACAATCCCATGGCCTAAGCTTTGAGGAGTCTGAAGTGATTCTTCCATCATGAATGGGAGGGGCCGGAGAGCAGAGGTAGGAACAGCGCTCATGGGAGCTCGCTCAGCATTTCCCTGCCACGTGACCCCCACGACACCCAAAACAGCTCTCCTCCAGCTCTGTACAAAGGACAAAACTGTGAGGATGTGGTGGGAATGCGGAGAAAGCATCCAGAATGCCTGGCACAAAGCAAGTGTCCAGCAGACGCCAGCAGTCATTGGTGTTGGTGTCAAAGCTAGGACCTGTTTGAGCACATATTGGCATTTTAGAGGAACAATCTTACAAATCCAGAATGTAAGGATTTCATGGCATGAATCATTTGTAAACTTTAAACTATTTTGTCATATCTAGAGCTGTGCTCTGACCAGCAAGGCACAATGCAGAGAGCGGCCTGAGGCCTGGTACCTGGTGTGGGTCTGCTCTCTCTGTTCTCCACTGCGGTCCACAGTGGTCTTCACAAACTTGGTTGTGTGTCGGCTACCTGTGATTACTTCTTGTACCTGAAATAAAAATACAATACAAGGGCATGTTACTCCCTGACATATGTTTCAAAACATAAATTACACACATACATGTAATTTTTAAAGATACTAAACCATCTTAATTATTTTAAAAATTGGTGGTCCACATTTCCCACAAAAGATCAAATTTAAGGCCCCTACATGGTATAGAGGTCATTAAGTTAATATGAGGTGTAAGTAGAAAATACAGAAAATGTTTCATTTTTAAAAACTGATTCTATTTAAAGGTCAAAATACCCTCCTTAACTCTGAGCACACTTACAGTTCTTGCCACTTTCTGAAGCAGCTCTGGAAGTTCTCTTTAGTGAGTGTCTTTAGTGATACTGTTGTGACTGCCTCAAGGTCCTGCATGGATTCGAAATGTTTGTTTCTCATGGTCATTTTGACTGTGGGGAAGAGCCAGCTGTCCTATGGTGGCAGACATGAAGAACAAAGTACATGAGGACGTAGTGTAATTCCTTTACTCGCCTGCCTTTCTTTGGGGTAGTATTTGGCAGGCGCATACACTGTAATTTTGAATTACTTGAAAGGTACTGATGAAAGAGGAATTCCATAGCTGTCTTAGCAAGTGGCAAGAGTGATAAGCACACTCAAAGCAAGAAGGAGTATCGTGAATGAAATGAAAAGTGTCTTCTACTGCAATAAATTTAATTTAGGCATTCATTGTATATTTAGATCACCACTGGTACACAGGACAATTTGTTTCCCATTTGACCATGGACTTTTAATGGAATACTGTATAGCCAGAACTGCAGAAGGAGAAGTGTCAGTGAGTGGATGACAGGGATGAAGGAAGGCGTCTTGGTCTGTGACATCACAGCATCACACCAGGTATGTGAGTACTTGGATGGGTCACCACCCCTCAGTGACAATCTTTCTTCAGTGTCACCCTTTTTTTAGTGTCATGTGGCACTTCAAGAACACAGTTTTTACAGAATACAGCTGTGTTGTTTCTTTTATCTTTTATTTTTTTATGTGTTTAGTACAGGATCTACACAGATGAGACTCATACTGATCCTCCTGTTTCAGTCTCCCAAGAGCTGGGATTACACCTACGTGCCTCCACACACAGTCTCAGTTGCTGGCTCAGTGTTCCCCCATGGGCAGGGCCAGCACGGCATGCCAGGGATCGAACCCCAGTCCCTGTGCCCGTCTAAGCAGATGCTTTAGTCTGCTGAGCTATCTGGCTGGCCCACAGCTGTGTCACTTCTATCACATTTATAAAAATGTGACATGCACACATACATGTTATTTAGCTCAGCTCCTGCATACAGAAGACCATCAGATAGGTGTCTTTCTCTTCCCAGAGTCTTTGGAGGGAGGCATGCCGAGTGTGATGAGCAAAGGGAGATCCACTGAGGTGCCTCCTTTTGATGTAGGCTTTGAACCCCAAATTGAGGACCAGCAATCCCCAGAAGCTTCACAAATTGTTTTTACGAGGCTAGATTTTGGCTGGGATTTCAGAGGAGAAGAACAATGAATGCTATACTGTTAAAGAAATTACATTTCAAGGCTGGAAGAGCTTGTTTGGAAATGTTTTGTAAGAGATACAGTCTATATTACAACAACTCATAGGAGATGGTGTGGACTTCTGCCACCAGAGCAGCATTCACTGAATAATTAAACAAGTGACTCACGCAGCACAGAAAGATCTTATTATCAGGCATGCCTGGGGTTTGGAGTAGGCTAACTCTAGAATGTTTTATTTGTTATGTCTAAAATAACAGTTAATACAATTTTATTGTTTGCCAGTAACTTTTCGTGGCCAAATGTGGCAGGATATGAATGTTTACAAATGTTTTAATTTGAAAATAACTAGTGTTCTTCTATTTCTATCACTAAGTCAGTGAGATGAATACAAATCTTTCCTCATAGCTTGATCTATGTTTAAAAAAAAACCTGGTTACTACTGATTCCATTTATGGTTTACTAAACCACATTATTATGACTGGTAAGTGAAATCAGAAATAGAATTAAGGAGAAAAAGTAAAATGAGAATTCACACAGTTTAGGGGAAGAGGAAAGGGGATAGCAGGTTTGAGTTATGAGTATAGGCGCCTCCTCCTGGCTGGTGGCAGGTGGCAGGGAGGAATGTGGGATGTGTGCACCAGCGCTGCATTCCAACAACACTGGCTGCAATTCTATTTTATTGCAACCTGTCCATATACCCCAGTACTTCTTACTGAAACATTCTGTACCATCCACCCGATCGACGCATGTGGCTACTGAGCATTTGGAATATGGTTAGTGCAAATGAGAAAGTGGTGTTGTAATCTTGTTGAATTTGAATAAATTGCCATGTGCCCACCTAGAAAGATAGAAACATGAGCAGAGTTAGCTCCAGTCCTATATAAAATGGTGGTGTATGAATTCTTCTTTAGGTCCAAAGAACATCAGATAACCTCTAAATTTTCCATGTTCCTATTTCAGGGATTGGTTGCTGGATTCTGGTAGTGGTGATACTTAGGGTCTCTCTGTCCTGAACAATAGAATGGTTTGAAAAATGGTGGCAAAGTTTCATGCTTGTTAGAAGGAGAAAAAACTAGGCTCTGTGGGGGTGAATTTAAGCCAAATTGAAAAAAAATAGGGGAAAATTTCACCCTACGGTGTAGGGTGGGCTGTTCTGAGGGGACAAAACAGCATGCATTTGATGGCAACAGGTCACACCGACTCTCCCAACCTGCCTTAGCCAGGGCCTGCCTGTCCTTCCTGCCTTAGCCCTGGACCACTGGTCCTGCCATCTTGGAATTCTCTGCTCTTTTCTTGACATCCGAGAGACATGGGCCATGCATGCCAGAAACCCAGCCTCCCTGACCTACGAGGGTGCTAAGGAACACTACCTTCACCTGGAATTTGGAGGGCTCTGACCCCCACGCCAGTCACGGTGCTCTTGGGGGCTGGCTCAGGCCTTCATGGGCCCTGCACTGTCACTCAACTCCTTTCCACCATCCTTGGTGGCTTTCCTGGTTCCCACGTGTTATCCCTGGGTGCCAATCAAAAATGTCTGCATGTTTGTCTCTGTCCCACAATCAGCTTCCCAGTGTGCTGAGGCACTTTAGTACCTTTCTCATTTTAAAAATACTTTAATTATTGTAATGAGGTTAATGTTAGTTAAAAATCAGTAAGACGCCAGCTTTGGGGTGGGGGAAGCTCTTGAACACACATTACAAATTGTACAATGTCTTAGATTGTGAACATACCAACAAGAATGGGAGCATATGCATAATTAGGGTCTTAAAACATCCTATTTCTAACACTGCTATTTGTCACATGATAAGAATAAAGATTCTCTCTGTTTATGGAAATGCAGAGTCACAAATTTGGAACTTTTCTTCACAGGGAATTTGTTGTGCACCAGAATCTAAATGTGTGTTTTTATTTTTAAACGATATTTTCAGCACATTTAGTTTAAAGGAGTCTTTTAAGTTGAAAAGTTACAGGAAAATAAGCAAACAGCAATAAGAAAAATAGGAATATTGAGATGTACACAAATCTCAAAACTGATCTTAGCTGCAGGTAAAACTGTTCTAATGAGATCTAAGTTGCTTCAAGCAGGGAAATCCAGGCACAGAGATCCAAGGCTCCAGAGTCCTGACCCTGATTTTCCATGGTCCAGTTGTCCTGGGCCCTCTATGTTGAGCAGTGGATGCTCTCTGCCATCAAACATTGTCTTACTCATTTGTGCTGTGCAGCAAAGTTGTAAGGGCCCAGACATGTTCAACCCATCAGACAATGTGAGATGAGTGGCTTCCTATACCCAAGGAGGGAAACATAATCATCCACTTGAAAGTTCAACCATGGGATATGCCCTACAGTACCAACATTTTAATGATGTTGTATTATTTTTAACTCTCAAGTTGTTATGCAGTTGAAAAAATGGGAGTGAACATGGATTTTGTGACAGAGTTCACTTTTCTACAGATTGTGAAAGCCCTGTTGCAGCCGTCTTCCAATGGCTGACAGTTGTCTTTGCAGCCTTTGCTTAGACAGTACCCTGGGCTGGGCTCTCATCACCTCTAGAGGAAGCATCCTGTTCTCAGATGACCTGAATTTAATAAAATGTGTATAGCTGCATTACCAGCTATAAAAGTTACTCAACCAAGAAATCCACTGTGAGGATATGAGAGAAAGACTTGGTTCTTCATCCTTTTTATTCAGGTTACATCCTATAAATTGCAAATGCTTGACAATTCTTGACCCACAAAACAGTAATGGCTCAAAACAGTACTTATTTATTTCTTGCAAACAAGAACAGTACTTACTTACTTCTTGCAAACAAGAATGAACCAACAGACAAAACACTTTTGGTAACGACTTGTTCCTTACAAATGAAAAGGATGAATGGACAAGGAAAATGGATTATATTCATAATTACTATATTTGGAGAGAAAAAAAGACATAAACCAAATGACTTTTAAAACTTGTCCTAATGAATTTAGCCTGGCATCTTAAATAACAATGGAAGTAACAATGAATTACTTTTTCTTTTTCTTAAGAGATTTCACTTAGTTTCATAATTTTAACTGTTAGCTCCCTAAAGTGTGCACAATAAATATTTATCAACCATCTATCATATGCCAAGCATAAGACCAGGGGTAGATATGGAATGATGGATTAGAGCATTATCCCTGGTCACCTAATGAGGGAGAAAGAGGTATTAGCAATCAAAACTTATTGAAAGTCATGCGATGGACAGACAAGTGTGCAGAGTTCTAAACCAAAAGAAGGGGCAGATCAGAAGGGATGGTAGTAGGATCAAAGAAGGCCTCCTAGAAGATGCGAGCTATGCTAAGGATTTCAAAGAATAAGTAGAAATTTTTCTGCAAATAAAATTTATTTACATAGGAAATGGAGAACATTTCAAGGAGAGAAAAAAAGTGAACAAAGACCAAAAAGTAAATGATCACATAACATACTAGGAATATTAGGTAGATAGGCAGGTGGATAGAAGACTGAAGTGATGGGACATGGTCAAGTCTGGAGGATTCATTTTAAGGTGCTGGATCTTTACACATGAGGTCACAGAGCCTTTGCAAAGCCTTCTTTCCTTAGAAACATAATTGCCCATCCCAGCACAAGAGTCACATCTTAAATATGCTTCCTTATTCCTTAGAGAATGTGATGTTAGCCAAAATAGTAAATCCAATGGAAGGAGAAGGATAACTTTTGGAAGGAGTTTCATCTTTCTTCATTAAATAAAAACATACCTTTTTTTGTATATTATTGCAGTAAAGTGTCCACCCTCACTCAATCCCTCAATGACAATACTAACAAGTTATAATCCTGCTGGAAAACTGCCTAAATATGCATTGAGGCCACTGAACAGGTTCAAGGAACACTCACATTTGCACTAGTGGCCAACTGTGCTGCTCTGATGGGCTTCTACTTCACTGTATACATCCGACTTTCTCCAGCTGACCACTGTCTCAAGACAGGTAGGGCTTGGACATTGCATCCAAGATCACTTAGCACACAGATATCCTTTGGCCGATGTCACTTGCATGCAGTGCAATCCATTAGTCTCAATTCTTCTAAGGCATAAAAACAAAGTGAAATGACTATTCCCTTGAAATGAACTGAACATGATTAACTAGCCCTCTTTAGAAGAGTCCATAATTTATATTATATCGCTGAAGGTGTGACCTAGTGTCCTGGGTCACAGCGCAGGTGCTAAGCCTGTTCCTTGCACCCTCTTTGCTGCGCTGTGTATCACTGGGAGATGGAACCCTGACACCTTCTCAAAGCATCTGGTGTCTGGCTGGGCCCAGGCATTGGGAAATTCAAGAGCTCCTCCTGGGCACTTCTGCATGAGCCTCTTCTCCAACAGCGAGGAAGTCTCTCTATGGGTTAGGTTCTACTCTAGATGGTTGTGGCAGCTTTGGTTTCTTCTAGGTAACTCTGGCACCTGGTTCCTTCAGCCTCCTCTCTTTGCCCCAGAAGAGGATGTTGCGTACATCAGCCTTCTGATGTTACAAATCTTTTTCCTCTTTTGGCTTTTCATTCACCGCTAACTTATCCAAATGTTTCCTCAATCACTTCTATACTGTAAATGCCTATAGAAATCTTGTATACATTTCTCTACTCAAGCATTTCCTGATTTTTCTCATCAAATTCTTGCTGATTTATTTTTATTTCTCAAACTTTGAGGTGCTTTTTAAAAGAGTTCCACACCTTTTAATTAGAATCTGGCTTAGGAATGTAGTTTTTCAAAACAAGTGTTTTACAGGTTATTCTTAGGATCAAGTAAGAGATCAGTGCTGGCTGATTCCACAACTTCTAAGCTCTTCCAGATTTATTTCAGTCGTACTGGGGTGGAACCCTAGTATCATATAAGGACTGTACCACTGAGGTAGCCGCAGGGGATGCAATTCATCAATAGCAACCATATTTGTGGGGTGTCTACAGTGTTGAGCAAAAGTTCTAGGAGCTGGGACACTACAATGAGCCAGAAGAACATGGACACTATGTCGATAGCATATTTTATATTTCCACTCAACTTACATTCTTAGAGCTGAAGTGAGAGTGTGTAGTAGTTCATTGTAGAGCACAATATTTTGTGCTGGGCCAGCTTTGAATATATAGATTGTTTCAAGTTTCTCATAATTATATTGTGGTGTCCACATATATCCATAAATCTGTATCATTTACCCATTCTCTTGGGAGACAGTCCAAAATTAGAGTCATTAAGCTATAATACACTTACGGATTGATGTATGTTGACAACTTTACTTTCCAAAAGGATTAAATCATCTCCTACATTTCAGTAGTTTGTAAGAGTATTCCTTGAACCCTGACCAGCATTTAGAAAGATGTTTGGATAGAAATTTGGCAGCCATGTCTACAAGATGGCAGGGAGAAACGGATAGAAAGGAGGCTGGTTTTACACTGTAAAGCACTAAAACTTCTGAAATTTGTCCTGTACATGTGTATAACCTATGTAATAATAAACAAGAAGTAGTAGAAAATGTTAAATGTTTGTTAATAACATGAATATAGTATTTTCTTATAAAATATAGTAATGACATTTCACACTTTTCGGGTTTCTTTTGAAACTATAATTTTCTTTTCTTTTTTCTTTTTAAAAAACCTTTTATTTGTTTATTTGGTACAGGGTTTAGCCATGCAGCTCGGACTCCTAGTGATCTCATGTCTCAGTCTCTCCAGTGCTGGGATTACAGCCGTGCACCACCATGCCTGGTTTCAATGGCCAGCATGGTGTGCCCAGTATTCCAGGGTCAGCACTGCATGTGATATTGGGGATTGAACTTACATTCTTGTGCTTGCCAGGCAGGTGCTTAGACAACTGAGCTATCTCCTAACCCTGTAATTATAATTTTCTATCTGTCTAATGTGCTTTTTATAGGTTTCTAAAATGCTTTTATAAATGTAGTTGTAATGATTTATTTGTCTGTTTTATGCATATTACAAGTCCATGGGGACAGGAATAACTGGCCTGGGCACATGATAACTCCTCAAAAATTATTTCTCAAATAAATGGATAAAATATATGTAAATAATAAGTATCAATTTCTTAATTGAATAGTAATTTTTAAATACAACTTTCTCTATTGCTTTTATTTAGTGACTTCTGCCATTGCTTCACTTTAAGAAAAACCCTAATCAGTGAAGAATGTAGATATTTACCTCTATTCCATTGCTAAAATAATATTTGATTACTGGAAATCAATGTGGAGGTTCCTCAAAAACCTGGAATTAACAGTCTTATTTGACCTGGTTATTCCTCTTCTATGTATTTTTCCAGAAGAACTGAAAATATCACACCACAGAGATATATGTGCACTGTTGCTTATAGCAGCACAATTTGTCATAGCTAAATCTTAGAAACAACCCAAATGCCCATCAACAAAAGAATGGATGGAAAAGCAGCAAGAGGGAAATGCTTCACTAAATATGGCAGATAAGGATATGAGTTACTCTCAGTTGTATCCCAAATCTTCTGATCAAGGAGATTATGGGGCCACAGAAGAAAGTGAGTGATGATGTAGAGTGTGCCTAAGGAGAGTCACATGTAGAGAAAACATTCTTTTAGGCTTTCACAGAGAGCAAATTGGTCAAGCAATGGCTGTGACTCATCCACATGGCTGACATTGACCAAGGATCTATGAATTGTGGTACAGGGTTTCAGAATAAATCCTGAGGGGATTTGACAGATCTTGTATACAAAAGTTACACTTCTTGTTATATAGGTCTTGCTTTAACTTGGTCTTAACCATCCAGCAGAAAAATATGAAAACAAAGTATGAGAAGTAACACCATATTAATATGCTGAGCTGTAAAAGGCTCAAGTCAACAACTTCTGACATTGCCAGTCCTACAGATAACTCACTACTGTTATGGACTCCTGGACTATATTGGACTATTTTGCTGAATTCATGCACCTATAATATTTAAATGACAATGGAATACCTACTTCTGACAAAACTAAACAAAAGGAGATACAAATGAAGGACCACTTTGTATCTGTATATTCAAAATAGTTGGTACAGTAGATATACAGCTACTGTCTCTTAATTCATTGAATAGAAAGATATGTTCTAGTAGTGTTTGTGGGCAGGATATCATGTCTGCATCTTATACTATGATTAACCACTAAGACAACAATATGCAATGTATTAATTGTTGAAACCTACTAATTGGTTTTGAAACTGTCTCATTGCTATTTGTTTCTCAATAAAATTATTTTTAAAAAAGAATATGAGTTACTGCTTACTTCCCTTTAGAAACAATAGGATAGCTTCTGTAAAATGTGGAATAATGCAAAAGAAAACCTGTCACAGGGGCCGGGGAGATGGCTCAGTGTAATAAGCGCTTCCCTGGCAAGAGCGAGAGCCTGAGTTCAATCCCCAGTTCTACCAACAAAAAGAAAAAGAAATCCTGTCACATAAAAAAAACTACCAACACTCATCCAGAGAAAGCATCCTTCAAAACTAAAGGCAAGCTCCACATCTGGTCATGATTAAAATATTCGGTATTGGGTGAGATATGCTACTGCAAACAACTGGAGAACTGAACAAAAGAAATAGCAGTTTTCAGATAATAGGTAACAAACAGGACATGGCTGTGATTTTGAGAGAAATAACTAAAGGAATAACTGATGGAGACACTTTAATAGTCAGGCTTCCTCCTCAGCCACTTTCCAGCAGCAGATGAACAGATAAAAATAAAGTTTGAAAGAGAGAAGCAAAACTCCAGTCACATGAAATGTGCTTTAAAATGAGAAAACCTAAACAACATTTAAAAATGAATAGTTTTTTTTTTAGACCAGAAAATTGAGTTATCTTTTATAAGGAACGTTAAGTGGACAGCAGCTGCAGGATTAATACATTCCCTTGATATATTTTTTATTTACAGATGGACATTTTCATTAGCTAGGATTTGAAGAGAATAGATTTTTTTTGAAGTGCCAATGCTGATGCATTTATTATTTTTTTAATTTTTGTTTTAGTAAAGTACAAATATCAATGAGACATTTTAAGATACCTTGACAAGATGGATTTGATAAATTAATACATTGCAAACTGTTTTCATAATGTTTTGGTATCATAGAAGGTGCATACATGATATTATACTTACAGACATTATACCGTATGTCTCTTATCATTAAATAAAGAGAGTGTAGCTGTTTGCGTATCTTATTTTTTATACCTGAATTACATCAAAGATTCAATAATTAATACTTTCTGCCTTAAAAATATGGAACGCTTCACGAATTTGCGTGTCATCCTTGTGCAGGGGCCATGTTAATTTTCTCTGTATCGTTCCAATTTTAGTATATGTGCTGCCAAAGCGAGCACTCAAAAATGAATATTTTTGGTAACTAAGAACATTTTCTAACTTTAATATAAAAATCATTTTTATTTCTTCATACTACTAAGAAATAATTGAAAAGGTAAAATTTCTAAGACATTTGACCTAAAATGCTAACAAAGCGCATAAAAGAAAAACTTATGAAATAGGAAGAACTTTGACAAAAGTTGTACTAGCTAGGATGGATTTGGTGGCACACACTTGTAATCCCAGAGGAGGCCGAGGCAGAGGATCACTGGGTTTATGGCCAGCCTTGGCTACACAGTGGGCTCAAGGGCAGATTGAACTGCACAGCCAGACCCTGTCTCTGTCTCACACACACACACACACACACACACACACACACACACACACACACACACACTGCTTCTGCATTTGAAACTATGACTTATTGTGAAGACATTTTTTTATATTTTTAGGTTGTGAAAGGTGCTTTGGCACCTTTATAAAAAACTGCTGGCCTTATATTAAGGGTCTATTTTTAGGCTTTGTGTATTGTTCTGTTGATTTGTCCATTTATTCTTATTCCTATACCAACTATGTTGACTCTAGGTGCTTCATAATAAAGCTTGAAGTTTGTATTTCCTCCAACATTTTAGTTTTATTTTCACGATCCTTTTGGTTGTTATTTTGTATTTTTATACAATTTTAAGCATAAAGTCTTCAATTTATATACAGAAATCTTGCTGGAATGGTAAGTAGGATGGCATGGCTCTGTAGGCCTCTCTATAGGTTTGTATAATTTTAGATTATATTTTAGATTATCAGTAGTGAATGGTTGGCAGGCTGGCAAACATACTAACAGCAAGGGAACAGGTCTTCCCAGGAGACCTACTGTGCTCTGGCTAAGCAGTGATCATACATTTTGATCATAGCTATAAGAGACAAATTGCTCAGAAACATGACAGAACAGATTCTGTTGACATTACCTTGTGTTTCTAAGATCTTATGCTTTACACATAAATAATAATCTAATGAATATGATAGCTGGATCTTTATATTAGTTTTGGGACAATAGAATGGATCTCATAGTCTTATTTAATGCTGCTTTCCTACCATTTGACATCAGTCTCTTACTAACCACTCTAAATTTTTCTTGTGTTCCCCTAATACAACTTTCTCTTTACATATTTCCCATGCCTGTTAAGCTTCAAATGTGCTCCTGTAAAGCTTCATGTCATAATTGATTTTTGTTTTTTTTTTTTTAGAATCCAGCCATTTAATAACAAAATCCTCTCCACTCCCACCCCAGAAGAGCACCCTGACAATCGCAGGTCCAGTTGTAGGTGGCAGCTATGGAAAGCCAGGGTGGATGAAGCAGCAAGGGAGGAGACTATCAGACACCTGCTCCCCATGTCACTGAGAATGCAGAGGGCCTCTTCTCTGCTCAGCCACCAGCAGGGAGCTCCATCCACAGGAGCCTGGATAGCCCAGGCACTCAAACAGAAGACATGAGTGTTCAGGGCTGGCCAGAGGAGAAGAAAGATGAGAGCAGAAGTGACAGGCCTGCCACTGGCATAGGTCCATTGGCCTGTCTCTGCCATGTCCAGATCCAGGAGGGCCACGAGCACCCACACAGGTCTTGCCTTCTTGGCCTTCTTCTCAGACCTCAGAGCCTCATTATGAGCTTTGCATTTTTGTGCCAGTTTGTTGGCCTCTCCAGTTTTGTGCCTCTTGCCAAACATGATCTTTTGATAAAGGTACTTCTCCCATCTATTCATCATCATGATGTGCAGGTGTTTGGTCTCACTCTCCTCTCTCCAGGCCAGCTGCTACTTGTCCTCCAGCTTCATAGTGCCTCCCATCATCCTAGGTTTCTTCTCCTCTATCCTCTTCTCCTCCAGGGCTACCAGGCTGGCCTCCTCCTCTTTCTCTGAACCAGCCTCTCCATCTTCCTCCTCCTCCTCACCATCACCTTTGTTGTCTTCTTTCTTCTCCTCCTCTTCTGATTCTTTCAAGTTTCCTGGGTCCTCTCCTCACTGCAGAGCCAGCAGCTGCAACTTCTCAGGTGGAATGTAATCGGCTTCCTTCTCATACATGGAGGGCGAAAGGTGTAGGGGCAGCTGCACCCCAGGAAGTACTCTGCCATGGGGAGGAGAAGCTAGGCATTGACACAGTCAAACACCCATTGGGGCTGTACATAGTACCTGCCAATAATGGGGGTTTGCTGTCCAGGCCAGTCAACAATCTGGTGGGTGATGCCAGTGTCTGTGACATCATAGGTAGCCCCAATGCACAAAGATTTATCCCAGGACATGTCCCCCAGAAACTTCTGATGAGGAAAGCCAGACCCTCTCGGGGTACCTCGCGGTTCAGGAAGAACTGCAGGCTTTCAAAGAGCTTCTTGTGCTTTTCTTGAGCCTCAAGCTCCTTACTGTGGTTCTCTTCCTATAATGTCATCTTCCCATCAGCAGTAAACTCATCATCCTGTGCATTCTCCTCTGCTATGGGCACCACCACATAGTCCAGGCTGGCACTGAGGGCTGCCAGTTTCTCCATAGAGCTCTCAGAATCCAATGCATAGGCATCCTCCTTTGCCTTCACCTCTGCTGGAGCCTGACCCTCAATCTTTGGTGGGTGCTGGAGGGTGAGCAACTGGTAGGGGCAGAAGTCGACAAAGCTCAGCAAGGTGGTGTAGAACCCAGTGAAAGTAGCTATGACTCTGTAGTCCATGTCTGTCAGATGATTATAGAAGACATAGGGTGAGATCCACCCAATGGGATGACCCAGCACCTCAGCCTGGTAGTAAATGCCTTTGATGGACACGAAGAACTTTTGCAATGCACGGGCAGCAATGGTGTAGTGCAGAAACTGCATGGTGAGCCGGTGGCACAGCTGGATGGTCTGCACATGGCCCTTGCCTGTCCGGGGGAAGGCAGAAAAGAAGAAGCACATGGTCAGGGCATCATCCAAATCCCACAGAGCATCGATGAATGTAGGGTACCACTCCTTGATAATGTGGTTAAGTTCGTGGTTGGGCTTATTGTCCTTCAGACACTCCACAGTGTTCTACTCACTTTTTCCACATGCTTTCTGGAGCTTCCGAACAAACACCTTGTATTCCTAGAATTTGTTAACAATGGGTTCATGGAGGAGAAACTTGATGTCTTTAACAAGATAAAAGGTTCGGTTGCTATGGAACCCTTGTTCACCATCTTCTGTTTGGGCTCATGGGTATAAACACCCTTCAGGATGCACAGCTGTCTAAAGTCTTCCAGGCTCAGCTGCAGCTTCTTCCAGGCTTTGTTTCAGATGAACCAGTTGGTGGCAGAACTTCATATTTCTTTTTCTGCAAGCCTCCCATGGTTCCACGTTGAAAGGTCTGGGAGGTCAATGCGGACAGACCCATAACTGATTTTTAATCTGATACTTGAGAGATTTTCATTGCTTCATGTTTTTTCTGATGTTTTTTATAACATATAACTTTTTTGACGTTTGTTCAGAATTACTTTTTGTAATAACTTGTAACTTTCACATTTTTTAAATCTAGTCTTTTAGGGCTGGGGAAATAGCTCAGCAGCATAAGCACCCACCTGGCAAGCATAAGGTCCCAACTTCCAACCTGTTACCAAAAATAAATAAATAAATACATACATACATACATCTAGTTTTTCTTTGAAAAAGCTAAGTATCAACATGGATAAAATGCAAAGTACATGTTCGAGGTTTATGAAAATGTGTCTGTGTTTGTTCTCCCTACTACAGTTTTGGTATTTTCAAGTTTTAATCTGTTATATAAATCATATAATTTGCTTTTTGTGTCATCTTTCCTATTTCCACCCAGGAATAAAATAACTTTTGGAACTTCTTGAAGCTATGTTAAAAGCTACTTATATAAAAGCACAGAATAGGCGAGGGGGAGGTGACAGTATCTGGGCAGCACAGGAACCATGGACAAGTGATGTGAGGGGGCTGGGAATAAGAGTCCCTCATTAGGTCTCCAGGTCGAGGTAAATCTGAGCATCGTATCGCAGCCTCCACCCTCATTCTGCAAGAACGCTGCCTGGTAGACATAAGTTGATACAAACTGTTTTCTTGGTCTTTGTGAGAACACAGCAATACATTTCTGGAGTCAATGAGGGAAAGGCTAGAGGATAGAAATAAAAGGATGCTGGGGACTCCTGCTTCTGCCTGTGTGGCTGTGAGTGAGGAAGGGGTGGGACTCTATAGGCCACGGCTTCCTCTTGGCCTGGATCCTGCTGGCACTGCTTCTAATGAAAAGGAAATGGCATCTGGGGAACCACAGAGACCCCTACAGTCATGATATGATGCAGGTCTCTGAGCCAGCAACACAGGTTCAAGTCTGAAGGGGGAAGAGAGACTGACAACAGCGTGAGCCTATTCAAAACCAGAACTCAGAATCCAGAAGGGAAGATCTGGACCTGCAGGGGGCAGTGGCCAGCAGTTCACCAAGAGGGGACAGGCAGGTGTCCCTGAAAGACACACACCATATTTTCTTTCTCTCCTATATTAATCCACACTGAGCTCTGTCTATGCCAAAGTATTTAATGAATCTAAGATGAATCTAATAAGTATTGTAATGAATGAGTCAATGATTCATTAACTGCCTAAAGTGTTTAAGAAATTTTTAAAAAGTTTTCTATTTCTGAGTTCTAGCACCCTACGTCTGTGTGTGGTCACCCTAATACACTAATTCCCTCATCTGATATGAATAGCTCCCATATAACTTATTTATGGCTGTAGTTGGCTTGTCTTCTCCCCATCATCATTTTGCCTAGTGTACAAATTTAGCATCCTCACCCATGCCCTATAAAAATTTCTAAAAACTGCTCCACGTTTTTCTTCATAAAACTTCCAAATTTTCTAAATTCCTCAGAAAGTAGCCTGTGATAATATAAGCTGATTACATGACTCAGAAACTGGGGAAAGTTGAATCAGAGGAAATTAATAGTATGTTTAGTAACAAGACCTGGCCATGCAGTTATAATAGAATACTATTTTCTAACAATGTTCGTAACAACTTCAGAGGAATTTGTTCACTTGTAAATTCTTTATCTTATAACATATTTCTGGTGTTTACATCCATTGGTTAATTTATTCCTTGTATTTTGGACAAGGTCTAGAGGGTCTATTGAACTCCAAGTAATTCAACTGTTTTCAGCATCCCAAGTGCTGGGATTACAGGTGGTCGTCACCATGCTCAGTCTCAATCACCATCTCAGCATGCCCTGGGGACAGGGCCAGCAGGACACATCCAGGATTGAACCCTGGCCGTTGTACTCTGCCTAAGCAGGTGATTTAGTCCACTGAGCTATCTGGCCAGCCAACCATTAGTTAATTATCCATAATAGTTGCATTCAACATTTAAATATGCACAATATGGCTCCTATAAAGGATATTAGTGATGAAACAACTATGAATTAACAAAGTTTTTTTATTACCTCATCACTAGAGGAAGTTTATATAGGTATACATATATATGTATATGTGCTTATATATGTATCCAAATTCATTATTGGCATTTTTAAAATTTTTATTGAACAAATACCAATGAGACAGTTTCAAATCAAATTAATAGGACAGATTCAATAATTAATACATTGCAAATTATTTTCATAATGGTTTGTTGTCATACAAGGGGCATATATAATATTCTACTTATAGACACTATTAGAGCAGATGTTTCTAATCAATGAATTAAGATAATGTAACTGTATACTTAACTTATTTTTAAAGCTGAAATATAGCACAGTTTCAATAATTAATACTTTCTACCTTGTTATCTTCTTAGTGGTTGTCCATAGTACTAGAAGCCAATATAATATCTTGTACAACTTCTATTAGTGCTAATCTTGCACCTCATAAAATTATGCAGAAGTACTGTATATTTATCCTAACTGTACTGTTTATACAAACACATCATGGTTCTTCCTTTGTATCCCTCTTTTTTGTCTAGACCTGTCAAAGATGGGCACTCCATTGTCATTAAACCAATTTAGGTGTCTGAACTCAGTGACACAATCCAACACAGTCCAGCAGTCCACAATAATAGTGAGTTATCTGAAGAAGTTGTTGACTATAGCCATTTACAGCTCAACTTATTATTATAGCCCCACTTTATATATCTCATTTTTATACTTTTCTGCTGGATGGTTAAGACCGAGATAGAGCAAGACCTATATACCAAAAGACGTAGCTTTTGTGTCTAATGAGGTCGATGAAGTCCCCTCAGGCTTTATCCTGTAATCCTGTACCTCACTCTGTAGACCATTGTCTGTGTCAGCCATGTGGATGACTCATGACCATTGCTTGACCAGTTTGCTCTCTGTGAGAGCCTGAGAGAAAGTTTTTTCTCCATGTGACTCTTCCTAGGCACACTATAGATCATCGATCGCCTTCCTCCTTGGCTCCATAATCTCCTTGATCAGAAAATTCATTGTTGGCACTTTGATTTAAAACTTATTTTTTAGCTATGTTTTGATTGACTTTACTGATATAAGTGTATAACTCCATGAACCTATTAAAAATAACTTAAGGGATATATGATATTCTCCTACTATAAAAAACATTATTAATCTACAACATTACAAACAATGTAACTGGCCACTGGCACATTATTTTAAAACCTTTGAACAAGTAAAAATATTAGTGCAAGTCAAATATTTTAAAGTATGTTCCACATCATATGCAAAAGTACAGCACAAAATTTAATTTTAAGAAACCTGATTAGAAAAATAAAAATGATAAAGAGTACTGCTTTGATTCCAAAGCCATTTCAGTTGTCCAAGGAAAACTTTAAAGAGTACAATTAATGATTATTAAAATATATAAAACCAGTTGATAGTTAAACAATCTTTGAAATAAAAATAGAAAGCAGTAGAGTACTTAGTTATATAGGACTATCAACTAGGAATAGAAAACAGTTATGGGCCTTTGTAGTAGAAGTAGAAAACAAATCCTAGCAACAAGTCCTTGCAACCTTCTTTGGCAGCAGTGAAGTGCCCTGTGGAAAAGCACCCAGACTTGCATCCTGAAACTGAGAAGGAAACTTTATTACAGTAGGACAAGTGCTAGGAATGACAATGACGTTTAAAAAGAAAATATCCTTTCATAATCTTAGTAGATAGTCTCGTGGGAAATAGCCTGCATTTACTTTTAAAAATTGAGGATTGTTCTTGTCATCCATCCATACATCCCATCCAACCACCAACTCATCCACCCACCCAGCCATCCACTCATCCATCCACCCAACCACCCATTCACCCATCCACCCATCCACCCACCCACCCACCCATTCACCCATCCACCCATCCACCCACCCACCCTCCCATCTATCATCCATCCATCCATCCATTCATCCACCCATTACCCACCCATCTATCCATCCATTCATCCATCCACCCATCCACCTATCCCCCACCCACCCATATCCATCCATCCATCAATCGAACAAACATTTGTGGAGGCATCCATTATGAGTCAGACAATTTTTTTGGTCCCATGAATTCAGCATTGAATACAACCACAAAAAAAAAAAAAAGAAGAAGAAGAAAAGGAAAATCCTGTGCTCCTGATTTTATATTCTAGTAAGGGGTGGCAAAATAAAGATAGCAGACAATTTAACACATATGGTGTGCAAATATCACAAAGAACAGGAGGGAAACTGAGAGGCTGTGGGCAGTGGGGAAGGTGTCAGGGAACCTTGCTGAGGTGAGATTTGAGGAAAGACCTAGAGGAGCTGAGCAGGTGAACTGGGGTACATTCTTCATGCTGAGAGGGCAGCAGATACAAAGGTCCTGAGAGCGAAGAGGGAGACAGAAGACCAGCACCACAAGCAGGTGGCTTGATGGAGAGAGCCAGGGAATATGGGTAGGCAGTGCTGCCTACAGGGACCTTGCCAGCACTGCCCAGCACGATGGCTTGTGCTCTGGGCATGAACAGAACTCCTGGAACATCCTGAGCAGAGAGGGAAGGATAGGATCTCACTGCTGTATAAAGTCTACCAAGTTCAGGGATAGAGAAAACACTGCGAGGGGCTGGAGAAGTGGGAGGACTCACCTGGAGACCACCTCAAACACCACAGACAGGTCAGTGGCAGTGCAGGTGGCCACAGGTGGCCAGATCCCAGATGCATTTTAAGACAGAACCAATAAGTTTTGCTCTGTGTGAAGTATGGACAGTAAGAGATGGGTCAAGAGGGCCCTGAAGCTTTGCCCTGGTACATGCTGTGTGCTTGCTAAGGAATCCCTCACCTCTGTCTTTCAGACATGGCTGTTGATCCTTCTTAATGACAGAATATTGCCACTTGTTCTGAGAGTGCAGGGCAGCTGAGCACTGTGCCCAAACTTGTGGCCCTCACCACCACAGTACACCCTGACCTTGCTGCCCCCTCTCTCTTCTCTTCCACCTCAAGGTGGCTGTTGTCCTTCTAAAGGTCACCTCTGGGAAGGGTGGCCCACTTGTTTCCTGACTCTTGGGGGCTCTGTTTCTGCACCTCCTATCTCCATCTTCCTTTCTTGGCTGTGTCCCCTCAACTTCAAACACTGTGGAAGGAGGGACAAATGAAATCTACTCCACTTTCTCTAACATCTAACCACTCTGTTATTTTTCTTCACCTACCCCGGGGAAAGGTTAGTTTTCTCTTTGGGATGATCTCTTAAGGGATATAAAAAGGAAAAAGAGAGGAAAGGCCATGTATTCTTTTGACAAAAAGGTATTGTGCCTCAGGAAAATGTAAAATGGTGATAAAAATATTTTTTTCTAATAGCAATCTCATTTTCTCCTAAAGTTAAGTGATAATTTAGTATGACAGGACTCCAGGGCCAGCAAGATAGCTCAACAGATTAAGGCAAGCAAAGGGACTGGGGTATGTTCCCCAGCTCCACAAGCTACACTGGTCCTGCTACCAGGCCACCGAGATTGGGTGTGGTGGTGCTCACCTATATTTCCAGTGCTTGAGAGGCCAAAACAGGAGGATCACTATGCATACAGTAGTGAGACCCTGTACCAAATACATTAGGGATAAGTAAGTCGGTGAATGGTCCCTTCCTCTGGGGCACAGAACCTGGGCCCAGAATGGCAGGCCACAGGCCCTGCTCAGAATAGGAGGACAAGCCTGCCTTGATTACATCCTGCTTTAGTCCTTTCCTTAGTCCTTTAGCTGCAGTAGAATCTCTAAGATTGGCAATGCATAAAGGAAAGAGATTCTTATGGAGTGTGATTCCAGGGACAGGGAAGGCCAAGATCAGCAGCTACGTCTGCTGCAGGCTTCATTCTTTTTCATATGATGGTGCATGGCAGAGTGAGGAAGGGTAGAGTCACCTGAAAGGAAAGGATGTGTTCCTCTGAGAAAGGGAGGAATCCCCTACAACCTGAGTGGCTTCCTGCATGCCCCACTTCCCAACCTTCCCCAGGGGTACTAACAAATGCAAGTTTGGAGACATGCTCACAGCACAGCACATCTGATGTGTTCCAAATACAGAGAGATCAGATTATTCAGGTGTGGGAGTGTGGAGCCGAAGAGGTCCACAGACAGAAGCTGAGGGACTGAAGGAAACCAGTAAGACTGAGGAAATTAATTGAGCAAGAAAGTTCAGGAGACAGCTTGTGGGCAGCAAAACGCGGAGGAGGAGAAAGGATGAGGGGGGCACAGAGAAGGCACACGGTCAAAGGCTTTTGCAGGATCATCCAGCAGGCAATGACACAAGTCAGATGCCCAGCTAAGACACAACCACTCCTTACTGCCGGGCCAACTGGACCTAGGGACAGACAAACTACACAAGTGTAGTAAGCAAGCATGAAACTGAGCTGTCTCCTTAGAGTCACCTTGGAAAAAGATCCTCAAGAGTTGCAGACAAGAGTCCTTTGATTTTTTTTTTCTTGTCTCTTGTTTTCATTTATCACCTTTAAAAAAAAAAAAAAAACAAAAAAAAAACATTTACTTGAGAGACAGCATAGCAATAATTGATATGACATGACAAGCAGTATGTTATTTAGAAGACCAGAATGACAAGTATTCCAAGCATGACCCTAGTATTATACATTGGTATTTTCAGTGTAGTTTGTTGCTTAGTTCACAGGTATCAGCCTATATAATTAGCCAGGGTGAGAATCCTACCAATTAACTGCTAGTTTCAAAAACCTGCTGAAGATTCTCAGGATCATTGCCTTACCCATCTTGTGCATATAAATGTATGGTTTGCCCCTGTCATGTTTCCTAGCTTTTCTCCTTGCTCTCTCTTTGTTTAATCTTTAAGTTCCTGCTTTCCTTTTAATTGTATTGTACCTTTCCATTTTTATTTCTTGTTTTGAGTTCTTGCACTAGGGAGACTATATGATATTTACACATGTGGTCTGCTTTATTTCACTTATGAGTATATCTTCAAGTGGCATCCACTTAGATATAACGGCTTCAAATTTATCATTCTTGATAGCTGAGTAATACCCGATTGTATAAAAGCACCACACCTTTTTCATCCATTCCTCAGGTGATGGGCATTTTGGTATTTTGCCAAGATTTGGCTGTCACAAATTGTGCTCATATGAACATAAATGTCCTGCTACAATGCTGTATGTGGTTAGATTTCTAAATTCTGTGTAAAAATATGTAATTGTTCATTCACATATCAGTACTTGATGGAAAAATACCTGTTACATGTTATGTCTAAGATGTTATTCAGACAGATAGTGAGGTAAAGCTCAGCTGCCCCTGTTATAGGGTAATAATATCATCAAGCTTCTCTTCTGGGGAGTTAACAACTTAAGTTTGCAGACTACAAATTAGAGAAAAAGAAGGGCTGCAAGGACAGCCAACATTTTGGCCCTAGCCTTTCAAGGTAACAGAGGACTCAGGATGTGAGAGAACCTGTACTGTCACATCCTATAATGAACAACCACTATGACAATAGTGACGCCCCAAATTTTCTGATCAAGAAGATTATGGGGCCACAGAGGAAATTGATTGATGATGTAGAGTGTGCCTAAGGAGAATCACATGGAAAGAAAACATTCTCTCAGGCTTTCAGACAGCAAATTGCTCAAGTAATGGCCGTGAATCATCCACATGGCTGACACTGACAAAGGATCTACAAAGTGCGGTACAGGGTTTTAGGGTAAATCTTGAGGGGATTTGACTGACCTTGCAAGACAAAAGTTACATTTCTTGTTATATAAGTCTCGATTTATCTTGGTCTTAACCATGTAGCAGAAAAGTATAAAATTGAAGTATAAAAAGTAAAGCCATATTAATATGCTGAGCTGTACAGGGCTCAAGTCAACAACTTCTGACACTGCCAGTCCTATGGATAACCCACTACTATTATAGACTACTGGAATATATTGGATTATTTTGTTGAATTCACACATGTACAATATTAAATTGGCAATGGAATACCCTTCTCTGACAAAACTAAACAAAAAAGGGATACAAATGAAGGACCATTTTATATCTGTGTATGCTAAATAAATATACAGCTACTTTCTCTTAATTCAATGAGAAGAACGATTTGTATTGATAGTGTTTGTGGACATTATATCATGTCTGAATCTTGTACAATGAATAACCACTAAGAACATTGTGTGAAGTATTAATTATTGAGACTGTCCTACTAATCAATTTTGAAACTGTCTCATTGTTATTTTTTCTCAATAAAATCAATAAAAAAATAAAAGAATTCAAAATTTAAAAAAAAGAGGTGTAGACAAGAGCCATGTTCTGGGGCCGGGGAGATGGCTCAGTGGACTAAGTGCTTCCCAGGCTGAAAGGTCTGAGTTCAATCCTGGTTCCACCAAAAAATAAAAAAAATAAAAAAAAAAAGAATGAAAGAAAGTGATGTTCCGAGCTTAACCTTTCCTCTCCAGTCTGCAGTTGAGAACAGCTTCTCCTACTGAACAAGATAGACTTTTCATTAGGGAATCCTGGGGGAAAATAGCCATGCTGATGTTCGGACACACTGCAGCATGCCTGCTGAGGAAGAAACCCGAAGATTCAAAGATCCTGCAGCAGCCAGGTCAGGCCACCCTCTCCTGCTGCCTGTGTGGGGATCTAGAGCAGGGCAGGCAAAAGTACAGATCTCAGCCGCTAGGCAGTGGTTAGGTACCAGAGGAAGTAATGATGTGCAGGTAAGTATGGCTCCCAGAGTGTCTGAAGTAGTCTGCAATTCCTGCCTAGTCTCCCTCTGCCTCTTCTTTTGATGGTGATTAGAAGAGTGAGTTATTATCCACACCCAAAGGAAAGAAGGCAAAGCCCATATTGTATGGAAGCTCTGTGATCCTGAGAAGCTGTGTAATGGTCTCACCAAAGACAGTACCTGGAGTCTTCAGAGTCAGAGACTGGGTCATGTCTGTATCTGCAGAGAGAGATAGAGGGAGAGAGAAAGAGATAGAGGGAGAGAGAGAGAGAGAGAGAGAGGGAGAGAGAGAGAGAGACAGAGACAGAGACAAAGACAGACAGACAGACAGACAGGTAGTGTTGGGATCATCCTGTCTTTTATTTTCTTCTGAAAACCATACACACTTCAAGGGGATGCAAAAAGTAAATGAGCAGATGATGAGATGCTACTAATGGGTCCCCTTCAAGATGAGACTGGCCCTCAGATCCCAAGGCCCTCATCACTGTGAGAAATGCACCAGCACCCATTGTGCAAAGGCCTCCTCCCTCATCTCTAGGACGTTCTCCTGGCAAGATGAGGTCTCTTCCAGCTACCCTCAAAACTGACTTCTTTATGGGTCAAGATCAACTACAGAGGAAAGGAGTTCCCAGAAGGACCTGTCTAATATGCTGAGCACCAAGGCTGGATCTTCATTTAGCATCTACTGTATTTTTATTCTGATAAGTTTTTATTAAGGGGACATATGCCCACTTAGGAAATCTAGGAAAAGGAAAAGTTAAGCTCACCAGTTCTGTAGGAACCCAACAAGGTTTAGGAGATGAGGCTCATGGATTGAGAAAGAGGCAACTATTTAAAATGGAAGAAAACATTGCCTCAAAAATCAAATGCTTTCTTGTGAGAAAAAGAAGCTCTTGACTCACTTTTCCTGGCTGGAGGGGGTCATAGCTTGGCTGGCAGCAGCTGTTCCCTTCTCCTCTTGCTTCTCTTTGATCCTCTTAACACAATGGACTGGGGCAATATGTATGATATAATAAGAGAGTTCAGTGATAAAGGGCATGTTAGAAACTCATGACCAACAAATTAACACTCCAAAAAAGTCCCAAGGATATCTTTATAAAGACAACAAAGAAACTTATGCCACAAAGGCCAATAAAGTAAATCTATCAGTCAAGGCAAACAATTAAATAGAAGGTAAAGAAGAAAGGGTAAGAGGCAAAGAAGAAATAGAAGCAACAGCAGGAAAATAATATATCTTTAAGGTTAAGTCAATACATATCTGTCACAATCATCAATATGAATGGTCTCAATTCACCAATCAAAAGAATCAAATTAGCAAAATGAATAAAGAAATAAGATTCAAGAATATGTTGGATACATGAAACACATTTAATCCAAAAGAAATTGATAGACTGAAAACCAATGGGATGAATAACAATATTCAATGCAACAGGAACAAAGAAAGTAGGAGTACTTATTTTAATTGTAGACAAAGTGTATTTCAAGCCAAAACTGATTAGAAGAGGCAAAGAAATTTATTACATGTTAGTTAAGAAAACAGTTCAACAGAAATATATAACAATCACAAATATATACACAGAAAGTATTAGCAAATCCAACTTGACAAAATAAAGACTAATGAAAAATGCAATAAGCATGAATACAATTACAGTGAGTGACCTCAATACCCCACTGTCACAAACGGACAGATCAAATACATGAAAAAAAAATCAATACAGTAAAAAATAATAATTCAAAGGGCTGGCCAGATAGCTCAGCAGACTAAAGCACCTGCTTAGGTAGGTGCGGCGGCTGGAGGTTTGATTCACTGAGTGCCATGCCACCTCCGCCGCCAGGGCACATCAAGGTGGTGATTAAGACTGGGCGTTGTGGCACGCGCCTGTAATCCCAGTGCTTGGGAGGCTGAAAACAGGGGAATCATTGCAAGTCCAATCTGCATAGTGAGACCCTATAGATCCTGTACTAAATACATAGAATAATCATAAATAATAATAATAATAGAACCAAATCTTTGAACAAATGGAATGAATATAAGTCTACAGGGTGTTCTACCCAACAGCAACTTTCACACATTGTTTTCAGAATCATATGAAATTACTTCCAAAATAGATCACATACTAACACAGAGAGCACATTTCAGTAAATACAAAAGATTTGAAACTATCTCATATATTTTATAAAATTATAATGCAACTGAGGTAGAAATCAGTGGCAAAAGATGCCACAGGAATTATGCAACCACATGGAAATTAAATGATAGCCTTTTGAATCATTAGTGACAGGTAAATTTTTAAGAAAAGAGATTAGACAGTTCTAATAAACAACAGTGCCAGCACAACATGCTAAAGCCATGGGAAACAGTGAAAGCTCTTCCTAAAAGGGAAGTGTATATTGTTGAATTTCAACATCAAAAAAAAGAGCAAGCTCAAGCAATTACCTAATAATATACAATGTTCTAGGGAAAAAAATCATAGCTCAAAACTAGTTTGAGGAGAAAAACTATACAGATCAGAACAGAAATTGATGTGATTGAGACTAAACATACAACATAAGGGATCAACAAATTGAAGAATTTGTTTTTTAAATGATTAAACAAAATAGACAAACCCTAAGTCAATTGTATCAAAATAAGGAATGAAGCTGAACATGGTGGCACAAGCCTATAACCCCAGGCTTCTGGAGGCTGAGGCAAGAGGATTGCTGTGCTTTTGAAGTCAGCCTGGGCTACACAGTGAAACTATATCTCAAAAGATAGGAAAAGAAAAATAAAAAGAAAAGATCCAACTCCATATAGTTTGAAATAAACAGGGCCAAATCAAAACGGAGTATACAGAAATCCAGAAGACCATTGGTAACTACTTTGAGAACCTGTATGTCTTACTTTTCTCACTCCTGAGACAAAGTACGTGGTACTCAAAGTTCAAGAAGTAAAGGTTTATTCCAGCTGCCAGTCAGCCCACTTGCCACACAGGTGGCTGGCTCCAAGGCATGCAGAAGGGAAGAAGGGAATCATGGGTAAGAATGGACATGGTGGCAGGCAGGCAGCAGCAGTAGCAGAACCTTGCCTCTCCCTTTTGTACCTTAATCTAGCTTCAGTCTATGAAATTGAACATTTAGTTAAAAAAAAAAAAAACCTGACAACTAAGAAAAGCCCAAATCCTGATAGATTTTCACATGAAATTATACAAAAATATTATAGAACATCTAATGTCAATACTCACCAAATTCTTCAATGAAATTGATTTTTCTAAGTTTGTGTGTGTGCAGGGTCTCACTACGCAGCTCAGATTCATGGAGAGCCTCCTGATTTCTGCTTCCCTAGTGCTGGGATTACAGGTGTGTGCCACCATGCCCAGACTCCATCGCAGGCTCAGTGCCCAGGGGCGGGGCCTGTGCAGCACGCGGTGTCAGGGATCAAACCCCAACCCCTGTGCTTACCGACGCAACGGCTTAGTCCACTGAGGCATACCACTGGCCCCCTTCAGTGAGATTTGAAGTGAAGCGATACTCCCAAATTGACACCTGCAGGCAAGCATTACTGTGATACCAAAACTTGAAAAGGACTTAATGAAAAGAGAGAATTATAGGATAAACTTTAATGAAAGTAGAGTTTTTAAAATTCTCAGACAATGAAAAGAAAACATAGGAAATTATCAAAAGAATTGTACACTACGTTCATTCCAGAGATGCAAGGATGGTTCAAAACATGGAAATATAAATGTAATGTACTATATTAGCAGAAACAAGGTGAAAAAACCACCTTATAATATCAGTAGACACAGAAAAACAACAAATCCAAAATTCAACACCAATTAGTGTTAAAAAAAAAAAACAAGCAGAATATTAGCATAGAAGGTCTTTGTCTCAATCCGATAAAAGCCAGGTATGGTAACCCAGTGCCCAACACAATGCTAAATGGTCAAAAGCTGAAACATTTCACTCTGAAATCAGGATAGTTGCATGCTATCACCACTCCTATTCAACATAGTTCTCAAAACATTAGACAGAGCAATTAGACAAGGGAAAGAAATAAAAAGGATAAGGATAGGAAAGACAAAAGCTAAATTAATATAATAAATTTTCTATATAGAAGACCCCAAAGATTCCACCAAAGAGCCTAGAATTAATATTCTAATTCGATAGCATAGTGGCATACAAATTTAACATTCAAAATCAATAGTAGTCCTATATATCAATAACAAATTCACCTATAAAGAAATTGGAGAAACAATACCCTTCACAATAGCACCATAAATAATAAAATACAAAGAAATTAACCTAACTTGCGAAATGTCTGTAATGAAAATTATGGCCGGGCATGGTGGAGCAAGCCTGTAATCCCAGTACTCGGGAGGCTGAGGCAGGAGGATTGTTGTGAGTTCGAGACCAGCCTGGGCTACAAAGTGAGCTTAAGGCCAGCCTGGACTGCATAGTGACACCCTGTCTCAAAAAGACAAAAAAAAAAAAAAAAAAAAAAAAAAAAAAAAA
>PVKA01000501.1:59787-109094 GCA_004027165.1 Ctenomys sociabilis | reverse complement strand
CATAGAAATACAGAAAACAATAATAAAATGCATATAATTCTGGATTGCAACAGGAACAAGGCAGGAGGGATCAAAATTATGACCTTTAGATTGTACTGCAAAGATACTGTAATAGCATGGTAGAACTTTCAGGAAGATGGTAGAATGGTGAGCAGCAGAGAAGCAGACTTCAGTATTTGGAATTCTGACATTGGAATATAGCAACAAGAGGAAAAAAAGGAGGATGGAAGCAAGTCACCAGGACCCAGCAAGGTTCTTAAGTGAGAATTAGAGTCGGCAGGGAGAGCATGGAGAGGGACCAGAACACAACAGGGAGGTGGCAAAGAAATATTTTCTCTCTGAGCCCCCTGCTTAGAGTATGGGGGGACAGCTAGAACCTTCAGAAGCTCAGTAAGCCTCCTTGAAGAAGCTCACCAGTGGAATGGAGTACTGGATGGTGCAGACTGCAGTGGCTGACTAGGTATTTGGGTTCAGGTGTCCCACAAGAGAGGGCAGTTGGCCAGTGACCACTTTGGAAAAGGGCTAATGGAAGTCAGAACTCAGATCAGACAAAGGTTGGCTGCATGTACTGTCTCCAAGTGTCAGGGAGAGTTGCAAATAGGTGAAAGCTGGCAGGAGGTCAGGGATCCCAGTTCAAGCTGGCAGCAGCCACTGGGAGTGTTATAGGCTGGAAGACTCAGGTTCTAGTCTCACAGCCAGAAACCAGAAGCAGCCTGAACTTCAGTGGAACTAAAATCCCAGATGCTATGATTATACACCACTACCACAATTATATTGATGGCTTGCTGGTATCAATTAGTATGTATCTGAACTCTGTCTGCGCCCTCTGTCAAACAGTGATAGTAGAGACATGCTCTGAAGTGCACTTTAGTTTTTGCCTGTTGTTCTTTCCTTCCTTGCTTCCTTCCTTCCTTCCTTCTTTTCTTCCTTCCTTCCCTTCCTTCCTTCCTCCTTTCCTTCCTTTCTCTCTCTCTTTTTCTTTTGTTTTTGATTTTATGAGTAAGAACATTGTTTCCAATTTTTTTCCTTGTTTCTTTCCCTACTTGTTTTTTTTTTCTTCTATCTCTTTCTCTTTTGTCTTCTTCACCAGTTCTCAGCCATGCTGTATAACTGTGTTCTCAAGCCTTACTTTTTTGAGGAAACAGGGGACTGAACTCAGACCTTTGCACTTGCAAGGGGAGCACTTATTCTACTAAACCATTTTCTCTGCCACTAACACTTCGGGTTTTTGATTTGTTTTGTTTTCTTTGGTGGTACCAGGAATTGAACTCAGGGCCTTGTGCTTGCCAGGCAAGCACTTATCCCACTGATTTATCTCCCTGGCCCTCCTCCAACCTTACTTTGATGCCTTTCTCTTCTTCAATTTCACTATTTTTTCTCATCCCCTTTTAAATTTTCTCCCCTGAGAGTAAAATTTCTATGTATAAGGGATGTCACTGTACATAATTTTGGTTCATTTTAGATTTGACTATATAACTAAAAAATCCTTTCATGTAGTTCAAGTTGAAAAACTAAGAGATAACACAATTTATAATTTTCTAAGCTTTGTTTGATGCTATTATTATTGCTGATTGTACTACTTTAGCCAAGGTGATATAATTGTTTAATCAGTTCATCTTCCTTGTATATCAAAACTGAGATCATCTCACAGTCATAAACAATACTTTCGGCCAATGCCAAAGTATCCAGGACTAGGCCAAGTAGGCAGCAATTTCTCATTCCAAATACATTAAAGATACAGGATTCTGCAACAGGTTCAAGCAGAAAAGCCAGTTACACCTAGAAGAGATCTCTCAGAAGCAGCCATTATCAAAGTGTTGTTGAGACCAGCAATAAAGATAACTTCCATAACCAATTTACAAGCATCAACCTGAGTACAGCATGAAACAACTTCAGGGATGGTGGCCATAATGAATTGTATGATTAGTGCGTCTAGCAAAGATACAGTTAAAAAAATAGCACAGTTCAGAAAAATGATGGAAACCATGAATGCCCAACATAGGAAACAAATGGAATTCACAAAACAGATTCAATCAGATATCCAGATTAAAAATTCTACTGAAATGATACATAGCAGCATGAATCAATGTGAGGACAGAAAATCAGATATAGAATTCAAAACTGTGGTTTGTGATTACAAAAGGAAACATTTCTTAAAAACAGAAAAGAACGATAAAAAAATTCAGCAGCTAACAGAAGATACAAAGAAGAATAACATAACATTTAACAGAATCATCAAAAAAGCAAATAATAGCACAAATGACATAAAAATTCTGTTGACAGAAGTAATGGCAGAATCCTTCCCAAGCATGGAAAAAATTTGATATACAGGTAAGTAAAGTATATAGAACTCTAATTATCCATGAACAAAATAAAACTACCTCAAGACATATAACTGAGGATTTTAGAAATTCAACAGAATAATAGAAAATCAGTGGGCCACACATGAAATTAAGGAAATTAGAGTAAAATAAGAAATCAGAGAGTTTTTACTATTAAACAATAGTGCCAGTACAATATGCTGGAAATTATGGAACACAATGAAAACAGTCCTATGTGGGACATTTATAGGGACAAATTCCTACATCAGAAAACCAGAACAAGGTTAAATAAATAACCTCATTTTGAACCTCAGCCTTCTAATAAAATAAGAGCAATTCAACTAAAAACCTTGAATGAGAGAGGAAATTATAAAGATTAGAGCACAAAATAATGCAATTGAGACTAAGAAAATAATAAAAAGAATCAAAAAGATCTGGTCTCTGAAAGATTAAGCAAAATTGAGAAAAACTTAACCAATCTTATAAAAAAAGAAGGAAAGAAGACTCCAAGCCATGCAATTAAAAAGAAAAAGGATGAAATCAGAACAAATCCTACAAAAATCCAGAAAATCATAAATACCTACATTGAGAATCTGTAGTGTAATAAGAGAGAAGGCAAAGAAATGAACAGATTTCTAGATACATATGGATTACCAAAGCTGAATGAAGAAGATAGAAAAAACCTAACTCAGTATCAGTCAATGAAATTGAATATGTAACTAAACACTTAGCAACAATGAAAAACCTAGGACATTTTAGGTGGATTCTTGAGATCTACAAGAAATTTATAGGAGATCTAACACCACGCCTCAAACTCTAATGAACTTGAAACAGAAGGAATACTCACAAACTTATACCTGAAAGCAAACACTACTCTGAAACCAAAGCCAGAGAAAGATTTAACAAAAAAATGTTACTTGCCAATCTGTCTAATGAAAATTGATGTGAAAATCCTCAGTGAGATGCTAGCAAATAGAATGTAGCAAAACACTGAGAAGATTATACACCATGGCCAAGTATAATTCATCCCAGGCATGCAAGGATGGTTCAGCATATTAAAATCAACAAATGTAATATACCATACCAACAGAGTCAAGAACAAAAATTATATGAACATCTATATGAATAGAATTTATTTAGATATTTGACAAAGTTCAACACTCATTCATGATTTAAAAAAAAAACTACAAAAAATGGATTAAATGCACTTTATCTCATTTTTATAGAATCCATCTATGACAGACCAACAGCCAACATCATACCAAGTTTAAAAAAAAAATAAAGCTTTCAATTTAAAATCAGGAACAAGTTAGGCATATCCACTATCACCAAACATGTTCCATGTGGATCGCAAAGCATTAGTCAGAGAATTAGGCAAGGGAAGACATAAAAGGTATATGGATAGTAAAGGTAGAAGTTAAATTATTATTATTTGTGGAGAACATGACATTTTACATAGAAGATTCCCAAAACTTCACCAAGACCTCTAGATTTAATGACCAAATTAGTGTAGCTGGATACAAAGCCAACCCTCAAAAATCAATAGCATTCATGTATACAAATAAAGATAAGAGAGAAATTAGAAGAACCACACCTCTCACAATAAGATCAAAATAAAAGGAAATATCTAAGAATCAATCTAATGAAGGATAGTAAGACCTTAATTTGAAAGTAAAGTGCTTTTAAAGGGGTGGGGAGATATTTCAGTGGAATAAGTGCTTCCCTGGCAAGCACGAGGTCCTGAGTTCAATTGCAAAAAAAGAAAGAAAGAAAGAAAGAAAGAAAGAAAGAAAGAAAGAAAGAAAGAAAGAAAGAAAGAAAGAAAGAAAGAAAGAAAGAAAGAAAGGACAGTAAAGTGCTCTTTTTCTTTTTGGTGGAACAAGGGATTGAACTCAGGCCCTTGCACTTGCCAGGCAAGCTTTTTATTCTACTGAGCTATCTGTAAAGTGTTCTTAGAAAGGAGATCCAAGAGGTTATCAGAGAATGGAAAGCTATCCCTTATTTCTCGAAAAGGAAACCAATGTGGTTAAAGTGGTCATACACCTGAAATTGTTATACATATTTAATGCAGTTCCAATCAAAACACCAATAGCATACCTCACAGAATAAGAGAAAACATTCCTAAAATTTATTTGGAGCCAGAGAACACCTAGGGTAGCAAAAGCAATTCTGGGCCAAAAAGGCAAAGCTAGAGGTATCACACTCCCTGACCTGCAATTATACTACAATGCCACAGTGATAAAATCACCATGTGCTGGCAAAAACACAGACCTAGGAATCAATGGAACAGACTAGAAAAATGCAGAAACTACTCCAAATACTCAGCTACCTTATCTTTGCCAATGGGGCCTAAAACCTTCCCTGAAAGAAATATAGTTTAACAAATGGTGTTCAGAAAACTGTCTTTCCACATGGCAAAGATTAAATTTAAACTTATATTTCTCACTGTGCACTCAACTAAAATTGAAATGTATCTAAGATAGATATTAAAACAGAAATACTGAATGTGGTGAAAGACAGAACTCCAGAAGACATAAATGTAGGTAAAGACTTTACAAACAAAACCCCAATCACTCAGGACATGTCACAAAGAATCAACAACCAGATCTCATCTCATCTTACTAAACAGGTATTATGTAGAAAAAAGCACCAACATTATGAAAACACAATGCACAGATTGAGAAAGACAAAGGACTAATATAAAGAATATATAAGTAACCCCAAAATCAGAATTCCCCAGTTTAAAAGACTCGATGCAAAACTAGGCATCTGAAACAAAAGGATACTTCTCTGATGAAGTATAAATAGCAAATAAATATAATAAAATTGTTCAACATCACTGGATATTTGAGAAATGTAAATTCAAACAACACTGAGATTATACTTCCCTTCAGAAAGAGTGACTATCATCAAGAACTCAAGCAATATGAAATGCTGAAAAGGCTAAGGGGGAAATGCAATCCTCCTGCATTGTGCAAATTGGTACAACTAGTTAGAAATCAGTATGGACTTTCCTCAAAAAACTAAAACTGGAGCTTTCATTTGATCTAGCTGCTCCCCTTCTAGGTATCTTCCTGAAATAGCTAAAGTCATCACACCACAGTGATACATGCAAATTCATACACACAAAATTTAAAGTAGGTAAATCTAAGAAACAACCCATATGCCAATAACAGATGAATGGATAAATAAAATGTAGTATTTAAATACAATGAACTACTAACTGCTCCACCATAAGAAAGGATGAATTTGAAGAATTTTTAGGTAAATGCACCTCAAAACTATAATTTTTTTTTCTTTTTAGACAGGGTCTCCCTTGCAATTTTAGGCTAGCATTGAACTCACTATGTATCTCAGGCTGGGCTCCAATTCATGGTTTTTCTCCTGCCTCAGCCACCAAAGTGAGTACTGGGATTACAGGCATTTATCACCATGCCTAGCTTAAAACTATAATCTTAACTGAAATAATCAGACACACAAGTTTAAATATTGCATTGTTTCTCTCGAGTGAGAAACCTAAACTATGAACAAGGAGTGAAATAAACAACAGATGTTAGGATGTACAAAGAACATTTTTATAGGATGGAGAACAACAGATGGAGAAAGAAAAAAGAAAAGATAAGGTGATTTATGGGGACAAATAAATGAAAGAAAGAAATTAAATTTATTTCCAAATGGGGAGGGGAAGAAGGGCTGGTGGGAAAGGAAGCAAGGGGATGAAATCAAAGAATTAAGGCTGATTCTGTCTCACTCCGGAGGGAGTGGCGAGCATAAAGAAGGCAACCAATAAGAAATGCTGGCAGGAGAATGAGATAAAGGAACCCTTCTCCGCTCTTGGTGGGAGTGCAGACTGGTACGACCACTATAGAAATCAATGTTTAGACTCCCCAAAAAACTAGGATTAGAATTCTATTCAACACAGCTATTTCACTCCTGGGGAGTTTTCCAGAAGAACTGAAAACATCATTCCACCATGCTATACACACATCCATGTTTATAGCAGCACAATTTTTCATAGCTTAATCTGGAAACAACGTACATGACACAAGGTTTTTGAAGAATGGATAAAAAGATGAGGGATTTTTATACAATGGAATATTATTTAAGCTACAAAAAAAAAAAAAAAGACAAACAAGATTTTATAGGTAAATGGATGCAACTTGAGACCATAATTGTAAGTCAAATAGATCAGATTCACACTTGTAAACATTTCATCATCTCTCTAGTGTGAGAACCCAAAACAGTAAATAAGATATAAAAGGTACAATGGATACTATGAAAAGGAAACAAACTGTTCCAAGGGAAGGAACAACTGGGATGGGGAAAAGGATAAAAGAAGAAGCAAAAGAAAAAGAAATATATATGTATACACTTAGGATAGCCTAGAATATTGTACTACAGATTTCTGCTGGTCTTTTGAAAGGAGAAGTTAATGCTTAAATTTTTTTCTCAGTTTTAATTATTTATATTCATTTCACAGAACTGGGGATTGAACTCAGGCCCTTGTGCTTGCCAAGGAAGTGCTTATTCTACTAAACTATCTCCCTGGCCATAATTATTTATAATTTTTTACCACTCTTACAGGATTATTCTGGTAATCTGAACAACTAATCTGAAGAAAATAATATGCAATATAAGCATCATTGTTCAATTCCTATTATTTTGTTTAGTGAAATTATATGTTGCTTCTAATGTATTTTTACTGGTTCCACCAATACATATATAATGTATTTTTACTATATTTGTATTCCCATATATATATATATATGTATTTGTTATATATATATATATATATATATATATATATATATATATATATATATATAACAAATACTGTCAAATTCATATTTTTTATTGAAGAACAAATATCAATGAGACAGTTTCAAGACAAATTAACAGGACAGATTTGATAAATTAATACATTGCAAACTGTTTACATGTTTTGGTATCGTACAAGTGCATACATGTTATTATACTTACAGACATTATTATAACAGATGTCTGTGATCAGTGAATTAAGAAAGTGTAGCCATTTACTTATCTTATTTTTTTATACCTGAATTATATCACATATTCAATAATTAATACTTTCTACCTTGTTATTTTCCTAGTGGTTGTCCATAGTACTAGAAGCCAACATAATATCTTGTCCAACCACTATTAGTGCAAATCTTGCTTCTCATAGAATTACAGAAGCACAGCATATTTATTCTAACTGTACTGTTTATACACACACATCATGATTCTTCCTTTGTATACCCCTTTTTGTGTCTAGACCTATCAAAGATGGGCACTCCATTGTCATTAAACCAATTAAGGGGCCTGAATTTGGCAACACAATCCAACACAGTCCAGCAGTCCACAATAATAGTGAGTTATCTGAAGAAATTGTTGACTATAGCCTTTTGCAGCTCAACTTATTATTATGGCCCCACATTATATACCTCATTTTTATACTTTTCTGCTGGATGGTTAGGACCAAGACAGAGCAAGACCTATATACCAAAAGATGTAACGTTTGTATCTGATGAGGTCAGTGAAGTCCTTTCAGGATTTATCTTGTAATTCTGTACCTTACTCTGTAGATCCTTTGCCTGTGTCATTCATGTGGATGAGTCACGGCCATTGCTTGACCAGTTTGCTCTCTGCGAGAGCCTGAGAGAAAGTTTTCTTTCCATGTGACTCTCTCCAGGCACACTGGAATTCTGTAGTATTTGTAATTTTTTCTGTTTTAATACTATTTTTTCTCCCTTTAAAAAACAAAAATTCAAAAACAAGAAAGCTGCTAAAATGTCCAACAGATGAAGAGGATGGATGACCACAGGACCATGACATGCCATGACATGATCAGAAGTTTCAAGCACATACAGCAGTGCAGCACCATCAGTGGGGCGGACACAGGTGCTATGTGAGAAGGGAACAGCAAATAAAGCCGACTGTCTTAAGGGTTGCTAGAAAGCAGTGAGGAGAGAAGTACAGGGAATGTTTCTACATTGTTATTTTTGTTTTCAGAAGAAAGATATTTCAGCACGTTCTTTAATATATGGTCCAAAGAGGCAAAATTCAATGAATCAATACAGAAAGAATAGACCAGCCAAAAGAAAAAGTTTCACTTTCCAAGGCAAGTGGAAACAGAACCTAACACACAAATTATGGGGTAATTTGATTCAGTTTCCGCCCAATACAGTTCGTGAGCAGAATGTGGAAAGAATTAAGTTTATGAACCAAGGTAGCCCACTGCATTTTCCTTTTCATAAGATGGCAACCTCCTTCATCCCAGTTAATTACCTTGCAGGAACACCCAGAGGAAATCACAATTCATAGAGTGTTCCTGTAACTTGGCAATTAAGAATCTAGATGCAAGCTTCACTGACCCCACTGAACAAGCTTCCCCAGGAATATGCAAATTTTCAGTTACATCTTGGTAACTTGGACTGTGGTAAGATCATATGCCAAATATTCCTAGGCTGCTGAGGCCATGTCTGAAAAATAGGCTCAAGGGTAAGCATATACTTTTAGAGAATGTGAAAGAAAATAATCTAGCTCAAAATGGGAACTAAAATCATGTCTATGTTATCTATAAACTTTAGAAAATATGCAATAACTATAGAGAGAAAAACAGTTTAAAACACCTCCTGAGGGTCACAGGTGTGAAAATGGAGAAACATTACAGGAAATCCAGTTGTGATGAGGGCAATAGATCCATTCTGTTGTATTCTAACCTATGAATTCAGTGCAATTGCAATTACTTCAGTGCAAATGTGGTCTGTCCCACTGAAACCCATGTGGAAGATTTGGCTCCAATGTACAGGTGGTAAAAGGCAGTGAGGAGCAGGGTAGGTGACAGGGTCACGACAACCCTGCCAAGGCAGCAACAAGGCTTTGTGGAGGGGGCATGAGCTCCCTAGAGGAGCTTGCTGTGAAAAAGCCCGCATGACTTCTGTGTTCGCTCTTCCACTCTTGTCACGGACCCCTCCAATTTCCTCTCTTTGGCCCCCATCATATAATGTCATCTGTGACCCACTGTGAAGTCTTGCCAGATGCCAGTGCCACTTTGCTTGCATTTTCCAACTGCCAGAATTGTGAATCAAATAACCCTCTATTTCTTACCTAGCATCAAGTGTGCTGTTACAGAAGCAGAAAATGAACAATCATAGCTATTCTAAAACAATATTAATGAATAGAAACAAACTTTATTTTATAATATTAATTCCTAATATTCAATAATAGAGGAAATATTGATGTGTGTATTGTACACTAGGCACTGTTCTAGGTACTCACTAATTTACATATTTCTCAAAACAGTCTTTTGAGGCCTGAGCAATTATTATGAATATTATTTTATGGCTGAAGAATCAGAACACAGAAAAATTAGTAATTTTCCAATGTCACAGAGCTGCCCAGGGAATGTATTAAAAATTTAACATAGCTTCTCTGGCTCAGGAGCCCATACATTTCTTCATTCCTTTCCACTGTCTCTAAATCTGTAGCAACATAAATTGCAATGGAGGAAGAGTTTTTAGAGGCAGAATTTCATACACTTATTTTTAAATTAATCTGGAATAATACACATGGAAAAAATAATCAGAAAGTCTTGGAAGTATTTGGTAACTATGACAAATTTATGCTTTAAGTGATAAAAGTTTAGCTAATGTGTTCATTCATTTAGAACAAAATTTTTTTTTTTTTGTCTTTTTGATTGAACATTTTCTTTTTGCCAGGCTCTGTTCTCCATGCTATGGCAAAAACTATTCTCCTGAAATCTCAGTTCTTCTTGGAGAAGATAAAGAACCTTCTGTCCATACATTTTATGAAGAAAGACATAAGAGGACAGGGGGTGAAGAATGCTGAGTTGTAGGTCAGGATATTTTTAAACACAAGTCACAAAAGATCTCAGTGATAAAATGGCAACTAAGAAGAACCCTAAAGTAGACAAGAGAACACATTACAGGAGCATCTGGGGGTGGAAGGGCGCCAAGACTTGAGAGCGTGATCAGCATTGTGATGTTTGTGCATTGAACGGGTCCACAGTGTATCTCAACCTGCCCTAGGAAGGCAGCTATGCTCACCACTATACCACCAACGCCGCTCTAATCCAGGCTAGCACCTGGGATTGCAAAGCTGGCCTGAGCAGAGCCTTCTAGAATAAGCAGCTGAGTGGGCAATGCCCAGGGTATCAGTAACAGGACATCTGCCCTTGACCTGTGCGACAAGGAACAAACCCTGGTGAAGCTCACCTACTGGTCAGCACCTACTTTGTATAGATCCAGCCTTGTGAAGCGGTAAGAATAGACTCAAATATCAATATGACATTTATAGCTTTAAGAAATACTAAATGAAGAACCTAATAAGAAATAGCACATGATTTTCTGGGTTCAATGACAAGTTTTGCTCGCTTGGAAAATAGAAACAAAGTTTATGATTGAATTTCCACAAATAAACATGACACAGTTATCACAGGCACAATCAGATAGATCTGCCCTTCACAGTATTTTTTACAAATACTTTCAGTAAGAGGAAATCACTAAACATCAAATCTCATATTGTTTTAATTGATTTAGACCATCCAAATGCCATATTAGAAATGACTAAGGACTGTTTTATATACTTCTGGAACGACTAAGTTTCACTAAATAATAATATGATTTCATAGCTGAATTAAAATTGCACCTGTCTATTTGAATCCTTATTTTAGATAAATTGCATGCTTTTTTATTTGTTAAACCTTCCCAAGTCAGGAATTTCTGTTACATGAAGCCTAAGTTACATTATTTATATGATTTTCCTTGGGAAAAATGATTTTCTTGTGCACATTAAAGGTACAAAGCATGATGTTAAGAGATGCAAGTAGACAGTAAAATGGTTACTATCGTTAAATAAACTAGCATATCCATCTCATCACATCCTTACTTCTTTTGTTGTTTTTATGGAAAAAAATAGAAAAATTTACTCACTGAAAATGAAACCCAAACGAAATACAAATTTATCACTTATCATCATGTATATCAGTATCCTGATACTTGTATGCTCAACTTTAGCTATTTTCTCAGTCTCCACCCTTATTAATTATATGTTTCATTGTTTGCCTTTGCATATTTGATTTTATGCATAAAGATTTCATATATAAGTAAGGTCAAGCAATACTTTTCTTTCTGGGCCTGGCTTATTTTACGAAGCAAATTCATTAATGCTGTAGCAAATGGCAAGCTCTCATTAAGCATGTATGTACAAATAGGTGGATAAATGGATGGATACACAGACAGATTTATAGGTAGATACAAAGGACTTTTTGTCAATTCATTTATCGATAAGGATGTAGGTTGATTCTTAGAATGTGCTTTAAGATCTCAAGGATTTACCTCTATAATTTAATGCAGACTAGACTTCATAGAATTCCACAATGAATTCATAAGTCTAGACATTCACAATAGCTCAATATCCTCAGTATTTTCACTGTCCCAATCCATAGAAATATTATGAGATGCTAACTTTCAATAATATAGATTTATATAAGTATAGAGTTTTAATTTTTTAAATTTTCAATTATTTCAAGAAAAATCTTTTGTTGAGCTCCCCATTGTTACTAATAACTACACATGAATGAAAAACAACTAGTTTTAAGCAGGAAGTTACTCCCCAAGGTATTTTTCCTAACTTTTCAAATGACTAATGAAGGAAGATGACTAAATTATACATCAATGCTACTTTACCACAGTAGACTAAAATCTTAATAAATACATACCTCAAAGGAAAAATGTTATTTATAGTTCATCATTGAGGAAAGAATTCAACAATTGCTAATCCTTCTTTATAAATCATTTCTTCTTTAGGCCAAGTATATACTTAAAATTTAGATAGCTACAAAAGTCAAAAGGAGGTCTGATGAGACAGTTTGGTGGCTGAAGTGCCTGCCTGGCAAGCGCAAGGACCTAGGTTTGACCCTCAATACAGCATGCCATGTTGAATCCAAAACCCTGAGCCACACCATGCCATCCACCCAAAACCGGTTGTGGTGGCACTCCCAGCACTGGGCCAGCTGAGAGAGGAGGATCACCCAAGTTGGAACTGCATGGCTATCCTCTGTATAAAATAAATAAGTTGATATTTTTTAAAAAGCTAAAACTAGAAACAGAACATTGTATTTATCTAAAAGATGCAATAACATGGCAGCAGAAATTTCTTCCATCAGTTCTGTGACATCCTGCAAAAATCATATAAATTATCTCTTGATTTCTCCACAGGAAATAGCAAGGATGCATTTAATCTTTGTCTTTTGAATCAGAAGTTTTCAGACAAACATAAAGTTGTTGATCGCAGTGTTACACAAAGAATTATTATCAAAATCCTGAGAAAATGAAATTATCTCTTAGATTTCTCTTTGATATTTCAGTTAGTATAGAAGTATTCCTTTAAGTGTACTAAAGACAATGTGATGTTTATAGTTCTATTTATTTTATTGCTTCATGACAAATTACACTTTATACCTTTACTTTGGCATAAAAATACATAATTGATTATCTATAATCAGTCTGATATAAAATTGGCTACAGGAAAATAAGATTATGAAATCACCACAGAAACCTCACTGGTTGATCAAGCTTATGTTCTTCAGAGTAAGCACTCCTACCCCATTCTCTCTCCCTTTCTTGTTGATAGAACCTTCTTCCAGCTGGGTTCTCTACCCTTCCCCTTTGAAATTTGACTTGACCTGGGTGGGCAAAGGTGACCTGACCCTAGCTCCAGGGAGGAGGTCAGACTGATAGAAACAAGTTAAAATAATTCTGTCTCTTTAGCTAGAGATTGGGTTTTCCACCCAGGATGAAGCAAGCCTGGAATGGAGGGGCTCTTCAGTTGACTGTCCTAGGCAGTGTAGAGGGAGAGAGACCTTCTCCCTCAGGCTGTCTCTATGTTACGTAAGAAGAGAACAAGAAAAGGTATTGACAGAGAAGGGAGGATGCAGGCAGGCAAACATCCTTCCAGATCATGCTCACAGTGATCACCTCCACCACCCAGGCCCCACTTCCTCATAGCTCATTGCACCCTGGACTCTTCTGTTGATGAAGCCTTGGATGTGGACAGTGCCTCATGATCCAGTCAGATCCTGAAGTGCCACTTCTGAGCACATGAGAATTTAGGGGCCTTTCTATATTTAAAGGATCACAGAACCTTCTAGTTTTCCCTTTCTTCCTCCTTTCTCATCCTGCCTATGCTCTGCCACATACTGCGTCACTCTTCCTGTCTCCCTGTTCCGTGGCCCTCTTTCTCTCCATGTATCAGACTCAGTTCATTCTTCAAAGTTGTAGTCTTGTAGTTCTGCCTTACCAAATCAGAATTATCAGTGCCGGTTCTTCTAGTACATGCCACCACTACTGTTGTTCTCAGAATGCAAAGAAATTGTTTGTTTATAATTACTATAAGCCTATAGTAGACTTACTGAAGACCTGATGTTTCATATTCACTTGAGGGTTGGCAACTGGCACTCAATAAATATTTGTGCAGCTGAACCAAATCTGTTGATATTATGTCATATAAAAAAATTCACACATACTAACAACATCCCAAGGAAAGAAGAGTTTTTGTTATTATAATATCTAGTCCATTTCATAAAAATAATATTAAAATAATACTAGCCATCTAGTTAGCATTAATTATGCTAACTAGACTATGAATTTTGTATGCATACTCTCTCAAAATTGATGACAGAGGCCTAAAGTCTAGAAACTTTAATACCTTACTAGCAGTCTAGTGAGTTCAATATTTGGAAATCAAGGACATCTTTTTAGAGATCCAAAGCCTACCTGCTACATCTCCTCTCACAGTTACTTGTACAGAAAACATTGATAATCATGGGATAGACATGCTCATAAGGACCTGTTCCATTTAGAAGAACCATGAATTTATTCTTCCCAGCAACCACCCGGACTCTGCAGGACACAGTAAGGGGCAGACCAGAGCTACTGTAATGTAGGGAGGAGGAGCTGCCTCTGGGTGCAGTCTGCTCAGTCTTAGCAGGTCTTCTCTTCCTGCCTGAGCAGAGCTAAGTCTATGTTTTGCTTCCCTCAGCTGAAAGAACCTTGATCAGAAATTGTCACTAGCTTTGACGGATCAAGTTCCTCCAGGATCCACTGTCTGGGACTTGAGATCCATGCAGATTCTGTCGCCTACCTTGGGCATGCAGACCACCAAATGTCCTGTTGTCTGTGATCTTTTAGCAGAGCTGCTGTCGGGCCTGACTTCTGCAGGAAGCACAAGCTGGAAGGGCTGAAAATGAGCAGAAGCTATTGGCAGCAATGCTGTGTTGCAAGGCAGTCACCTCCAGAGATTTTTCCATCCCAAATTCAAGACATACTGTTTAGTTAAGATATGTACTTATACTTACGAGGAAAAAATAATAAATAGTATATAATCTATCTTTTAAATGCATTAACCATTTGACCTAATTTAACATATAATCTGAAGAACAGACACAAATCAAAAATACTGAAATAGTAATGAGACTATTTATGGCTAAATAAGACAGCATTTCCTTGTGAATGTCTTTAAGCTAACATGTATGAATGTTCACAATCAGCAATAACTACTATTTAAAAATAACAAAATTTCAGGTGCTATGAATAAAGCCATTGACATTTCAGAATGCATATACTATTTATGTACAGTCTACCACATACATGATCAGGCTACAGCCTTTAAAAAACACAACACTGTGAGGGACCACCTGAGCAGCTCTCCTTGAAAGAAAAGGGACTGTCTCCATTTTTACTTGAGTCTGATCCTATTTCCTTGTATTGTTATGTACAGAGCTGGCTAGGACTTCTGTTTATCCTTCAATTGGCTTTAAACAATCTGTACTGGTCTAGCTGAGGTGCTGGTGATAGTCTTTGAAGGTGGCATGCGTGTTTCCCTGGTAAGCCTGCTGCTCCTTAAAGTGAGCCGGGTGGAGACAGGATGGTAGAGCTAATGCTCCACTCTGCCAGCTGGGGTCAAGCCTCAAAATACAGATTATGACTTCCTGAGGCTTGAAAGACTACATCAAAGCTGAAGCCCTAGACTTCCCAAAACATTAAATACTATATAATGCAGATTACTCTCTCTGCATATGGCAGAGGTAAATGTAGGCCACCCACCTAGCTCAGCTCACAGTAGTCACCTACTTCCCACAATTCTCAGTCAATCCTCAAGCCATTCCTCCACTGAATAAAAACAGGGTGAGGCCCTGGGTCGCTCTCTTGGTTCCAGAAAGCCATGTCATGGCAGGACTTAGAGCCCCTCGACTCCCTTTTTAATTTTATGATTAAAAATATAATTTAGTGGTCATTTTCACTGTGGGTTGCATGGAAAGTGGTTGATTGGAATCACCTTGATGGGATTCCAATAATGTAACTTTGGGATTACAAATATTGGTTTTCGGACTGAGATGAGGACCAGGAAGCATCTCCTACACAAGGCATGTGTCTAAAGTATTAATTTTCTCAAGCAACATAAGCATTTGCTGATTGCCTCCTAGTCTGTATACCACTCCCATGGTATAAAGGCATCTGCCTAAAAAAGCAGCACTCTGATTGGGTTTTCTCTTTTCTATTCTAATAACAGTTTCTAAAATGGCTAAGACGACGCAGCTTAGCCCAAGCTTTGGCTTTAGGAACTGCTGTATTCTACAAGGTTATACGCACCTTTCCTTTCACCATTACTCGTACATATGTGGGCTGCACATCAACTTCAATTAAAGAGGTATCCATATACCTTCAAAATTAAACATACCAAATCTTATAGTTTTCACAAATACTAAGTTCAAAATTTGCAGATACAAATTCACATATCCAGAACCATTTAAAAAGAACATTCAAAATTTTCATGCTAAGCAGGTTTTTTTAGATTAGTCTTACATTAATCCCTAGTCAGAGGAAATTCAATATATCAGCAGTTACAGTTTTAGACCTATGAGTACACTTGGCATTGATTGCCCCTAGCCCAAAAATATCTAAGGTCTGAAACACCAGAGGTTTGCAAAAAAACAGCTTGCTGTGTTCTTTCATGAATATTTTATTTTAAGCCCCTACAATGTGAATAGCCTAGAATGCTGAGTCTTCTGCACTTGGGCCCGTAGCTACCAGCTCCTGCTCCTCAGATGTGCTCGGAGCCAGGCAGCTGTTCTGCAGCTGCACGGGACCATCGCTCGTGGGAGAGGAGCTCACTTCTTGCCCCCTTGACATCATGTCCTGCTGTGTAAGCAGAGTCTCTTGATGTCACTCACCCCAAATCATGTTCTCCTTGATTTGTGAGTAAAAGAGCCTTGGATTTCACACTATTCATTAAAATAAGTTGACTTGTATCTGTTATAAAATATGACTCTGAGCATTATGTAATGCAGCTGTGAAAAGAAAAATCACCAACATTAAGGAGGAGAAGGGAAGAGGTCACAGGTCTGGGCTTTGCATCCCACAGAGTCTGGGGGAATTCACTCCATGTTTCCATTCCTCAACTTAATCCTTTGGAGTCTCAGTTTCCTCGTCAGTACAGTGTGCTTGCTGCCTAAGGTCCCCACAGGAACACATGCCCGCTGCCTCATACATAATATTGAAAAATTAGTGTTATGATATTTCATAAGTATTATAATAAAAATCAATACAAATTTTCTTGCCACAGAGTGTGTGAGTAATTACCACTTTAATAGATTACATATGCTTCCCCTTGCTTAGGCTCTATTAATGTGCTCCCTTGATCCTCCCTGCAAAGATTTTCTCTGCATACAATAATCTTCTTCCCTCTTGGTATAGGGCAAGCTGTTCCTCATGCTTCTGTTTTTTCTTGCTTATGGCATCAAATTTTCCTGACTATCCCACAGCACCAACCATCAAACCTCCACCCCTAGGTGCACAAGTTATTATTCTGCACCCCTGACCCTGTCTCTGTCCCCTATAGCACAGTTGTACTGGCTCCTTAGGTGCCTGGCTACTTGCTCTTCATCCTTTTCCCCTCTACACCCTCAATGGTCTGTAAGCTACAGCACAGCCACAAGTACAACTGGAGTGTGCTCATTACCATCTCCCATGCCTGGCAATACTAGGTATTCTATGGATATTTGTTCAGTAAAGGCAGAGAGCACACATGAATAGATGAATTTAATTTCATGTGCAATCTCATGAGTCAACAAGGAGACTGAGTGTAATTCATTGGATAGAATGACAGAAATAGAAGAGTTTTACTACACAGACAGGATAAATATAAGTACTCTCTAAAATCCACGAAATGGGAGGAGGAAAGTTTCTGTTTGAAAAGAAAATAACCACCAGAGAAAATGAAAAAGTTTTATACATTCACTAAACTCTGAAAATAGGAATTAAAAGTAGAAAATTAGACTTTAGTAGGCTAAAGAAAGGATTTGAAAAGTAAATCAGACACAGTATTGCTCTTCCTTTTTTCCATTGCTCTTTTAACCATTAGCTTTAGATAAAATCCATACAAGCTTGTGCTGTCAACTTGAGCACAATAGAATTGAACATTCTCTGACTGTTCCAATAAGATCCAGGGGCCAAACAAGACCAGGCTATGGATGAAGGATTGGAAATTCCTTAAGTTCTCAAAAGAAACTAGATGGAAAATGTCTACCCCACGAGTAAGCAGGGACCTAGTAGGTCAATACAGCTTATTTTCCATGTGAAAGGACGATGAAAGACAACATTCTTTGGAAGACCCACTGAATCTGACAAAGGTAATCTGAGATCTTCTTGGTGCAGCCACTACCTGGGCACCTTCATCCTTGAAGGCACAATATTCTCTTTCTCTGACAGTCTATCATATTGCTCAACCCACACTCTACAGGAAGGCTTTTGTATCTAGTCTAAATTGTTTTTGTAGAAGACACAAAGCATTGAGGTGAGTTGCCAGTTCTTTTTGGTATTGGGATTTCCCAGCATTAGGACCCAGCTCTCTGCTGGGAAAAAAGTACAAAAAAAAAAAAAAAAAAAAAAACAAAGTAATGAGTATTTAACTGACAGCAACATGAATACTGGTTGTTGATCCCCAGGGGCAAAGACCATGAAGTCAGCAGGGAGGGCTGAAAACTCACTAAAGACAGGATAGGTTACAGGTAGCAAATGGAGACAAGGAGTAAGAGAGTAAGGATCAGGCTGAGCCAATTCCATCCTTACCCACAAACAGTGCAAACAAAAAATGTCCATCAGTTGAGGAAAAGATGGTCAGGAAAGCATGGCCTATCCACGCAATGGAGTATCAGTAAGACATGAAAAGGAAGGAAACTGTGACATATCCTAAATCTAAGGCATCAAAAGATGAAATGGAGTGACTGGGGTCATCAGACAACTTCCAGGAGGAGCAAGGAAGGTCGTGTAGGCTGAGGGTAGCATGCCAAGGCCAAAGAGTTCCAGGGTGAAGAGAACAACAATAGTCCGATATGGGAACAAAGGATAAGCAGGGCATCTTGCTACACTTGTCGCTTGGAAGAGGGTGTGGATGACAGCTAGGTATGAGCTAGGAGGGTGCAGGGCCCCAGTGTCCCTGGTGAGCAACAGGCTGAGTGATTTACTCCAGGTGTTAGGATGGGATAAGGGACAGAGTACTCTTCTTATGTCAAAGTATTTTGGAAAAATAAAGAGGACCTCAAAAGTAATGTGGCAGAACAGAAAAGGGTCATTGCCAACCAACACTGCAAATTAGCAAAGCTCTGAGAGTAATTTAAGTAGGCAAAGCCATGGCATTATGAGTTCATTAATTTCTCCTTTCATTTTCATGCTTTTAAAAATCACAGTGGGTTCTCTGTTTCAAAAAAAGTGAGACTTCATTTAACTACATGGCAAGGCAAATTCCATTTCCAACTATTTCAAAACTCAAAAGATTGTGACTGAGGAAAAAAAAAAAAACTCAGGGAATTTCCATCAAATAATGTACAATAAAATCACTTACCTATAGACAGCTAGGTCCAGAATGATCTGATTATGTTTTTCATCATCCTTCAAAAAGAAGTCAAGTCTAAAATAATAATATTTGGGAGGAAAACACATGTTTAGGATACTATACACAATCTGATCATATAATTAAAAATAAATGTGTTAATAATTATTTCCAATGACAAACTTATTTTGGGAGTAGCATAATAACTATGGTAATTTTAAAGTGTTAACAAAATCCTACAATATATCAATAAAATACATATGTTTGTGTTGTTTATATATGTAAATCTTAAGGTCAAGTACATAAAAGCAATTAGCTTTTGGTGCAGAGATGGAGACATCTGGTGGCTAAAGTTTTCTTTTCCATTTCATTTGAGTTTTCCAAAAGCAAAACACTTGAATTAATGGATATTTAAATAAATTTCACTTCTTTAGCCAATATTCCTATTCTTAACAATTTTAGGGGCTGGTGAGATAGTTCAGCAGACTAAGCACCTGCTTTGGCAAAAGCAGGGACCAGGATTCAATCTCTGGTCCCATATGCCATGCTGGCCCCACCCCTGGGTGCACTGAGAGAGCAACTAAGTCCCAGTCTGAGCATGGTGGTGCACACCTGTAATCCCAGTGCTGGGAGGCTGAAAACAGGAGGGTCACTATGAGTCAGAGCTCTGTAGTGAGACCCTGTATCAAACAAAAAATGATAAAAAAGTTTTTTTTTTTTTTTTTAACAGTGTTATCTTCATTCCTTTACGTGGCCACATTTTTTCCTTCTCCTTTCATTGCTAAGATTTCCATTGCCTTGAGGACGACTAAGGTTGACAGTACTTTATAGTTCCACTTTATAGATGAAGAACTAGAGATTCACAGAGATGAACACAGTCAGAGACGTGGCCAGGGAAGCCTGAAGAAGCAGGATTTTAAGTTCTGTGTCTTTCACCTGTACCATGAAGCTGAGTCCTAAGCAAGGGTTCCACCCTGTCGATATACTGCTCAGAATTATTTGATCCATTTCCTTTTGGTCTCCTCATTTATTGTGCTCATATATTAACCATTAAAGAACATAAACCGAATAAGAAAATGCAACATTGGTTACCGATGTGGCTCCTAGCAGTTGGTCTGCTATGGCAGGCACTGTCATCACTTCCAAAGACCCAGCAGTATAGACCTTCTTTGCATTCTCATATGTCCCATGCACTCTGGAACTTATCTCAAGAGTCTTTTCTGTGCTGTTCCCTTTCTTTTGATTGATTATTCCCCAATACAGCTAAACTGAACTCTCCCTTCATGTACTGCTAACAGCAGATCGCGGAGAGGTTTTCTCTGGCAGAGATCCCTATCCATTCCTACTTTGTCACTCTTGATCCTTGGTAATAAGCCCCCTGATACTAACTACTTGCACAGCTATGTAGAGCAAAGACCACATTTTTCCATGTACTTGGGTGAAGTCATGGGATTTACTTTTGCTGGGGGGGGGGGGGAAGGACTGCACAGTATTTTCTAGGAATCTCCCTGAGAAGAGAGGGACTGTGTTTCTTGTCTTCCTTTTTATTCAGTAAACCAAAGGATGTAGGAAGCCAAAGGATGAGCCATGGAGACCACTTAAAAAGCTTCGGCAAAAACAACCAATTGAAAGGCTTATTGGCAATCGTCTGGGCAAAAGCAACTTCTAAGGTTATAATGATGGAGTTATTGAGAAGTGTTTGGAATCTGGTAGTACAAAAGTACTCGTGGGCTCACCAGTAAAATGAGTTAGAGAAGAATCAAGGGCAAACCAAAGGTTTGTCTCGGCAGCTGAGAGGACATCTGTTATTATGATGGAGAACAGTAGAAGACAAGCACATCATGGTAGAGAGAGGGGACTGTATAGAAGCCAGGGGCTCTGCTTTACCATACAGTTGTGATTACTGTTTTACATCAACATCATGAAGTCATGTAATCAATAGAATGGTCAAGTCTTGAGCTGAAGGAAGAGGCTGCATCTGAGATTTGATGAGATCCTCTAAGAATGAGGAGTTTCTCCAGAATACATAAGAGGAGGAAAAGGAAAATCAAGAGCAAAGATACACCAGTTCTTTGGAAAGGAACATAATGCTCAGTTGAACCAAATTCACTAGGTCAAGCCAGACAGGGCTTAATATTGAACACTGATATTGAAATATGATCAAAGATGTCTCTAGATGATAGAATTCCCAGAGTGGCTTTAAGAAGTTATGTGAAGTAAGAAATTGAAGACTGAGCATGGACAGCATTAACAGGGTCAGAGAAATAATCTAGTTGGTATCTGGTCAGAATGCTGGGGAAAGAGAGACCTTGGCTTTGTTCTGTAAGGTACACTGAAATTACCAAACTGTGTGTGTATGCTAGTGTTATTGGTCCAGCAGAGTGGAAAGAACTGAGGCAAAAGTGCAGGACTCATTGACAGCTACCTTCTTCCCAGGAAAGGGCAGAGACATAAGTGCCAATAGACACTAAATGACAATAGTGGGCTCACCCTTGGAGCAGGAGAGGAGAATATGGGACACCAGTGCAGACACACTGGGCACTAGTGCTGGGAGGAAACAACATCCCACTGCTTATGTTTCTCAAAAAAATAAGAAACAATACCCACAGTTAGGCTGTAGAAGTATAAGTGGCACTAGGGGTATCTGGAAAGGAAGAGGTATGGGAGCAGTCAGCAGGAGGGGAGAGGATGTGCTGTCCAAGGCAGTGCAGAAAGGCAGCAGAGCCCATGTTAGGGTTTGTGTCTATATGTCCCCACGGCCTCATGCAGTCGTGGGGAACTTTCTAGAGTTTGTAACTGATTCACCCTCCAATGCTGAGATAATGGATGTGAATGCTACACCTGCCCCTGGGGCAGGGCAGGGAAAGTCTGTCTGTCTGTCTGTCTGTCTCTTTCTCTTCTCTTCCCTCCTCTTCCTTTTCTTCCTCCTTCTCCTCTTTTGGCTCTTGTTGTTTTGGTGGTCTCAGGCCACCTTCAACTGTTGCTGCCCTGCCATGTGCCACTCTGCCTTGGAGCCAAAGAGAGTATGGAATGAATTCTCCACAAACTGTGAGCCAAATAAACCTTTGCTTCTTTAATTTGGAGTGCTGGGTATTTTGTCCCAGACAGGACAGAAAAATAACTAAAATAGTCCACTTGATTTTTGGTTGTGCACTTCAAGGAAGACCAGCAGGAAGAGATGAAGGGCTCCTCCCCGCTACTAGGAGTAGAGGCCCAAGAGTGGGTAGTGTGCTAGATTAAGTAGTGTTGGGATTTGTGAGGTGAAAATGACAGGAGGAGGGGAGGATTAAAGAGCTCCAGAAGTGCCCTGGACTGATTTCTGTGAGGGGCATAATACTGAGGAAGGCTGAGAGAGACAGTGAGTACAGAAGAGGTGGGGACAGTAAGAGAAAACAGTAGAGTAAACTGACCGACACGTAGCAGTTCTAATGATTGCTGAGATGCAGAGAGACTACAAAAATGTAGGAGATGACGCTCAATGAAGTGAAGACTGAAGTAGGGCACTGATGGTGGAAGACTCAGAATGAAGCTGAGGTGGGAAATAGGTGTCTGGAAGAGGGGCGGTGGGAGGGCTGAGCAGTCTGGGCTTCTGGTGATGAAAACACCCCAGTGATATGGGAGAAGAGGTAGGAACAGCGGTTTGGGTGCCAGGGTGAATGGGCAGAGAAGAGAGCTGGGGACTTCTTAGACTAACCTGACAACAGCAGCAAGAAGGGGAAGAGCCAGTGTATCAAAAATGGCCTGCAACTCACAAAGCCAGGGAAGTTTAGGGCAAGAGGAAAAAGGCTCTATAAGCAACTGCGGGTGTACCTCCCTGTGGAAGGTAGAAGTCTCAACTTCAGTTAGTGGAAGGAGATGGCACATGGGGAGGAAGGGTTGGGGTGTATACAGGCTTTGCTGGTGAAGAACAAGCTCCAGAGAGAAGCTAAAGGAGAAGAGTTACTGGGGCATGGAGGTGGGCAGTAGAATGGGGAAGTGGAAAGTAATTCATTTTTTGTAGCAGCTTCCTAAGCAAATTGATTTTAGAGGCAGAAAGGGTGTGATGGGAAGAGCAGTGGTGCATGGGGCTCTGGGAGTCTCCTTGTGCCCTTGTCTAGGCTGAACTGAAAGTCTTACTACTGGATGTTTAAGTCCATAAAGACAGCTCCTGTTGCATTCACTACTGAGTCTATAGGGCCTAGCCAAGAGTCTGCTGCTGCATCCTGTCTGCTGAATGGGGAATATGCGTAGCTGGGAGAGGGAGACTGGGGTTGTCTGAAAGTCACTAGGACTGGGTGAGCAGGGATAAGACAGACACACCGCCTAACAGTCCCATGAGCTTGGGCAAGTCACTTCAGGCTCAGGTTTTACACCTGTGAAAGAGAAATCCTGCCTACTACCCATGATTACTGGAAAGATGAACGATTCTAGTCAGTGCACCTGTCACTATGTTGGTAATAACATAGCAAATGAAATGATGGGAGTGAACAAATGAAGTTTAATTCACAGGTTTCTTTCTCTCTATTTAAGGCACAATAGCCTTTTTAGCAGCTTTTTAGTTTTTAACTTCAAGACAAATAAATAGGGTAGATTATATATTATAAGTCTGAGGATTTCCAGTTTGAATATCTTTCCTCTCTTGTGAGCTTCATTGAGGTATTTATATCAATTTCTTTCTTAGCTTTTGAATACATGGAAGACAGGTTCTAGAATATAATGTCGATGTAAGAAGATACATCAGTATTCTCAGCCATCCTGTTCAGGGCAGAGCTTTAAAAATTCATCAGCACCACAATAATGCAGTGGCAATTTTCAGGCACAAAATTGTATATGGTCCAAACTTCCATGGAATACATAAATAACTATGATTCCATATGTCAAGACCAGTTCCTAGATGCCAAGGAAATTATGCATTTGAAAATGTAGTAGATGTTTGGCTTCTAAATATGCACAAAATGACATTATTATTAGGCTCCTCAAACTCCTGAGAAGCAGTAGGTGCAGCCGTTGCAGAGCAAGGGTGGCAACGCGCATGAGTAGGGCTCCCTCTGGTCTCCTGGGCCCCACCTACTTGGCCTCATTGACGTTTAGGGCCTTTCCTGATTCAGTGATCAAAGTCCTCGGTGGCTTCACTTCCTTCCTCTTCTCCCTGAAGTTTTGGGTAGGACCAAGAGGCAAGGGGGGAAGAGGAAATAAAAACAATACAAAAGCAATGAATATATTTTTGTGACAGTTTCAGAAGAATCAATTAAACATTTGTGAATTCATAAGCAGTATACTTATTAAGTCAATTCCTTTCATTTTATACTGGGGATTAACCAAGCCAGAATTTTATATGGTTTTATCTATCTCTGTAAAGCAAAACTGTGACCAAAATAATTTGGATGGGGAAAGAAAATTCATTTTATGAAGTATCCATGAATACTGATGAATATTTAAATGTGTCTATTTTTGCATGATTTACCCAGATAAGTGTCAATTACGTTCAGTTTCTGCTTTAGTTAAAATTATAATTTTTAATGTACAATTAAAATCTATTCTATAGAAATAAAAATATCAGTACATAAGGATCTACATAAAAACATATTTCTCACAGATTCATTTGTCATGGCAAAAACAAAAGCTGCTGTGAATATCTATCATGGAGGAATGATTGGACCTGCTATGGCAAATTCATGCTATGAAGTATTTTATGGCTATTTAAAAATGCTTTTGCTGTTTATCTACCAATCTTAAAAAAAAGACATATTCTAGTGAAAACAAATGCAGTATATAAGTCCACTGTTTATGGTGCTGGGTCAAGCTCAGGGTCCCCCATGAACCAGGCAAGCATTTCTATCAGCAAACTATCTCCCCAGCCCATTTTTAAAATTTTAAACCCAATTCTACTTTTCAGGGATGATTTATGAGTATAGTAGAAAAAATATATGATAGTATCAGGCTAAGTTTAATTAAAGCTCATGATATTGAAGGATGGAACAGGAAGAAAAAAAAAGTTTTAAAGAACATTATTATGAAATAAGATTTTAAATGAAAATTTAGTCAATAATTTCTATGTAAAATATCCTGAAGAAATATTTTTAAAATCTTGAATAGATTGGGGCTGGGCAGATAGCTTGGGGTCTAATGCCTGCCTGACAAGTGCAAGGATCAGGTTCTATCCCTGGTACCACAGGCTGTGCCAACCCCAGAACTGGGCATGGTGGTGCATGCCTATAATTTCAGAGCTGGAGAGGCTGGGACAGGAGAATCACTATGAGTCTGAACTGCATAGTGAGACTCTGTACCAAATAAATAAGTAAATAAATAAATTAAATATTTTTTAAAAATTTTAATGGATTTATATGGACAAGGTCTAATGGATAAGAGAGACAAATTTGTTTAAATTATGGAATTGTAGGCAATGTTTGCTTTAAATTTCTACTGTCCTTTTAACAGACATTTTGTATCAATCATTTTTAAAATTTATGTTCTTCTGCATCTTAAACTGGGACTTCTATTCCATTTAGGCTGTATTTCAATAATTAAGGACAATTAAATGGAAATGCCTGGCTTCACCTACTCATGGTGGACAAGAGCCAAAGTACGATGAAAAGCTTGCTTTTATCTCTGGATTCTCCAAGTTATTAAAAATGACCAATCCAAGGCCAGCTTCTCTGGGACCCAATGGAGTCGACAGATGCCAGCACACCACACAGGGCAACTCAGACCTCCAACAGACTCAGCCTTACTCATTTACATGTCAGGGATCAAAAATAAAACAAAAGAAAAAATTTCCCTGGTTTCAGTCTAAGTGTATGTTACACATACACATACACAAACATAAAATATACACAAAAATGTGGAATTTTCACTTCAAATGGCATTTTTTTGTTCATGTTTTAATTTTATATATTTGGTACAGGATCTCACTATGCATGCAGCTCAGTTGGTCTCACAGTAATCCCCCTATTTTGAGCTTCCTCAGCACTGGGATTATAGGTTCACAGGCTCAGCTCGCCCCAGGGGCAGGGTCAGCGCAACATGTGGGAACTTTAATTGGTTCTTGTGATAAGGTCAGTCTCGGTTCTTGTGTCTGAAAGTTACATCTATTGGCCATCTAACTTTTTCTTAACAAAATAGTAGAGTGGAAAAATAAGTATGATAAGTCCTATTTAACAACAAGGAAACAGATGCAAAGAGCTTACACACTTGCAAGTATCACGTATAGAGCAAGCTACGGGCTAGAAGATGCCCGATGCGAGGCTGGTGCTCCTCCCACAGCTAGGGGGACCTCACCACCACGCCCACAGGCCAGGCTGAGGTAACATTTTACTCCATTATTGTACCTCTTTACATTTCTAATGAATTAAAAATATTTGATGAAATCATCAGAGATTGCAAATGGTCTTTCTACTCTCAGTTTCTTAGTTTTTGTAGATAACCATAGGAAGACATGCCATGTACAGTTCATCTCATTGTCGTGCAGACTGCTGTATTTCACAGCCAATTCATCATGTTTCTCAAGATGAAAAGTTACAAACATTCTTATAAATGATACACTTTACCTGCTAGACTTAGGCAATGACATGACATGAGATGACACAGAATCTATCTTTGAAGAGCACTTTTAAAAGAACAGCTTAAGTATCTTAGCTGCCAACAAATCAAATTATATCTAAATACTTCAAAAAATGAGATTATATTGTTAAATGCCCAAGTGAGTTATACTGTGAAAATAAAATGCCAAATGAAATGAATTTTAATTCTCTAGTTGGGAAACTTTTAGAGATAACTCAAAGGAGTTCAATTATCCTGCAATGACCTCTTTATTTTCCCCTTGACAACTAGGTTTCTTCTTGTCTTGTTTTTATGTATTTGGTACAGGGTCTAATCATGCATCTCAGACTCATAGTGACCCTCCCATTTTCAGGCTCCCCAGCACTGGGATTTTGGGAGTGCATCGTCATGCCCAGTCACGATGGTTGGCTCAGTGTGTCTGGGCGAAGGGCTGGCATGGCATGCAGCATGGGGGATTGAACCCTGGTCCCTCTGCTTGCCTAAGCAGGTGCTTAGTCTGCTGAGCTATCTCACAGGTCCTTCAACTAGTATTTCTAAGCCAGGCCACTATATTTCTAGATATCTGTATAATAGTTGAAATGTCAAAGACATACAAACAAACAAAACCTCACCTCAAATGTCATGATTCATTATTTTATACAGAAGAACTTTGACATTAATGAGTATGAGCCAGTACAATTCACTGCAAAGATATATTTAATAACAAGTAAAGCTGTGTGTGATGGCTAAGAAAGGCTTGACACAACTGATGAGAAAAGTAACCTATAATCATGACATTGCAGTCCTTCAGTGTATTGTCTCACCTCAACCACAGGAAAACATATGGTACCTTAATTTTTCTTGTTCTTCTCGTTGTTTTTCCATATGTCTAAGAGTTTCTAATCTAGATTCAGGAGTAAATAAAGAGGGCTTATTCCAGAAGTCCAGGTCATCTTTGCTTTCATTTAATTTCTTTGTGTTGTGTGCTTCTTCTTGTATTTCTGGTACCTGGACATGGTCTTTGTTCTCTGAAGAGGATGGGCTATGGAAAAAAGTAGACACAGAGCACATAAGATCCAGTGTCATCCTTAGTACTCCTCCTTAAACATCTCATAGTTTCCTTAGACTGACTTCCTGCCTTTGAATGAGAAATGCTTCTGACTATCTATCTGAGCTGTTATTCTGGTTTCAAACTCAGTTTAATATAGATTACTCACCCTCACTTTCTGGTCCTTTAATGAACTCTTTTTTTTTTTTTTTTTTCTTTTTTGAGACAGGGTCTCACTATGCAGTTCAGGCTGGCCTTAAGCTCACTTTGTAGCTCAGGCTGGTCCCGAACTCACAACAATCCTCCTGCCTCAGCCTCCCGAGTGCTGGGATTACAGGCCTGCGCCACCACGCCCAGCTCTTTAATGAACTCTTTAAAGGAATTAAGGTCCTTTAACTCTTTCCCTCCAAAACTCTCTGGTGGAAAACATGAGACCTTCTACAGTATGGCTTTTACAACTTTTATTTTTCATAGTTAATTACTAATTATGTAGCCTTAATATTTGTAATGGTTTTCTGTTCTCTTTTATCCTTGTTTTTTATTGACTATCAGAAAATTTAAATGATGTATGTAGACATCATTGAATGGGTATTATATGAAGTATGCCACATACATTCAACATGAGTTTAAGAAATATTTTTTTGAGTATATTCTAAATGCCAGGCATCAGAAAGTGAATCCTGGTCAAGAAAGACCATCACACCACTTTCAGGGGATGATTGTATTCCAGCAGGACAAAATGCTCCCTTGGCCGGGCGTGGTGGCGCATGCCTGTAATCCCAGCACTCGGGAGGCTGAGACAGGAGGATTGTTGTGAGTTCGAGACCAGCCTGAGCTACAAAGTGAGCCTTAAGGCCAGCCTGAACTGCATAGTGAGACCCTGTCTCAAAAAAAAAAAAAAAAAAAAAAAAAAAAAAAAAAATGCTCCCTGATTTTCTTGTCCATATGATTCCAACAGCAACTATTTGGTACAGTTGTTCCCCTTCCCTATATCTCCTTAGAATACACACTCTGTTAGACAATGCATTGAATGAAATAGATACAGGACGCCTTTAGTACCAAGTCTGTCAGACAGTAAGTATTCAGTAAATATCAGATTGTAGTGGTGTTACTCACAGAAGGTAACATAAGGTTTATTTAGTTGATCTTCAGAAAATATGCTTTTCAAATGATGGCCAAAAATGTAGCAAGATCTGACATTTAAATGGCATAAATGACTTAAAATAAAATCCTGCTTATATCCTAAGCAGGATTTTAGCATTATATATATTATATAATATATATATAATATATTTTATATATTTTATAATATATATAATATATTTTATATATATAATATATTATATATATATTAATTTACTTAGGTATTTTCATGAATAAAATACACAAATTACTGAAAATACATGCTCTACAAATGCAACTCTTATTTCCTTATGGTGTTGAAAAAACAATGTATGAAGGAGACCTATAATATTCTATCTAATTGCCACTGAAATAATTGATTCCATCCTCATTAAGTGAAATCTTCCTAGAGAGTAACTAATCGGCTTACCTTTACCTTTTGCAATTTAAGATAATAACAAAATAAAAATAACTCTACTCAAGAAAAACTGCCAGGAATACAAGCTAAGCAACGTAAATCTCCAAAGGGAAAGTGGACACAAATGCAGGTAGCTGGCTAAGAAAATAATATCCATTAGCATTTAAGCAACCACAAAATCTCCTTTTCAATTGCTGCCTTCAGCTCTGCTCTCAGTATCCTCTTCCCACTGAAGAACAGATCCTATAGTCCTACACCACTTTCAGGAGAAAACTCATCCCAATTAAAATTCACTTCTAGGCACTCAGAGGTCTGTAGTTTAATGAGGCTTCAGACTTACACCTAAATCCAAGCCCTTTCCTTTCTTTAAACCTCTTTCTCCCTTCACCCAGCTTAAGGCAGACTGTGGCCTGGAGAGGCATACAGCTACACCTGTCCTCTGCTCATCTCTTCACTGGTTCTGTGATCCAGCTCACTGGGTCCTCTGTGGCCCCCTACCTTCAGTTTGGGACTGAGCGAGATGGATGGGAAGAGGTAAGCACTACTAATCTGACCACTGTTGCTAGAAAACTCTCTGCTGCCCTGTCTGAGGTCAGCCCTCAGATACTTGCTTCTCCTCCTGTGGTCAGCCCTGCAGTGCTCAGAGATACTATAGGTGCCTTCTAAGGACATCACTCTGTCAGGATGGTCAATGAATTTCCCCAATGGTCCTTCTGTGACAACTCTTCAGCTTCTTCCACTGATAATCCAGCCCACACTGTTTTACTGCTGTTCCTCTCTCAGGTAATATTTCTTTAAGGATAGCTGGAGTCAAGCTTCTGTTTTATGTACTTGGCCCTGCGAAATGCTTGCACAGTGAGCTATTTCCATCAATGCTGGGTCTTTCCTGATCCTCTCCTCTGGGCTGCTCCAGTTCCTTCCTGTCCATTCTCCTGGATGGAAGCAGGCTCTATCTACCTGCAAAGTGAAATATTCATCTCCATCTCTCTTGTAGTCTCCTAACCTTTGTGCTTACTCATCTTGCAGCCTTGGAAGGTCTCTTACTGTCCCCCAATTAAGTCTACACCTCACTAGCTCACTGCCTTCCCCAGACTATCTGGGCCTCTGTTCCCATGGACTGGATGAGGTGACAGTGTGAGTGCTGAACGACCAGCCAGACCTGTGGGAAGGCAAGTGGACACCGCAAGGAATCAAGCAGTAAGCCTTTACTAAAATATGAAGTGCAGATTTTCAACTTGCATAAACTGTTAAAAACCAAAAATAACAGATGACCCCTAATAACTGTCCATGCCCACCATCATCCTGTTGTGAAACACCAGGAAAAAAATACAATAAAAAAGATATAGCAGCATAAACCTATGTTCAAATAGTATAAATAGGATATTAACAAGAAGACAGCAGTGTACTAATAAATGTATCATGGACAAAGTAGGTTCAGTCTAGAAATTTGAGGATAATGTACTATTAGGAAATTTATTAATATGATCCAACATATCAACAGCAAGCATTGAATAAAAAATCCAATAAATATGATGATTAAAATTCTTCACCAAAATAGAATAGAAGGAAGCTTATTTAACTTTACCAAACTCCATTGTAAAGCTTACACTTAATGATAAGGAACTGAAAACACTGCTTATATCAGGAACACAAAAGAGGCCCATTCTTATAGCTGCTGTTCTGGTTCCTACTGGGTAACTTGGTGGGTAATGTGAAGAAAATGCGGTGGTGGCAGGACTGGTGGAATAGCTTGAAGCTGCCATTTTTCAGAAATGTATTTTGTACGTAAAAAACAGACTAATCTATAGGCTAGCTATTGTATCTTTTAAGAAAGCCAGTAAGATTGCTTAATTTTGACAGCATCTAGAAATCATTCCTCTCCTTAAACGCCAGCAAGAACCATATTTATTTTGAAAATCCAATTTCACAAGAATGTTAGAAACAAGTTTAATGAAAGATGGTCTGAGACCTTTCTTGGGAAAATTAAAAACCTTATTGAGGAACTCGTAAGAAGATCTAAATAAACAAAGAGCTATTCCAGAGTGCAGGAAAAAAATACTGCATGAATATGTCAACTTTCTCCGAATTAACGTATAAATTAAACACACCATTAAATTCAAAATTCTACTAGAGATTTTGGGAAATATGATTAGTAGACTCTAAAATTCATGCAAGAGAGTAAAGAATAAAGAATAACCAGGATAATTTTGAAAAATTAGAAGAGATGCTACCAAGTACCCAGATTTACTATAAATCTAGAGAAATTAAAACCAAGTGGAAGGGCTCCTATGGAGCAGTTCACAGGTCCCAGAAATGCAGCCACAAACACATGGCCAGAAATCATGTGGTAAGGGTGGTGTTCCAGATCCGCAGGGAAAGAGCAGAACCTTAATACAAGGGTATAGACAATGAGCTACCCATTGAAAACCAATAATACTACACCCTCTGTCACTGACAAAGGTTAATTCAAGACAGATAGATATGAAACTGGGATAATGATGAATCACATATACAAAATGAAAAAGTTTAACCATCTTTGCTTTTTCCAATATAGAAGCACTTATAATCAAAGATAAGTGACAGACTTGGAGAAGATATTCACAAAGCATGTGACCATCAAAGAATTTGTATGCAGAATACAAAAAAAAAGAAACCCTACAAATCAATAAGGAAAGCTCTACAACTTATTAAAAATAAGTATACAACCTGAATGGAGCAAATGTGAATAGCCAATAAATACACAAGAATATATTTAAGATATTTAAACTTATACCTACCCACATATAAGCTAAATAAATAAAAATAGATACCATTTAACATTGAACTTTGTCACTTGATATCTTTTAAAGATCATGTTTTAGGACTTGTTTGTATTACTGATACATGAACATAAATTTAGAAAACATTTGACAATACTTATGAAGTTAAGCAATGTCTCTCTCACACTCAAAAGTAATAAGTAAAGATGTCCTAATTGACACATAGCAATACTGCTGATAAGGCAACTCTAGACAGGAACACTCATATGTGCGCAAGGAGACACACATGTAACAGTGCCTGAGAAGGTAAGCGAGAAGGGACAACAGAAATAGCCACACTCAGAAGCATGGCTGCTCCTGGGCTGGTGAACTGGCTCCCGCCATTGGGGCCACCCAAGCTGTTACACCTGGGACAAGTTCTAAAGAGCCAGGGTCAATGAATTCCTGCCCAGGAAGTGTTTTGAATATCATCTTTGGAATCATTATTAATTCATTCATTGTAATGTTATTCCACAGTAAAAATGAATTAGCTGTATACATAATTAATTTTATGCAGAAATCCCCCAAAATGGTGGATGAAAAATGAAGCTGTCAGCAGATGTCATCTACACTAAACATGTGCCCAAACACCAATGCCTTACTCGTGTATAAAGAGCGGTAGTGCACTGTAACCTTATTAAAAGTATGGGAGGGATGAACATGTGTCAAGTAAACACAGGCTTCAGGATGCCAGAAACCTTCATCACTCAGGATGAAGGAAGGAAGAGCATCAAGAGAACTAGCCACTCAATGGGCTTCTTTCCCTTAATATATTTTATATCTTATTTTTCAAACCAAAGCAAAAATTAAAATGCTCATCATATATCTGGGTGGTGGGAAATAGCTGCCTACTTAATTATCATTTAAACATTATGTATGCCTGAATTATTTTATAATTATTGCTTTGAAGTGATTGTATAATACAGATATTTAAAGGTTTCATTCTATGGAATCAAATCGACCAAGTTTATCTGCAATTTACTCAAAACATGAAAAATTAAGATTCACAGAAAGGATGAATTAGAGGGTTATTAGTCGTATTAAAAATTTATTCATTATATAATTCACAAAACAGAATGTTTTATGATGCAATCAGAATTATTCAATTTATAATCATGTGAAGTACATTTAACTTTTCTAAAATGCCTACTTTATAAATCAAAGTACACCTGTTAATTCATCTTTCCTGTATGTGTTTTATAGAAATTTCTCAGATGATAATTTTAGTTGCAAATTAAAGTCATTACTGTGAAGAGGCATTTAAAATATATATATATATATATATATATATATATATATATATATATATATATATATATATACATACATATATAAAATCACAATGGAATGATCATATTCTCTCCCCAGAAAAATTTACATCATATTTTATTTTTCAAATGAATGTTCAAGAATAGAAGTGATACTGTGAACATCTTGGAAGGAAAGCACAGCTTGCTGTTTTAAAACATAAAAACAGCTAGACCAGGGCTACTGAGGCACGCACAGGGGTGCAGGGACGCCTGCAGAGGAACGCCCACTCAGGCCTGGGCTGTCGGGCCGCTTCTGGTCTCCACGTTCACACTCCTGCGCAAGCTCTCTCAGAGCCTCTGCTTTCTCCTCAGCTCTTCTGAGGTGGTAAGCTTCTTCCTGCTCTCTAATTTGCTCTTCAAGTACTGGGTAGTTCTGCAGTGCCTGAATCCTTTCTGAGCGATCTATTTCTTTCCCATCCAGCCACTTAAACAAAAAACAACAACAAACAGTACAATTACTCAAAAGTAGCAGTGCAAATGAGTCATCCCCAAGTTCACTTTGTTAGCAGTATTTTAAAATTAAAAACAACAATAAAGTACCATACAGATGGAAAATCAAGATAAAATAATTAATGGAAAACAGTAGGACCATTCACCTAAATCCATGTTCATTTCATAAAATTAACATGTGAGTAGGTTATAAAGCTACTTTATTACTAATAATAAATAGGCCTCTGTCAAGCTGATAATTAACATAAACTTTATGTATATTATATGAATATAAAATTTTATATATTAACTCTCTAACTGCTCACTGTACTAAGCAATTCAGTGCTTCAGTAAAATCTATTTCTAAAGTATGATAACAGCACATCCAAATGTTCTCTACCTAAAGGGCCTTGAATCTTACAAAGAGTGAGCTCTAATACAAAGAGGCCCAAGTTCCATCACTGAGAACAGGGTGTATGGAGTGCACTGAAATTGAGACAGTCAACACTGACACCTACATTTTTATACCAGTGTAATTTTCCCATTTAAATATTAAAATTAAAACTGTTACATGTAAAAAATCACAAAGCTACCAGTTTTAAGACAACTGCTAGTTAACTGGCTTCTTACTCTTTTTTAAAAAATGTTTTTATATATATTTAGTACAGGATCTATAGGGTCTCACTACACAGATCAGACTTGCAGTAATCCTCCTATTTTCAGCCTCCCAAGTGCTGGGATTACAGGTTCATGCCATCACGCCATCTCAATCCTAGTCTCAGTGTGCCTGGGGTGCAGGGCAGGCATGGCATGGTGGGAATCGACCCCTATGTCTGCCTATATAGGTGCTTTAATCCAATGAGCTATCTGCCCAGCCTTAGATGATGGTTTCTTAGTGCTGGCCATTTTCTAATCTCCAAGACTATTATCTCACATGACAAAGACAACTTTACATGTGTAAGTTAAGGATGGTTAATCAGGGTGATGTTGATAAGGATCATAACCTTCCTTATAAGAAAACAAAGGCATAAGGATTAGGGTCAGAGTTAGGGCAACATGAGATGATAATACACTACTGGCTTTCAAAATTGAGAAAGAGGCCTAAAGCCCAGAGGTATAGACGGGAGAAGGGATTCTCGCCCAGCACCTCCAAAAAAAGTACTTTCATGTTTGCCCAGTGGAACAATTTCAGACTTCTGATCGCTAGAGCTAAAATATAAATTTGTATGTTTTAAGCCACTAACTTTGTGTTGATTTGTTATAACAGCAATAGAAAACTAACATGACAGAAAAAATACATTAAAATACAAATTTAAACCTATTCAGATAAATTAAATTGTACATGGAAAGTATAATGTGGGAATTTGAAAAAATAATTTCAAATGTTTGAATAATAACTCAGAGGCTGCCACAGATTGGATGCAGATTTGGTTCAGACCTTTCTGGCGGCCAAAGCCAAATGGAAAACAGGATCTGCCACACAACATTCAGATGAAAACAGTCACAAATACCAGCTACAAGTGTGTGACCAGTTATAGAAAGAAGGCTTATACTTGTCAGTAATATTTCTTTACTATTTTTATTAATAATGCTTGTGCATACATATACATGTATTAAACAGGTTTCTTTGTAACATAATGCTGATTAACTTAATATTGGTTCTTAAGTAGTGTCAAATCTTTATTATAGTATTAGGTTATGAAAGAGTGGTATGAACTCTTATGTGTGGTTTATGAACTTAGTTTGTTCTACAATTTTGGACCAATGGCCACAGTTCTGTGAGTCACCTGATTTAGTTTGCAAGCTAAAACAAAATATTGTCAAATGTTCTGCTTGTGAACCAATGTTTTTGCAAATAAGTGTTTGTGAACTGTTGCATCATTGTATTAGGAGTAGAATAAGAACTAGCTAAAGATAAATGTTGCCATCTATTTTACAGTGGGAAGTAGTTTTCATTTGTATACAGGAGACTTGTACCAAGTAAGGTATAATTATGAACTTGCTATTGTGTTGAGAGGTTAAGTAGACTTATGGAAATGTGTGTGTTTGTCCAGTTGACATTATGATATGTTAACTTGAGTAAGAACTGCCCAGCAGGTTAATAAATTCTAGGTGTGTGTGCAAGATTGTCATGTTGGCCAGAAAACAGGGAAAAAGAACCACCCTGAATGTGGTTGACATCAACCAGTAGGCCTGTAGCTTAGATGAAATAAAAAGGGAAAGAAAAAGAACTGTTTCCCTTTTTTAGAGGAGCTCTGGTCTTCTCTGTTGCCTTTGTTTTTTGTTTTTGTTTTTGTTTTGTTTTGTTTTGTTTTTCACATAAGGAAGCATTTATTTGGGGTTTAACATGAGAAATCATGCAAATAAAATTTGTATAAACACAAATCCACAGTCATAACACATAGCAAAGGACAAAGTAAAAATAAAACTAATTGGCAGCTATATACAGTTGGACAGTGTGTCTTGTACACTAGAAAATCTTTTACAAAATAATCATTAGAGCAACAGAAGACCAATCTTCAGTGTAGTCCTGGAAGATTTCTCCTGTTTCCTCCAATGTCTTCCTCTTTAGTATGGCTGGTAATTGTTTTGGTGATTGCCACCTCCTCCAGATGCCTTGCCATAGTGCTCTGTTGACCACTGTAGTCCGCATCTCCCTGTCCATATCCATAGTTCCCATAGTTATACCCAGTATAATCATATCTGCCATAGCCACTCTGGTTTTGATCACCACCATAGGCACTATTGTAATTTCCATATCCTTGATCATAACGGTTATTAAACCCTTGGTTCCCGTTTTGGCCCTGACCTCGACCATGACCCCTAGTACCACCTCATCCACCAGCTGCAGCACCTCTTCCTCCTTTTTGCTTTTGCTGTTGCTGTTGCTGCCGATATGCCTCTTTGGGTGGTGCAACTTTGATTTCACACTTTCCAGAACCAATTTGATGGTATCTGTTTTCTAACAATTTCTTGACTGGTTCTTCATCTGTGTATGTGATGAAACAAAATCCTCTCATTTGTTTTTGTATCCATGGGAAGTTCAATATTTTCTATCTCTCCAAAAGCTCCAAAATATTCTTTAATCTGTTCTTCAGAAGTATCTGGGCTTAATTCTCCCACAAACACCTTTTTAGGGGGTTCTTTTCCTTTTAAAGCTCTGGCCCTTTTAGGGTCTATCAATTTGCCATCCAGTTTGTGTTCTTTTAATTCTAAAACTTTATCAACGCTAGCAGCATCTTTGAGAAGCACAAATCCAAATCCTCTTGATCTTCCAGTGACTGGATCTGTTTTAATTGTGCAGTCTACAACTTCCCCAAATCGCAACAAGTACTCCGTCAGATCTTTCTTGCTGCCTCCAATAAACATTTTACCGTCATCCTGCTGGTTCTTGCTCGCGTTGATCTTGGACCCCTCGGCGAACTCGTTTACATCCTCCATGGTGGCGGAGCTGTCAGCAGGGGCTAGCGGCGCACGGTCCGGGTTGCGGGCGTGCTGGCGGCAGCGGAGCATTGGATGGAGCTAGATTTAAAATGGCGGCGGAAGAGCTTCTCTGTTGCCTTTGAACACTGGTCTCAAGGTCCTCCGGGCTTCCCAGGGAGACTCTGCTGCCTCCTGAGGCACACCCCCACCATGGACAGCACAGGGATCTTCAGGCCTTCAACCTTCAACTGTTGCAGGATCCTTAGCTTTCCAGTGCATGGGGCCTTCTGGACTCTCTGGTCCCTAATCCCATAGACAGGAGACTTCCTGCCTGACTCTTTAGCCCACCTAATAAATCCCTTATGTCATCATATACATACTTTATATTGAACATGGGAAGCAAGCCGTTATTCTCTTACCTGTGTGTGGACTGTATGCATGTGTGTGTTTATTTGCTTAACAAAATGTCTTGATACTTGATTTACATATTGATTTGATTAGTCCTCCTACAGCAGTACCTCAGCTCATACGTTTAACTCATTCCATGATTTGGAGTAAGACAGTTGTCTTTGTACTTGTGTTTGTAGTCATGTGCAGAAGATGGCTCCAGTTGTGTTTGTCACCAAATATGGAAGCCACATCTTGCCAAATACTTCTGTTTACAAACTGAACTGTTCATGAACAGAAGCACTTAGCCAAGGCATTCCTGTATTTCTGATAGATTATTACAAATTATAAATGATCCCCTTACTACCTTACAGACCAAAAATATCATGTTAAGGACTGATTTATAGGATGACTGTTAGGTAGTTTTCCAAACAGGACTAAATTTCTTTCAAAGCAAAATCATTCTTTTAGTGTACAAGGCCTAATTAGCACAGATGAAATCTGAAGGTGAGCACTTTATGTTTTTTGATGGCACCCTACTTAGGCTCCCACAAAAAAAGAGACAGAGAGTCCATTCTAATTGATAATCCTGCACGTGCTGCAATAAAGAAGACAAGAACTAAGCTGCTTCAAAGCTGCACAAAACTCCACGAGGAACAGTATGTGAGTAGCACTGAGTAGAATGAGGTGTGTGATTCAGAAGTAGTAGAAATGTGCATCAGACCCTGTCTCCCAACACATCTTTTGTGCACTGCAGCACAGCGCTGCTCCCCTCCTGCAGAATGTGAAAGGGGCTGAGGCTCCTCTTGCCATGGGTGTCTAAAATCAATCACTACTCTGTAGTTAGGGGTTGGAAAGGTTGCACTCAAAACCTAATTGAAGTTGTGACCCCAGGACTTTACAACGTGACCTTATCTGCAAGTAGACACTTTGCAAGTGTAATTCATCAGGACAAAATCATATTGGAGGAGGAGGGACCCTAATTTGCCTGATGTCTTTACAGAGAGAATGTCTTGGAAAAGAACAGACCTCCAAGAAGAACACCACGTGCAAATGAAGGCAGAGATCAAAGTGGCAGACCTACCACTTCAAGGATGAAAAAGCCTGCAACAAATGCCAGAAGCCAGGAGAGAAGCCAGGAGCAGATTCTCCTTACAGGTCTCAGAGCAAGACAGCTCTATTGACACCTTGGTCTTGAACATCTGGGCTACTGGACCAGGAAATAACTAAGTTCTGTCATTTATTCCATTTAGTTCATGGTATTTTGTTATAACAGCCTTAGGGAAATAATGTCTATGAATATTTCTTTCAAGTAGGTCACAAGTTTTCAATGAAATGATAATTAAAATTCTGAAGTTTATCCATCTGCATGTTTCCAGTACTTGAGAGTGAACTCGGGGCCTTCACACTGAGCCAAAAATCACCCTTTATTTATTTCTTTATTTATTTTTAGTTTTGAGATGGGATTTCACTAAATGATTCAGTTGCTCAGCCTGGGCTCAAATTTAAGATTTTTCTTACTCAGCCTGACAGAGTTCTGGGATTACAGGGGTGCACCACCACACCCAGTTTTATCAACTCTGTTTCAACATTAATAACACACTTGTGAATACTGTTTCACAAAAAGAGACTGTTGCTGATTGTAACAACTGACTTGGCCAGTGTTTCTGAAAGGAAAAATGTAATCCAATGGTTGTGTAGTAATGCAGAAAAAAAGCAGTCAGTGAGGGTGCAGTGGGAAGGCTGCATGCTTAGAGCCAAACACATGAAGGCTGAACTCACACCTGCCCATACCTGTGCCACTGGTCAGGTGTATCTGTGTAGTTCTGAAACCCGACTTCCTTATCTCTGAGAACTCTCTACTGCCTCCTGCAGGCATCTGGAAGGAGCAAGAGTGCTGTGCACACAGTAGCTGGCCCTACACAGCCTGTTCCTGCTACCTAAATGATGCTTGCAATCTTGAGCCTAAACACTATGTCCCTGACAGTGGTTCATTCCAATACCATAACTGTCAGTGTAACACTACAGGATCCATTTCTGATGCTCCAGTTCTTGTCCATTCATTTTCTAAGAATCTATTTACAATGGTTATCAATCTGGGGTATATTTGAAAGAGTTGATCATTGATTCACAATTGAATCAGTCATTCTCTTCATCTAAGAAATTTTACAATAGAAAAATTTTGTTCCTTTAGGCTAGCAGTCAGCAACCTGTGAACTATGGAGGGCACAGAAGTCCAAGAAACAAATGTCCTGTGAGAATCAAGAACACACCCATGGCAGAGCTGCTGCCAGCACACGCTGTCTTCACAGAAGCACAGAGCCACATGCAGGGGAGAACCCTTGGAGTTACGTGAACATGAATGCAGCTGCTTTGATAATCTAGAAATCTTTTTATGCCCAGATTCTGAAATTATTAGATTCAGTGGATACATATTGTGACATTTATGTTATGTAAGTTTTAGTTTTTAAACCAGTTTTAACCACAACTTCCTCATCAAGGTGAGTCTCAGAAATGAAACAAACACAAGCAAAGCTAGGGTTCTGAGTGTACTGCAAAACAAGAGTTCTAAGGTTAGAATCAGTCACCTTTGCTAACAATGCATGGAAGATTACTATCCTTGCTTGCTTTTTTTGTTTTTTGTCTGCCTGTGTTTTCTTTGTGCAGCCTGAGAAGGCATGTACCTGTAATTGCTGAAGAGTGGCCACCACGAACGGCCTGTAGCCCTGGAAGTCAGCGCACGGGTTGCCCATGAGAAAGAGCTCCTTCAGGTGGATGTTGTGGGTCAGGGCTTTAATGCTGCTCAGCTGCCCAATGAAGTTCACAGTCAAATCAAGTTTTGTCAGCACTTCACAACCTATTGAGAAAAGGGAAGAGGAAGCAAGTGGGTGGATCACAGGGGTAATAACCTGCACACAACAGCATGTAACGAAGAGTTATACAATTTTCCACGTGACTAATTGCCAAAATTTTAACCTGATAATTAAACCAAGAAGTGGCTTTTCAGAAATGCTAGCTCAGAAGCTCAGACTTAACTCATTTCTTTATGTATTTCTGCCCTTATCTCTCTCTCTCTCTCTCTCTCTCTCTCTCTCACACACACACACACACACACACGCACACACACACACACACACACACGCACAGTCCTTCCAGACAGTACAAGTCACTGCCCTGGCTCACATCTGAGAGCCAGGCTGGCAAGCTCAGATTTGGTCACAACCTGGCATGAAGAGAGTCACCAGCAAGCTGGTGCCAGACAGGATGCAACAAGGACAGCATTTGCCTACAAAAGACACCTGGAAGCTGGTTTCCTGGGAGTTTTATCAAGCAGCTGAGGCATATTTTGAAGGCAATGGTGGGAAGTGTCATCGCCACCAAGAAGAAAAGAGAACATTTACTAAACACCACGATAAACAAACAAAAAGAACTAACTCCCCTCAATACTAAACAAATAATATTTGCACTTAGAAGGGAGGGAAGGACTCTGAGGCCACCAGGAACTGAACTGAAGGTGTCAACAAAGGTGAACAATAAGGGGCATCAATGATCAGAGAAATAACAGGGAAAGGGCAAGACTCTGGAGCAGAGTTTTACACTGCGACTGACCTCTTCACCTAACCCTTTACTATACAGACAGCCAAATTCTAATGACACTTGAATCTAATGGAATAATTAGATTCTATTAATTATTCCATGGAATAATTTAATCATCATGCAAAATGAAATTTAAATTAATTCCCCTCACTCACATTCCATGAGAACTTGGCAGTCCAGTCTTTGGAATGAGGCAGACATGAGTTCAAATCCTACCTCTTGGGATAGGTAGATAGCTAAGCAGCATAAGCGCATGCCTCACAAGCATAAGGTCCTGAGTTTGATCTCATGTACCAAAAAAATCCTACCTCTGTCTCATTCTTGTTGTTGATCTTGGACAGGTTATCAGACTTAGCCCCATCATCTACTGAATTACAATGTCATTAGTAATATTACTGGTAGGAATTGCTGTAAAAATCATGTAAGGTGATTCATGAAAGTGCTTATGATACTGCCCTGCCTCCCAGAATGCTTCGTCAACATGAACTAGGACACAGCTCACAGAGAGGGCGCTTCTTGCCATGCTATGGACGATGGCCTACAGGGAAAGAAGGAGGCAGCATTCTCATGAGAAGAGAGCATGCAGGTTTTATTGAGAGATAAGTGGAGCTAACCTGGTTTGTGGGATTGGTTGAGTATAAGGCTATGAGACTGTGGGATAGACAGTGAACATTTTGCAGCATTCAATGTCTAGACAATACTGCGATACTCATAGTAGATAGGGGAGCAGATATCGCATTGATTTCTTCAAAGTTCTACACACTCCATCCTTTTCTGTGCTTCCTAACTACATGCAGCTCTTCTGTACTGCCTTGCGGTTATTTAATTTAGAGTAAACTGACATCAAAAGTGAAGCCATGACTTGTAAATTCACCTAAATCCCTCTTTCTAGCCCTCCATGTCATCAGCCACACCCTATCACTCTTTCTTCCTACGTTCTTCTCATGTACTTCCTGTCCACCAACACTCCTATGACTCACACTCCAGTTCAGGTCCTTCTAATTTCTGCGAGGACTAAGGAAATTCTCCTAAGTCTACATATATATATCTAACTATACCAGGGAAGTGAAGAACAGGAAAATGAAAAAAGTAGGGAAAAATGTTAACTCCAAAACATAACTTTTTTTATTTTTTTAATCTATTTGGTATAGGGTCTCATTATGCAGCTTGGACTTACAGTGATCCACTTGCTTTCAGTCTCCAAAGCCCTGGGATTACAGGTGTGCACCACCATGTCCATTCTAGGGGCTCAGCATGCCCTGGGGGGGGGCTGATGCAGCATGTGGTACCAGGTATCAAACCACTGTCCCTGCACTTGCTTATAAGCAGGTGCTTAGTCTGCTAAGCTATCTCACTGGCCCAACACTTAGAATATCTTAATGTACCATAAAAAAAGGAAAATCTCAAAGAAAGACAAAAATGTATCAAAACACAGTGGTCTGCTTGAAAGGGCTGCTCTGGTGAGACATGGAATAATTTGATCATCAGGTGAAACGATTATAGTAGCAAAATTCACTGACTGAAACAAGAATCTCTGAGTCTATAATGATATAAGGGAGAATGAATAATGAGAGATAAGGCAAAGTTACTCCTTTGAGTAGGATACCATCTAAAACATATAGAAAGAATGATGGGATTATGTTATTGAAGAATGTTAAGATTACGTACAAAAGTACAAAGAGGAATAAGACATTCATCTATCATCAAAGTATCTTCTCACAAATGATCCATGAATTACATAGTGAAATGTAGTAACTTTAGAGTAGAGTAATGTAGACACTGCCTTTGCTTCTTTATATGACAGACACTCTCTAACTGCACGATTCCTTTTTAATTTTCTGTACAGCACTGATTCCTGGAGACTGGGGAACTATCTTGTACACTACTTTATTTAGGACATATAAAAAGACTCCTTGACATAAAAGACAGGGATTAGGAAACACTTGTAAAAGAAAGGAGATCTAGTGAATGAGGGAGGGCACAAGAAAAGAAACAAGAAGGGTGGAAGACAAATAAAGGGGGTAAATGGGTAAGTGGAGCAGAGCAGGGATATTAGTGAGTTGACTCAGGTGAAAATTAAGGGAAGTTCAGCTTCAGAGAGAATGGAGAAGCGAGGAAACAAATGGAACTGACAATATGAATCTAGGTCATACTCTCAGTGCCTTTAGGTGACTGCTGGAGTTACACATTAAGTTATGGCAAGTATAATTACAGATCAGCGCACAGTGAAAGAGAAGAGACCTACACAGCCAATTTAGAAAAATGATTATGCAATATTATAAGAACATTAAAATTGACAGTTATGAAAAGTGTATCACCACATGAGGAAAGCTTATGGTACAAAGAGAGGGGAAACAAGAAGATGCAGTGTTGCTGGTACATTACAATTGTAGTGTAAAAGACAGGAAAAATAAACATTGTAAAATAATAGTAATAGAATTAAGTGCATAGATGGCTTTTAAAGATATTGTAAGACCATTATATTTGGTATTTTTCTCACAAATAAATACAAGGAAAAATACAGAAAACTGATAGAACACTAAGAAAGATATAAGCACAGCTTTCCCAGGTATCATATGTTTTCTACACATATGAGACTTTTAACTGTATTGCTAATGTGCTGATTTAGTGCTTACCCTATACAAAGGTTTCCATCAACAGTATTCCTTAACTATCACACCATGCACCATGCCTATGGGAGAGACACTGTGGCTATTGTCCCCATTTAAGGGTGGATCGCAGGTGAGGGCACCTTGGTTCTAGAGGCTGCTATTGAAAGCACACCTGCCATCACTGTTTCTCCAGGAGAGCTGACCCAACTGCCTCTTATACTTCCCTGTACCTAGGCTAGCCAATGACTCCCGAGACTCACAGACTCAGGAAAGAGAAAAGTGCCAGGGCTTCTGAAGTTGGGTTAGAAGATACCCATGGCTTCTGCTAGAGGTGCTGCAATGCTCACCTGAGAAGGTCTGTCCTAGGGCTGACTAAGCACCTGCTGAAGCAAACACAGGAAACAGGGCTCAATCCCAGGAATGCCATGCTGTGCTGACCCTACCCCGGGGCACACTGAGCCAGCCACAGAGACCAGGAATGGGGACGCACTCCTGTAATTCCTGCACTGGGGAGGCTGAAAGCAGGAAGATCACTGCAAGTCAGAGCTGCATACTGAGACGCTGTAACAAATACACTAAAAAGAAGGAGGATGAGATGGAGGAGGTTTTCCCTGGAACGATGACTGTGGAACAGGACCCACATGAAATGTCCCATTACCTATGTTCCTTCATGCTCTGAGAGTCCGAGCCATCTGAGGAACCTCAAGGCAGTGCCAGAGAATAAAACCTGAATCTGTGGAAAGACACAGCCAACCAATAGCACTGGCCAGGTCACAGAAGCCACTGTGGAAGCAGGGCCTCCAGCAGCTGCTGCTCATTGAGGAGCCACTATGAGCCCTTGAACTCCTGACCTCCAAATCTGGGGCATGGAGATTTAAGACACTGAGTCTGGAAGGAGATTTTTGGTGTTTTGTTTTTCTTCACTGCAATAAATAACTGGAACCCTAAAGCAAATGAGCTAAGAAGCTCATATCACGTAGCTTCTGCATGGAGGAGCTGGACTTTAAGCTCAGATCTCCCCCATCTAAAGTCTGTCAAAACTAGCACACCCGAAGATCTCTTTGCCAATGTTATCTATTTATTATAGGCATCAGCACTATCATTACTATCAAATCTTTAATGTTCTCAGACTAAAACTTTGGTGAATACAAATGCGGTTCTGTAAAGGCAGTCGCTTCCACCCAGAGGTGTGACCAGGCAGTACTTGCCTGGAATTCACAATGGTAAAGAAGGCCAAACCGGCTGGCAAAGGAAGGAAGAAGAAAGTGGGTAACAAAGGTCACAGGGCCATGGCCAATTACATGTAATCCCTTCTCAACAAAGTGGTATAGCAAACTACCAATCACTATAAAGGAAGTCTATACCTTTGTATAGTTGTATTTTACATAAAAGTAAAATAAGAGTGGATAGGAGAGTATTGAGATCCTGGAGGATGGTGCTAGAGAACAAAATCTCCATCTTTCCCACATGAGCATCAATAGATGATGTCTAAATGGCGAATGTAAAAATATAGGCATAGCAGATGGGCACAGCCTGGAAAAATGGAGGTAAGCATGGTGCAGGCACACTGTTTAAATACAGGTTGCAGAAGAAGCTCAGAATTGAGAATGATCCCTTCTAGCGAATGGGACATGGAAGAAAGGGAGCACTGACGAAGGGCTACTGACTTTCAACATAAATACAGCACTCTGGCTTTATTGTTTCATCATGGCAAAAATGCTAACTTTGATACTTTGATAAAAATATCATTGTTATGCCGTCTGGTTTTCCCTTTCATCATCTCATCACTTTTCATCCTCACTAACACTTAGCATTTTTTAAAACACAAAATCTATTCTAACCCATGTGCTGTGAGACTTCCTCGTGGCTTTGCTGGCACGTCCCTGGCGTCATGACTGGCAACCTCGCGGTGCCGGTGGTCATGTAAATCATCACAGCCAACGTTGAAATTGTATGGAAGGCTCTCAAAACATGAACGTAGGATTACCACGTGGTCCAGCAATCCTATTCCTCAGTACATGTCTAAAGGATACAAAATTGGCATGTCAAAGAGATATGTGTGCTCCGGTTAACATCAGAAGTAGTTGCAACACTCGAGAATAGGTTTAATTTTCCATCTACAAGTAAATGGATACTGGAAATGCAGCACATACACCAAATGGGACATTATCAGCTGCAGAGAGAGTGAACTGCCTCTATTTACAGCAACATGAAGGGAAACAGTTCAGTAAGGTAGGCACAGAAAGACATGCGCCACGAATCTTACCCATGTGTGGAATCTAACAACACAGCTCTCCCAGAATCTCCGAGTGAAGTGGTAGTTAGTGGAGGACGGATAGTGTTGGTACTAGGTAGAATAACAGGTGCTAAGCTATTGTAAGATGGGGAGAAGAAGTTTGGGCAGCTGTGGATGATGACAATATCACTTTTTAAACTAGAATGATTCAAATATTTTCACCATAAAGAAATGATCATTGTTTGAAGAGATACAAAGGTGGAGTTCCACCTTGAACTCCACACCTCACACATGGACATGTACAAAAACATAACATGGCACCCCATAAATATGTACCATTTTTATTTATCAGTTTAAAAATAATTATTGAAAGGATGAATACCCAAATCAAATGCCTCTGCTGGCAGTAGGAATGATTTGTTCCAAGCTATTCACAACAGTTCTATTCATAATAACAAACACAGTTAAAAACATTTCCAGCAGTAAACAATAAAGAATTATTTAAAACATAGCAATATAATTGCTAATGCATCATTAAATTTTAACAGTGTGGGCCCAGCTACCATGTGAAGAATAGATATTAAACTACATAAAAATCTGTATCTGTACGCCTGAATGTTGTAAACCAATACAAATGCCAGATGGCTTTTATAAATGTGGAAGGTACATTTGGGAAGTCTTTTGTTTTGTTTTTTTTTGATGGTACCAAGGATCGAACTCAGGCCCTTACATTTGGCAGGCAGGTGCTTATGCCGCTGAGCTATATTCTCAGCCCCCCCCTTTTTCTTTTGTTGGGGAGTCTTTTGAAGGTACAGGTCACATAAAATCCAGTCTGCTATGTAAGGTTCTAAAAGACAGTTTAATGACATTCTTCTTTCACAGAAGAAAAAACTGACATTCAAAAGCCTCTAACAAGGTGAAAAATTAATACATTTTGGATGTTGCTGCAATTGTACAAAGGAAGGAACCAGGACATTTCAAATGTTCACTATATTTTCAGGTTAATGAGTTTTAACTTCCCTTTCAGTTATCCTACACATATGCCACTGGAGCAGCTTTGCCACGCCACATGTGACCTGTGACCAGGTCTGGCCTGGGGCCCTCTGAGACAGGCCGTCCCACCGCATGTGCCTCGCCTGCTTCTGGCCCCGCAACCCACACAGACTTGCTGGACACAGGATGACACCCGGGTTAGTGCTTAGGTGACTCGCACCACCAGCAACCCCATTGCAGCTTCTCGGTAAGGGAGTGAAGAGGAGGGGTGGAAAGGGAGGGCTTTTACCCTCTCCTGGTGAATCCTCAACAGAGAAAATAGGAAAATGAGGCAAGTTACTCTTTGCTATCCAGGGAAAAAGAAAAAAATTTACTTTAAAACTCATGCTGATTTCTAGTCCTACTCTTTTGAGGAGTCTCCACACTGACCTCCACAATGGTTGTACCAGTCTACATTCCCACCAGCAGTGGAGAAGCGTTCCCTTTTCCCCACAACCTCTCCATCATTTGTTGTTGGTTGATTTCCTTATGATAGCCATTCCTTCTGGAGTGAGATGATATCTCAGTGTTGTTTTTATTTGCATTTCACGAATGGCTAGCGATGTGGAGCATTTTTTCATATATTTGTTCGCTTCTTTAATTTCATCCTCTGAGAAGTGTGTATTCATCTCAGATGCCCATTTCTGAATTGGATCTTTAAATTTGAGGGCCCTGTTATATCCCATTCAAGCCAGCTATCCCCCTACTGGGAATTTTCCCAAAGGATTTGGATACATTGTATCATAGAGATATATGTGTACCTATGTTTATAGCAGCACAATGTGTGATAGTAAAATCATGGAAACAACCAAGATGTCCATTACATGAGGAATGGTTGAAAAAGATGAGGTATTTCTATATAATGGAGTATTACTCAGCTATTAAGAATGATAAGTTTGAAGCATTTATACTGAAGTGGATGTGACTTGAACATATACTCATAAGTGAAATAAACCAGACACACATGTGTAAATATCGTATAGTCTCCCTAGTATAACAAGTGAAAAGCAGAAATACAAAAGGAAACGTACAACAAGTAAAATCAATTGAGTCAGATAAGGCAAAGTGAATGGCATATGCTGCAGGACACTAATCAGCTTTTCTTCTGGATGGTTAACAACCTAAGTTCACAGATCAAAGTTGGGGAAATATTTTATTTTATTTTTTTTTTTTTTTTGTCTTTTTGAGACAGGGTCTCACTATGCAGTTGAGGCTGGCCTCGAGCTCACTTTGTAGCTCAGGCTGGTCTCGAACTCACAACAATCCTCCTGTCTCAGCCTCCCTAGTGCTGGGATTATAGGCATGCGCCACCACGCCTGGCTCCTTTTTTATTTATTTATTTTTTTTTTTTAAAGTTGGGGAAATAGAAGAGCCACAAGGCCAGCCAACATTTTGGCCCTAGCCTTTCAAGGTCAGCGAAGACTCAGGACATAGGAGAACCTGTACTGCAACATCATGAAACTCAGGTGAGCTCCAAATTTTCTGAACAAGGAGATTATGAAGCCACAGAGGAAAGAGATTGAAGTTCTATAGTGTGCCTGGGGAGAGTCACATGAAGAGAAAACTTTCTCTCAAGCTCTCACAGAGAGCGATTGGTCAAGCATTGGCCGTGACTCATCCACATGGATGACACAGACAAAGGAACTACAGGACTACAAGATAAACCCTGAGAGGACTTCAATGACCACATAGGAAATATAAAGTTCTTGTGTTGGTATATAAGTTTTGATCTACCTAGGTCTTAACCATCCAGCAGAAAAGTATAAAAATGAAGTATACATCATGAGCCCATAATATTAAGCTGAGCTGTAAATAGATATGGTCGACAATTTCTTTGAATAACTCACTATGGTTGTAGAATGCTGGACTGTGTTGGATTGTGGTGTCGAGTTCAAGCACCTAAGTTAGTTGAATGTCAATGGAGTGCCCACCTTTGACAGGTGTACACAAAGGAAGGGGTGTAGAAAGAAAAAATCATGATGTGTGTGTATAGACAGTACAGTTGGGATAGATAACGCTGTGCTTCTACATAATTCTATGAGAGGCAAGATCTGCACTAATGGTGGTTGGACAGGATATTATGTCGGCTTTTAGTGCTATGGTCATCCACTAGGTAAATAATTATTGAATTTTTGATATAATTCA
>PVKA01000501.1:16984-59687 GCA_004027165.1 Ctenomys sociabilis | reverse complement strand
CCTACACTCTTAATTCACTGATAAGAGATATCTGCTAAAATAATATCTGTAAATATAATATCATGTATGCACCTTGTACAATACCAAAACGTTATGAAAACAGTTTGCAATGTATTAATTCATCGAAACTGTATGGTTAAGGTGTCTTGAAACTGTCTGATTGACAGTTGTATTTTAATAAAATAAAAATAAATGAAAAAACAAATAAAACTCCTGCTGATATGTCCTCAAGCAGGGCCTTGGGGTGTGTATTTGCCAGCAGAGAAGATGTGTACCCCCGCTCACTCTTCTATCCACATCTTCCCTGACAGATGTGCACCCAGAGGGCCGCGCCCTCTACTGGCCGTTAGAGCTGGAAGACAGAGCGCAGGAGGAAGCCAGACACTCGTCCAGGTAAGAGAGGAGAATGCAAGCAGCAGCTCTCAAAACTGCGAGACAATAGCGATAGTGCTGCCCTCTAGTGGTGAACTGATGCACAAAACGTGCCACAAAATCCAGTTTCCGGTCCTGTAAGATATCTTCCTCCAAAAATAATTTCTCTGATACTTTAGAATAAAATAGAGCTCATGTCATTCCATTTGTTCCAAGATAACACAATAATAGGGTAATTCTGGTAGTTCTGTCATCTGGGAAAGAGCAATGACTACATTTCTCAAGCTGGAACATTATGGCACATTAAGGGAAAAAGTCTCAGATTCAGCAGTGATGCTGGGCCTTGATAAAGACGATTTTTTAAGTTTTCAGAGTAAAAGTTTTAAAACATGCACATTTATTTTTGTGCTGATGTGCAGTCTTGATAGTTGCTGAGATGGGTATTTGTACTCTAGGAGGTAAGCGGACTAAAGCTCGGGGTGACCTTCATGAAGCCCTCTTGTTACATAGCTAAGGCCAGGGGGACGTGGGGTTGGGAAAGGCGCACCCCGCCTTTACTTCCAGCTTACAAGCTGAAGGGAGCTGCATTCGGCATGCTTCACCCACTGCCAGAGTCATAGCCTTGCCGGGCAGGACAGAGGCCAGCGCGCTGAGGAGACACTCTGAGCTGCAGGTTGCGCCGGCCCAGCACAGACACCCCATGTGACAGTCACCAGACACCAGGGTTACCACCGGAGGAACACAGCAAAAACCAGAAGACCATAAAATGGAACAGGGGAGCAGAAAGGAAGAGAGAAAATCCAGGGAACTGAAGACAATGGAGACCAAAGAGTTCTGACAAGTAACTTGAGAGATAGTTTAGAAGCTTCTCATCTACAACATAACAGCTGACACCACAGGAAAGCAGAAAACACAGTTCAGGAGAGTGAAAATCGTGGCCAAAATAAAGAGCCAGTCAGAAAGGAACTGAATAGAATGGGTGGTAATTAATGTAAAAGAGCTATAGTGGCCAGCTCTCCAGGTGCTGGGTCAAAATAGCTGGTATCTGCAATTTAAAGAAGGAGAGGTAAATAAATGAATAAATAAATACATAAATAAGAAAGATCCCTTTGGTTCTTGATTTCAGGTCATAGTCAGCTGGATCCAAGGCAGAAGTATCACAGCAGAAGGGTGCAGTGGAAGAAAGCCGCTAACTCTCAGCATCCAGGGAGAAGGGCAGGGGACGCACCAGTGCAGAAGGGGCCAGGACCAAATAAGAGTCCCCAAGGTCACATCCTGTAGCCCACTTCCCCTAAAGAGGCCTCATATCCATCCCCACAGTCCCTGTGGTTTGAACTCATCACCTCTCAGGAGTCTCTGAAGCCAGCTGAGTTGAACCAGCAGAAGAATTATTTGAGCATTCCAATCTGACAAATTAGCCTACAAACAAATAGAGCAACAAAATAGGAAACAGTTTAAGAGGGCTGCAAGCCCAGCCTAGAACAACCAAAATCTTATTAAAAGAAATTCTAGGAGGTCAAAGAAAACAGAAAAGAGAAAGTTACCAGAAAATAAATAAAATAGATAAAGATGAAGATAGATAGATAGATGAAGGAAAAATTGAAGAGTAAGTACCAAACAAGAATTCTGTGGCTGGGAAAACTCAAAACTGAAGAGAAAGGAAATGTCTCTAGAAAACTATGAGTGTTATGTTTACCACTGGCAGATCTATCTTACAAGAAGTGCTACAGGGCATCCTTCCAGCTGAAGACACAGGAGAGTAACACAAATGTACACGGAAAAATAAAAAAGACTTGGCTTAGCTGTCACAGATGGGGCTTCACAGCCCAGGGAAGATAAATCTGAGCCTTGCAAGCTCACACGGCTGCTGAGCGCCCTGGAGGGGAACACTTCACGCAAGCATGCAGCATCATGAAGCATGGCAATGCTTACTCCACCCAGGAGTGCCACCTAAAGAGATTCACCCTTTCTGAGAGGGATATCAGGGATCCTTAAGTCTCGTGCAATTGTAGACATGGATTCCAACCAACTGGAGGCATTCTTGATGCTCCACCCAGAAGAACAAGGAGGAATCATATCTAACGCTGTTCTAATTTCCAAATTCTGGAAGAGCCAGAGGACAAAACTCTGAGGACCTCTTAACTGAGCCACTGGGACAGTGGACTGTGGAGACTGAGCTAGAAGGCAGACAACACAAAGCACTCAGTCAAATATACATCCTCTTATCCTAACTACATTGGACTGGAAAAAGTAGACAGGCCAATCAGTACTGTGAATTAACAGCATCCAAAGACTTTAAAACAATGTAACAGGAACACAGGGAGCAGACTTCCACTTCTCCTCCAACACCTACTGAACAAACAAGGAGAAATCTAAGTGTCTTACAGTTAGAATATGATGAGGTGAAGGTCAAGCAAGCCCTGAACTATTCAGTGGCAGAAGAAAATGCTACTGTACTGTTGTAGCCAGAAGGACCAAAGATGAAGAAGTAGGAAAGAGGTGGACTTATTGAAAGAAAGGCAAGCATCAACCTTCCCCATGGAATTAAAATGAAATTATCTCCCTCACTGGTACTAAATTCTCAATTTACATCTTAAGGGACCCTAAGAACTCTCAAACATTAAGTATATAGGTGAAATGTAAAAGGCAATATAAATGTCTTTTTGATTGTACCTATTTTTCTCTTATTCTAACATGAATACCTAAAAAGTCACATATCTATGTTGATAGTCAAAAAATATACAAAGATGTAAATTGCAACAAAAATAGCATAAATAAGGAGAGGGGAACATCTATATAGAAGCAAAGTTTTACATACAATTGAAATTAAATTGATAATAATTTTAGCCAGATCATCAAAATAAAAGAATAATTATAATTACAAGAGCATAACTAAAAAAGTAACCCCAAAACATACAAAGAAATGGAATTAAAATATTATATAGGAAGGGCTGGCCAAATAGTTCAGCAGATTAAAGCACCTGCTTAAGGAGATGCAGGGGCCGGGAGTCTGATCCCCAGGCCTGCCGTGCTGGCCCCTACCCAGGGCCTGCTGAGATGGCAATTGAGACTAGGCGTGGTGGTGCACGCCTATAAGCCCAGCACTTGGAAGGCTGTAAACAGGAAGATCACTACAAATCCAGTGTACACAGTGAGACCCTGTATACCCTATCCTAAATACAAAAATAGATAAATAAATAAATAAATAAAATATTATACAAGAAAATAAAGGCAGCAAAACAGAAACAGGAATAAAACAAGCAAGAATATATAGAAAACAAGCAGCAAAATTCAACCTTATCACTAATTACATGAACTATAAACAGACAAAGCACTCCTGTTAAAAATCAGAGATGGAGGTGGGGAGATAGCCCCACAGTCTCAATGCCTGCCCCTGGGTTTCATTCCTGGTACCTCATGCTGTTCTGGTCCTGCTGTTCTGGCCCCCAAACTTTGGGCAGACACAGTCTGCTGGCCCCCGAAAACAGGTGTGGTGGGGTACACCTGTAATCTCAATGGTGTGGAGGCTGAGACAGGAGGGTCACTAGGAGCCTGAGCTATGTAGCAAGACTCTGTACCAAATAAATATATGATTAAAAATTTTTAAAAAGGGATGTAAAAGATGGATTAAAAAATGATCCATATGTGTGCTGTTTTCAAGATACACATTGTAGAATTAAAGAAGCAAGTGGATAGAATGTTAAAAGACAGAAAAGTTATACCAAGCCAATAATAAGTACAAAAAAGATGCATGACCATACTCAGACAAAATAGACATTGAGAAAAATATTATGATAAGATCAATTCATCAAGAAGATTAAGCAATTATAAATATATTTAAACATAATAGGTGAAAACCAAAATACCAGAAACAAAACCTGACAGAAATGAAGAGAGAAACAAACAGCCCAGCATTCTTAAGAGACCTCAATAACCTTCTTTCAGTGATGGATACAACAGCTGGACAGCTACCAGTCAAGAAAAAAAACAGCCTATCAAGTTTTCAGGAGATTTCGCCCAAATAAAATACATGTTTTCTTTAAGTACACAGAGGACTTCCCTCAGGATAGACAAAAATGTTAGGATTAAAGAAAGTATGTAAGCACACACACACACACTCCGGATCCTAGGTGTTAAGTGGAATGAGATCATGTCAACTGCAGGAAAATGGATGAAACTGGAGACCCCTATATTAAACAGAATGAGCCAGACTTAGAAAGGTAAATAGTACTGGGATTGGGAAAGAGATGAAAATAAAAGTGTTACTACTTAAGAAAGGCAAAAACCATGTGCGGTGGGTAATAGGGAGAACACTATCAAAATACATTATGCACAAGGAGGATAATACCACAGTGAAATCCATTATTTTGTACAATTAATATGCGCTAACTGCAATATTAAAATTTCAGTTTCAAAAAATATTTTATTTATTTACTTGGTACAGGGTCTTGTTACACAGCTTGTACTCATAGTGATCCTCCTATCTCAGCCTCCCCAGTGCTGGAATTGCAGGTATGCACCACCACTCCTGGTTTCTGTGGCCAGCATGGTGCACCCAGGCTTCTGGGGCCAGCATAGCATGCAGTGCTTGGGATTGAACCCAGGTCCTTGCACTTGCTAGGCAGGTGCCTAGACTGCCAAGCTACCTCCCCTGCCCAATATGAAAATTTTTCAAAGACTGAAATCATCAAAAGCATGTTCTTTGGTCCCAATTGAATGATTCTAGCAATGAAGAAAAGAACACAATTTGAAGAACGCATAGACATGTAGAAATGAAACAATATGCCTACATAAACAATGAGTCAAGGAAGAAATCAAAGAGGAAGTCACAAAGTACTTGAGATTAATTACAGCGAATACACAGTATACCAAAATTTAGTGGATGCAAGGAAAGCAGTGCTCAGAAGAAAATAATAGCTACAAATGCCTACATAGAACAAAAAAGATCTCAGATCAAGAGTTAAAGCTTTTACTTTAAGAAATTTGAAAAAAATGAGCAAACTAAATACAAAGAAAAACGGAGAAAAATAAAGGATTAGAGAGAAATTAAAAACTAATGGCCAGGGAGATAGCTCAGTAGACTAAGTGCTTGCCTGGCAAGCACAAGGTTCTGAGTTCAATTCCCAGTACCACAAAATAAATAATAGATAGATAGATAGATAGCCAAAAGATAGTTCTTTGAAAAATCTCAATAAAATTGACAAGCTTTTTCCTAGACTAACCAAGAAAAACAGAGCATTCAGACCTACTGAAATCAGATTTACAAAAATTGTCTATTACTATTAACCTCACAAAAACAAAAAAAACTGCATGAGAGTACTCAGAACAACTGAATGCCAACAAATAAGACAGCTTTGAAGAGATGGACAAATTCTAGAAAGACATAAACTACCAAGTCTGCCTCACAAAGAAACAAAAGTTAAACAGGCTTAAAACAAAAGTCCTTAGGTAGTGTTTATACCCTTTCTAGAGAAGTCCCGGTCCAAAAGGCTTCCTGCTACAGTGTGTCCTACCAAGTGTTTGAAAAAGAATTACTAACAATATTTCACAGATCCTTAGAAAAGTAGAATTAGAAGAAACATTTCCCAACTCGCTCCATAAGGCCTATGCTATCCTGATGGTAAAACCAAAGACACCAAGAAAGGAAAGCTCTATTCCAAGAGAAGCTGACTGTGTGCTATCAAGAAAATGGAAAAAAATCTAACAAACAAGGAGTGTACACCTGCAAATCATGTAACCGACAAGGGTCTGGTATCTAACTCTTCAACTCAAGAATGAAAAGACAACTTAATTTAAAATTGGGCCAGCATTTTAAATAAATATTTATACCGACACTGTACACAATGGCCAAGAACCACATAAAGTGCCCATCATCCTTGGTCATTAGGTAAATACAAATCAGAACTGTGACGAGATGCCATGTCACAGACAACAGGACCGCTATCATTAAAAAATGGAAGGTAACCAGGATGTGAAGAACGTATAACCATCCTAAATTGCTAGTATAAATGTAAAATAATACAACTACTTTAAAAAACAACTTGGAAGTTCCTCAAAACTTCAAGCATAGATTCTGTACAACCCAGCAACTCCATGCCTAGATACACCAAACTAATCCAAAAGCAACAATCACACAGAAACTTTTACATGAGTGCTCATAGAAGGTTTATTTATAATTGCTGAAAGTGCAAGTGACCCCAGTGTGCATTAACTAATGACGGGGCAGCCACACATAGTGCGTTCATATCACAGAGCCACAGCCAAAAATGAAGATCTGAAATAGGCTACAACATGGAAGAACTCGGAAAACATTAGGCTTGAAAGATCACATTGTGTGATTCCATTCATACTACATTCAGAATGGGAAAAGTATGTATGTAAATCTATGGAAAAGGAAAGTGGATTCAAAGTTGTCAGTGTTTCAGTGCATATGGGAATTGAATGTTAATGAATACAGGGATTCATTGAGATGATGAAAACATTCTAGCTGGTGAGATAGCTCAGTGGACTGAAGTGTCTGCATAGAAAAGCTTAGGCAATCTCCAGACCATATGCCATGCCAGCCCTGCCCCCAGGGCAGGCTGAGCTGGCCAGAATCCCGGCGTAGTTGGGCATTCCTATAATCGCAACACTGGGGAAGCTAAAAGCAGGAGGATCACCACAAGTCCAAGCTGCATAGTGAGACAATGTAACAATCAAATACATTAAAATAAATAAATATAAAACATATGGTGGAGACAGATACACACACTAAAATCCACTGGACTACCTAAAATTTTGAGGTTTATAGTATAGGAATCATATCTTAAATTTTATAAATGTCCAGGTAGAGCTGGGCATGATGGCACATGCCTGTAATCCCAGCACTCGGGAGGCTGAGGAGGATTGTTGCGAGTTCAAGACCAGCCTGAGCTACAAAGTGAGCTTAAGGCCAGCCTGAACTGCATGGTGAGACCCTGTCTCAAAAATACAAAATAATAATAATAATAATAAATTAAAAAATAAAATAAATGTTCAGGTAGTTTAATCATAAGACATCTTGAGGAAAAGGGTATATGTTGATTCATTTTACACAAACTTAAGATGTATTAGAAATCTTATGAAAAAAAAATAAAATGATATTATACTCAGAAACCATAACATTAAATGCATGATTACAGAATATTAAACAGTAATACTTCTGCATATTAGCATTGTAACTGAAATAAGTGAGAAGCAGATGAAGAGAAAATATTTATAGTATATATGACAATGACTTAATGTCTGGAAGCCAGAAACACATTGAGAAGTGACAATATCAATAGAAACATGTCAAAAAGACACAAACCACATTTGAGAAGCACAAATAGTCAATAAACACCTGAAGATTATTCATTTATTTGTATCAGGGTCCCTCTATCTGTTTGAAGTGGCTTTTTTTTTCTTTTTAGTGTATTTAGTTGATGCAGGATCTCTATACACAGCTCGGACTCATGGCAATCTTCCTGCATGCAGGCTCCTCACTGCTGGATTACAGGCGTGTGCCACTTTGCCCAGACTCTATGGCTGGCTCAGCCTGCCTTGGGGTGCCAGGGATGAAGCCATGTTTCCTGTGCTTGCCTAAGTTTGCCTAAGCAAGTTTGCCTAAGCACTCCACAAAGCTATCTCTTGCCAGCCCCTAAAACTGGCTTTGAGCTTACTGGGCAGCCCAGGCTGACCTTGAACTCATGGCAATCCTCAACCTAAGCCTGCTGAGTACTTGGGTTATAGGCCATGTGCGACCACACTTAGAAAATATCTGGAATTTTATATGCAAGCTCAGTAATAATAAATAAACTGCAAAATAAACCAATCATTAGAGAACACCATACACCTATCTTAAAAAAATATTTTATATGAAGTGTAAGTAAATCATGCAGAAACAGAAACTGACTTGGACCACCAGGTGCAAGCACAAATTGATACAATCTTTTCTGGGAAGAATTTGGCAGTGTATCTCAACATGCACATATTTAAACCTAGGAATCCCATATCTAAATAAAACCTTAGAAAAAAAACTGAGCACTTGCACAGAAAATGAACTGCAGAAGGATGCTCACTGTGCCCACGATACAGCAGAGTTCCAGAACCCCACGCTCTCCAATGGCCATCTGCAGACAAATGGCTGGAACACTTAGTCCACAGCCATTCTATTCCATAGCCAGCCTCCCCCATCCTAGGTATTCAGGTAATGCCAAGGAAGAAATTAATTTTCTAAACAATACTTACAATATAATTCCATTAATAGAAAGCAAAGTGAAACAAAACCCCTTTATATATATCAAAGTATTAGCTACTACTACTTTCAAAAGGCAAAAGACTTATGTGATCTGAGGAGAAACCATAGCACACTACTACTACTTTTAGTGAAAAGACTAGGTTAAGATGACTTGAAGACAACTTCTACTACTGGATTTATGCATCACTGTTTCATTTGAGTTATTATAAATATTAAAATGAGACTTACATAAACTTTAAAAGTATGCTTATTATTTATGATGTACTATTTAAAGCTAATGTACATCTTGATTTAATTCAGAGAAAATTCTTACCTTCCAAATTTTCAATTTTTTCAATGTTGTTCAGGGCTAAATTCAAATATTCAAGTTTCTTGAGTTTACTTACATTTTCTGAAATACACAAATAATATAGTTAACTTTCAAGATAAAGATTATATTAAATATCTTAATATAATCTATGGTGAAAATGACAAAGAGATGCTGGGGAATATTTTATAGTTTGCAAAATCTTATTGCTTTGTTGATTCTTCACCTGTACATAAAACAAGATTTCCCATAAGACATCCATTTCTTCCTCCATCTTTCCTAGAGTTGCTCCTGCCTCTATTCGGTCCCAACTGCAGGAGTGGGGATAGGCTTACCAAGAGGTGTCAGTGCCTGGACACCCACTCTATCTTGTTAGTGAAGGCTCTGGCCTAAGCCACCCAGCCTCTAGTCTCCTCACAGCCCCGTGTTCCAGTGCTGGAAGGGCACACACATCAAGTACTCCAATCGGATGAAGGAAAGATCTACCTTCTACACTTGGCAACATCTTCTTTCTTTTCCCTTCTTGATGTTAACAGGCTTGCAGTCTTATCCCTGCCAGCACTTGCTCTTGACCACTGGGGAGCCAGCTGTAGGACAAAGCCCATACTGGCTGGTGGGACAGAAGGAATCAATCAGCCCTAGAGTCTGTTCTACCTTAAATTTGGAGTTGGGTAAAATAATAGCTTTCCCTACTGTTAAGCCACATTCTTTTGCACACAGCCAAAATCAACCTGATAAAGGTTGATTCTTTGAAGAATCTAAATCTGAATGTTCACACAGAACAATCACCAGCAAAACCAAGTCAGCGGAAGCATCACTGCAAAGTGGTGCTTTTGAAAAACCACTAAATATGAGATAAAGCTGATGATGTTGATTGTTTATTGTACACCACAAGATGTTTTTGCACATACTATTTTAGCCACACAATAATCTTGTAAAGTAAAATCTACTGTTGTCTCCTTTTCACAAATGAGAATATAAGCTAGCCAGGGAGATAGCTCAGTAGCATAAGCGCCTACCTGGCAAGCATAAGGTCCTGAGTTTGATCCCTGGTACAAAAAAAAAAAAAAAAAAAAAAAAAAAAAAAAAAAAAAAAAAAAAAAAAAAAAAAAAAAAAAAAAAAAAAAAAAAAAAAAAAAAAAAAACATAGGCTAAAGCACAGAAACGCCACCTCCCCAGGGTCAAATGATAGTCAGAATATTTGATGCTGGAGCTTGCCACTGAACCACTACATTGTATATGTGCTGGGAAAGAACAGTCCTTTGCTATATGATGTGAAAGATGAAGTTTCCACTAAAGAATATCTTCTGGGCAACCTCATCTAAATAATGCCTCCCCTGTCCATTTCTCAAGGACATGCATATCAAGCATAATAACCTATAACCATCACCGTTATTGCTACTAACAGCTCACCTAAAATTTACAAAATGTGCATTTGTTTCCATATACATGAAATAACAGCTTATCTTCAAGCCCTATGTTAGTCCTTTTTTGAAATGAAAATTTGGGGATAAGTTAAACTTTCAAAAATTAAATTATGCAAGTAATACTAATGTTTACAAAAGGTTCTTCAGCAACATCTGAACATTCAATCGTCAACAGATTTGAAGGTTTCTTTCCGCCAAGAATTACGATAGACAGACTGTCTGGTCTGCATCCTACATGAAAATATTCAAAATTATCAGTGTTAAAATTGTCAACCCCCAATAAAAACCTGTTCAAAATAGAGTTCCCTTTCCCTCCATTTGTTACATGGATAGCCCACTAAATCCTCAAGAGTCAGCTGGTAAATGTAAGGTTTTATTTTCAGATAGCAGTGCCTCTATCAACTAAAGAAGCAAAGGGTCAAATATGTCATAAATGGATAAAAATACCCTTTAAGCCAAAATGTCTAGGTCCTCTGGGGCAATAGAAAGAGAGTCTAAGGGTTGTAGCCCACACCTTTGCAGAAGCAGTTGTCACCACTGGCACAAAAAGCACACCCATTTGTAGGGACCGAAGTCCTTCCTCAGGGAGCCCCCAGCTTTGTGAGGCCCAGAAGAAAAGTGCAGCAAGAGGGAGGGAGAAGCCCACCTGGGAGGAGCCCATCCCACCCTGCCCCATCGACTTCACATTCTCTTGCACCCCAGATGGTCTTGGGCTCGCACTTGGATCTCTGCTGAGAGCAGCCTTCCTCCACAGCCCATCTGCACCTCCCTGTGAGCCAGGAATGCCAGAAAAGGCGATTGTTCCGCTAGCTTCTACCTCAATGGCAGGACAGCACTTCTGAGCCTAGAGAAGGAGTTTTGCTTGCTAAATAAATGTCTAAATGCCTCTAGGCATTGGAGCACTGAAAAATCCCATTATTAGGGTTTAAAAGAGTGTTTAATTTAAGAATACTTTGGAAGCAAAAATTTATGCTTCCTCCCAGCTCTGAAAAAGCCTGAAATACTATGCTACTAATTAGTAATTGTGTGGACCCAGCTGTGGAGATTAAAATTTGGGGAACTCTTTCAGATTGGTACAATTAGGACTGTTCTTCAATGCCCCATGCATAAAAGCTGGTGGTTTTCTGTAGCACCCTTTTTAATTGAACAATGTGCGAGAGTTTCTAATTTCTGGTAAACTAAAAGATGCTGAAAATAACTATCTGAAGAAATATAGAATGTTTTATTAAATCTTACAAAAATGATGTAAATTTAGGCTTGTTACATCTCTGGAGCCAGCAACCTTACCACCCAGCTTGCTATATCTCAGAAATATTCACACTTGGGGTCCAAGAATTCTTTCTTGTGGGGGGCTGTCTGTTCTGTACTGTGCATGATGGTTAGCAGTATTCCTTCCCTCTACCCACTGATGCCAGGAGCACACACCTCCTACTACACACCCATCTGTGACATCTAAAAATGTCCCCAGACATTGCCAAATGCTGTAGCTTGAGAAATGCTGTGTGTCACCATAGGATGTTAACCATAACCCTAAGGGTGGACCACTGGGCTCCTGGACCAGGGCACTCATGCTCTCTGCCTGCACAGAGGACTCTGGCCCTCCCTTTCTAAATCTATCCACTCCTCTCTTCTGCTCAACCTTCCTTCCACTCGCCTAGGGCACTCTGGGGTAATGAGAATGTTAATAACCATAGCAACACCCCAGCTTGAATCTAATGAGTACTCTTTGCATGGTGAGCCCAATACGAAGCTCATCATTTCATGTAACTCTTGCACCAATTCTGAATGTTACATACTATCAGCCTTGTTTTATAGAGAATAACACTAAAATTCAGACAAGTTAACTGGCCTGCTTAACTTCACACAGCTGATGAGTGGCAGAGCTCACAGCCAGGTCTACCTGATATCAGAGCTCACACTTGCTTTTACAATATCATTAAACTCCACTGTTGGTTTTCTAAGCATTGGCTGTACTCACTGGCTTTTACACGGTAGGACCTCCACTAAAATGACTGCAGTGTTCCTTTCCCTGTTCTTCTTACTTCTTTATTTTGAGGGTCAGATGGTTAAGTGGAAGGAAGACCAATTTACCTGCTAGGTGAATTGGGAAAAGAAACGGGGCATGTTCAGTCCTATCTCTGGATACTGGAATATTCCTTTTAACAAAGGGCACATGGTGTCAGTGCACTCCTACCACAAACGAGGGTCTATCTGGATAGGGGAAACAAGGCTGTTATGGCTTGGTTTACTATATGGGCAGTAATAGCAACCCTGCTTGGCTGTAAATCGAAGCCACACTACTCAGAGAACTCAACCAGTTATAATTTAGTATTGTGATCTTCACCTGCCTCCTGGACTTTAGTCAGTACATAGTACTAAGCACAATGTCTTACACACAAGCAATAAAGCCAAATGTATGAATTCCATCCTCCTCCCTTTCAAACTTTCCAAAACACTGGTCAACTAATGAGTTCCTTGCATCTACCTAATCTCCCAGCATCTTGATGGAGAGCTTACAGGGCAGAAAGACTACTGATGGAAAGTTTGAGGGAGGCATTCTACACACTGAGAGTTGAACATGTCTGTTTCTCCCCATCATTCTTTCTCACAGTTATTGTCTTCCTCTAACATCACATTTTGTGAAGTTTTCTTATATCAGATGTTTAAAAACCCATTAAGAACAAAGTACCAACACTTACCAATTTTTCCAATAAGGTTATTTTGAAGATAGAGAATTTTTAAGTCCCGGCACCATTTGTCAATATGTTCTAGTCTTTCTATTTCTTGCTGATGCAAGGAAAGTTCCTCCAGGGAAAAAATTACACAGTCATTGTGTTCAGCATTCCGTCTAATAAGATCTTCTGTGACTGAAAGGAAATTTGCTGCATGTTACATTTCCATCCTCATTGTTCATTATCTGCTTATTATGTTATTAATGTGTTAGATTTTGTTCACAGCTAAATGGAAATTCTCCAAGCCCAAATGATTTCCAAAAGGAAAGAGATCAGAAAAATGCTACCTTCTACAGTTTTGTGTATGATGTGAGTCAAAGGGGAGAAAGAGACAGGATGCTATCGTAAGTCTTGTCTTCACATGCACAAGGCCTACATACATTTTGCTGACTGAAGACACTGACAGCTGCAGGCAACAAGAATGGAGGTATGGACACTTACAGTGGTGCTACCTGAAAGTGGATGCAATCCACTGTCTGTTCTGACACAGATGAACTTCTACTGGGAGGTACAGTCTGGCTGACCGAGGACAGAAGTGTGGAAACATCTCCCACTATTCAGGAAGGAAATGCCATTCTTTAAGTCATTTAACCAACATTTATTAACTACAGCTTAAGATAAAAGAAAGGAATACCACAAGTCTTGGATTGAAGTCTCATAAAGCAACCGATACTTGTTCTGTCTTCAGGAAGAATAAAAAAGCTGGTCATGTTAGGAGCGGAGACAAGTGCTCCCACCTTCTAACAAGAACAGGGTGTGGCAAGGGCTTCCCAGACTCGGAATGTGGGATGACAGTGGCATCAGGACACACATGATCGTATCATGGCCCTCTATGGGAGCCAGGGACAAAAATCACAAACCAACTCTGCCAAATGATAGACCTCTTGCAGATAAAATCAGAATCAAGAGACAGAGGGAGGAGGAAGGGCAGGGAGGGAAGGGGTGTGAAAGGCATTAAAGGTGTATTATGTACACGTACAGATTCTCTGTGATGAATATCATCATTATGCACTGCAAATATGTACTAATAAACCAAATGCACCAAAGTCAAAAGAAAATGACAGTGGAAAACTCCTGTACTGTCCAGGGCTATTAGAAGGTTATGTGCATACTTTAGGTAAATCCACACATTTTAGGTATAATGTGAAAATACTGCCTGTCCACCCCAAGAGATAATAAAGATTCATTCATTCAGAATAAGACAATGAAAATCACTATTAGGTTAAAGGAGGTAGGGATGAGGGACATTCCCTTAGCATGAAAGACTACACTCACACACGCACATGCACGCGTGCACACGCACATGCACACACACACACACACATACGCACACACACACACACACACACACACACACATGAGAGCAGCTCAACAGTCATTCAATACAATAAGGGAGTTGCCCAGTAACAATTATGCAGAATTAGGACAGAGTTTCTAAAATAGAGAATCACAGGTAGCAACATAGAACTGTGACAGCATGAAATTTCCCAGTGGCCCTTTTCTGAATTCTTCTATAATAAGCCAACTGCTCTGTGGCATGCTGTTTTACAGCACTCAAGAAATGGTTGTTACACAGTACTGCTCCATCTCTAAAGGCAAACGTCAACACAACAAGCACAGTCCCCAGGGAGAAATAAGTGAGAACATATACACGGTGCATGGAGATGATAATATTTGACAGTTTTAAATGGGAAAGCCTTTCGAAGCTTAAATTAGATACAGTACTATCTAATTTAAATCAAATGATCTTTGACTGCAAAAGGGCACTGTTCTATTTTAGAAATTTGTACTTCAAACAATGTCTGGCATTTAAGTCACTTTTAAGAATTTAAAACTTCTTTGGAAGCATTAATACCATCATAAGACTATTTCAAGTGCAGTGGTATTATAATACCTAGCAGATGCCAAGGAACTATATGAAACTCTGCTTTCATTTCTTATTATTTACTTACTATTAGAAAATTTCAATTAACAAAGCGCAAGACTCAGCTGGAATCTAAGAAGTGTCTGACCCTAGAAGGTACTAACCAATATTTGCATGACTGGAGGAATTAGTGCTTGATGAAGGTTACTAAGGGCTCTAAGCACAGGTACTTTTATCTTCACTAAAAGATGCCACCCTGGAATTCTAAGGTGGAATCAAACTGATTAGTCAACTCAGGCTCCTTTCCTACCCCGTAACACTACTGTGCTCTCTGTAATTTGAGTATTGCTAAGATCACTGCAGGACAAAAAGCAGGAGGAAATGTTTCTGAGATATTAGAGGCTTCCCTGCTGTTCTCACTTATACAAAGCTTTTCCAGGTACTCATTCACATACTAGAAACTTCTATTACCAACAGGTTAATACTTATTCCTTCTGGTTTTACATCAGATTCTCTAAGAAGCTCTATCTTTTGCAAAGAATAAACTGAGCCAAAAGACTTTTGTAGCAGACTTGGCAGAATTTTCAAACATCTTGAAAGCTCTATCAGACACAAACATGAAACAGAAACTTAATACAAATAAAGGAATCACAAATAGGTGATGTTTGTCTCTTGAAGTATATGGGCTTTTCATCTTGTTACCATTATCATATGGTAGGGGCTGGGAAGATGGCTCAGTGGAATAAGTGCTTCCCTGGCAAGCACAAGAGCCTGAGTTCAATCCCTGGTTCCAAGAAAAAAAAGAAAAAACATTAGTAAATGAAATTTTTAAAATCAGAATTACAGGCTGACTCTGCCTCTTCTTGCAGCACCACACTCATCATAATGAGCACTATTAGTGACCATACTGTGCTCTATAGCCCAGTGATACGCTTAGGAAACATTGATACACAGTTGCTGTTTAAAATCACAAAGTGGGGCAATGACAAAAGCAGAGAGAGCACGTGGCGTTCACAGAGGCAGAAACAGTGCTGTTAGGGCTGGGCAGGAAGGTCAGAAGAGACTTCCTGGAGGATGGGCCTGGGCTGAATCCTGAAGCAGGAGTAATGTTTTTCAAACAAACCAATGAGCAGAGGGCATCCCAGGCTATCTTTGATGATAGAATGTGCTGGCCAGCTTCTCCTCAAAACTGCAAGATTACTTCCTCTTGCTGCTGGGAGCTCTGCCAGCAGCCAGCCCCAGCTGCCTACTTCTTTTGGAGTTGCCTAGGCTGAACGCAACACCTCATTCCAGGTCATATCTTTTCCTAGGTAAGACTACTTACAATGACTGGTTGACTCACATGAGTCTGTAGAAGTCCAAGCCTTCACCTAATTTGGGCAAGTCACAAGGTCCTTTTAAAGTTTAGGGCTCCTGGGATTGGTTATGTGAGGCTTTGTTAAAATGAACCTCTGCCCAAGTCCCCCTCTGTCTAATCTTGGCTTCTTTCCTATTGATTTCTAACTCAAAGGAGCTTTTTTGATATCCTTCCTGCTTGCTGATTTTCATCTGAAAATCTAAATCATGGAGAGCCCAGCTGGAAGTGTTGACATCAGAAGTGGTCCAAGAAAACAGATGCTGGTCGGGATTTATAGTTGGACTCTAGTCTGCAGCTGAACTGGCAGGGTAGACACCATTATCGTCATTTGGGAGGGGACTCAGGGAGTGCTCAGCCAGATGCGGCTGTGCAACTGCTAACACATTCACTGTTGTTGAGCAGAGATGGGACATCAACTAAAGGAACACTCTAGTGACTGTGAGTACCAGGTATTATAGAAGTTAAAGGACAGCTGTACTGGGTGGCCATGGTTAAACACACTTGATAAGGAAAGGCTGAGATGCTACTTGGCTATCAAAAGCGAAGTGGTGTATTTACTCTCACAGATTCTTACAGGAAGGAGACAATATTATGTTTGCATATGAGATTTGATTTATTTCACTTGTGAGTATGGTCTCTAGTTGCAACCATTTACCTATAAAACCCTTGAATTTATCTTTATGATAGCAACTTAATAGTCTATTGTGTAAAAATACCACATCTTTTTTATCCATTCCTCAATTGATTGGCATTTGGGTTGTTTTCAAGATTTAACCATGAGAAATTGCACTACTGGTATAATAGATACTGTGAAAGGGAAAGAATATGTTCACAGGGAAGAAGAAGCTGGGATGAGGGGAAGAACAGGAGGAGAGAAAGGGAAAAGTGATATATTTATGTATGTATGTATTGAGCATGGCTTGGACAATTTTTTTCTGTTTTGTTTTGTTTTGTTCTGTATTTTTAGGGAAGGGTCTACAGGGTATTCAAGGTTTCACTACCAGATCAGACTCATAGTGATTCACCTGTTTACAGCCTCTCAAGAGCTGGGATTACAGGAAGGCATGTGCCACCATGCCCAGTCTCAATTGCCTTCTCAGCATGCCCTGGGGGTGAACCCCCAGTCCCCTGTGCCTGCTTGCAGGCATTTTAACCCACTGAGCTATTTGGCTGGCCTTGGCTTGGATAATTGTTGTACTGCTGTTTTCTCCTGATCTACAGAAGGGAGCAGTTGATGCTTAATGTTTTTCTTGTCCTTTTAAATTTATTACAATTTTTTTCTTCCTTTTCTTTTCTTTCTTTCTTTTTTATTTTTTTAGAAATATTGAATGAACAACTAAGTTAAAGACAACATTATGTAATATAAAAAAAGAAGAAGAAGAAAGAAGAAGGAGAAAAGAAGAAGGAAGAAGAAGAAGAAGAAGAAGAAGAAGAAGAAGAAGAAGAAGAAGAAGAAGAAGAAGAAGACCTAAGCCGGGCCACCTATGACAGGGTACACCTTTATTTTAGCAATTTCAAACCCAACTTGAGCAATTTAGGGACTTACTGAGACACTGTCAAAAACTATAGTTCTAAAGGCTTGAAATATATCTTTGTAAGAGGGCCCTGAGTTAAATCCCCAATACTCCCCTCCTCCAAAAAAACTAAGTGTGAAACCAGAAGTATGCACCGATAGCATATAAAGAAAGTTTCAGGGGCTGGCCAGATAGCTCAGCAGATTAAAGTGCCTGCTTAGGCAGACACAGAGACTGGGTTTTGATCCCCAACATGCTGTGCTGGCCCTGCCCCCAGTGCACTGAGAAGGCGATTGAGACTGGGCATGGTGGTACGTGCCCATAATCCCACTGCTTGGGAGATTGAAAATAGTAGGATCACTGTGAGTCTGATCTTTGTAGTGAGACCCCGTAGACCTTGTGTTAAATACATTTTTTAAAAAGAAGGAAAAAAAATGAAAAGAAAAGAAAAAAGAAGGTTTCATTTTGAAACTAGAGGGTAGAGAAAGCTGAGGAGTAGGACCAGACTTAATCATAGCAGTAGCAGAAAATTTTGATTCTGGACATGATAAAGTCATATGATAGGATTTGTCCTACCTGATGAAAATAACTTAAATTTCAGACTAAATGCATGAAAGTAATACTTTTTGAAACACTGGATATCAGAAAAATCAAACGGAAAGTTCATATTTTGAGCAGAATGTTAAAGACAAAACCAGAGTATCAAAGTATGTGGGATGCAGCTAAAAGACAATGTGTAAGGGCACGGACAGCACTAAATGCTAATGAAAAGAAATGAAAGAAAATTCACAGCATCAACCTCCACTCTGAAAAACTAGGAAAAAAAATAAATAAAATGAAAATTAGCAGAAGAAAGTAAATAATAAAGAGTATAACATAAATCAAATAAACAGAAAGCTAAAAATAGAAAAACTCAAAATTTAGGACAATATAATTGTAAACTTCTACCCAGACTTAACAATAAAAAAGAAAAAAAAGATACAAAATGCCAATATTAGGAACTAAAAAGGTGATGTGTCTTCTACTGACAATAAAAGGACAGTATAGAAACAATGTAAATAATTTTATGACAATAATTTTATGACAACAATGCAATAAATTTTATGGTATAAAATGGGTAAATCCTTTAAAAACATAAAACCGCCAAAGTTTAGTCAGGGATATGGATAAGATGAACAGCCCTCTACCTTCTAAAGTAATTGGACATGTAGTTCTAAATCTTCCCCAAAGAAAACTTTGACACATATATCTTCACTGATAAATCCTATGCAGTATTTTAAAAAATAGGGCTGGGGAGATAGCTCAAGGCCAAGGAGATAGCTCAGTAGAATAAGCACTTGTCTGGCAAGCTCAAGATCCTGAGTTCAATCCCCAGCACTGCAAAAAATAAATAAAAATTAAAATAATAATAATATGTTGTGTACACACACATACATCTTCTAGACATCTGAGAAAATCTTAGCAAGTAACAGGCCATTTATAACAAAGCACGGAGGAGACAGACTATCACAAAAGTGGAAAGAACCACTCTTTCCACCCAAATCTTTTAAAGGGGTCCACCTTGCCTTGTTCTTAGCGTGGTAGAATATGGGATCAAAGCATCTTTAAGGGTTCGGTTCCCAGTCCCTCCTCAGTCACCTCATCTAAACGTGGACAATAATAGCAACTCATCCTTCCCATAAGAGGCTTTTAGCAAGACTAACAAAAGAACACCTGTAAAGCATCTTAGCCTGGCATGGCACACACCAGATACTGGTGGGATAAGTGGCTATTAAGTTCCTGCTGCTAGGGTCTTCGGAGGTCTGCTCTCTCCCACTCAAACCCCTACATGGCCAAGTCATGCCCAGGAATACAATCCTGTGGTTTCCCCACTGCTCTTTAGTGAATTGAAATCTTGGTTTTCTAAAATCTCAGCACATTCTCCAAAGCCTGTGTGATCTGGTCCCTGACTACCCTTCCATTCCTTCTGACTGTCATTCACCTATGCTCCAGGCAGTCACAGCGGTCACCAAGGGCTCCTGCGCTTCTCCACTGCCTCCTTTCCAGACAACATTGCTTCCAGAGAGAAAGAATGGTTGCCCCTGGACATCAGGGCCCGCCTCCCAGCTCAGCGGGCCTCAAGCAGGGCATTTGCACTTGCCTTCCAGGCCCAGGAAGGTGGTCCCCCCTGCCTTATTTACCACTCCACAGTCATCCCTGCCTCAGGACAGCCACTCTAGGCCCCCAATAAATCGATGATTTAATAAATGAAAGTGGGGGCAATTCAGAGAAAGAACAAGGGGTAAGCCGCAAAGAAAAGAAAGATGAGTAACAGCTCCAAAAGGAAATACCAGTTCCTGGTTAAGAAGGGGTTTTAACATTTACAAATCCCTCCCTCCTGCTCTCTCCTCACCAGGGGATCAGCAACTCCAGGTCAGAAACCCTAGGGCCAGCATAGTACCTTGCTGAAAATAACATTAACTGGCACTCTTACAAGTGAGTAGGAAGGACTGTACCAAACTGCTGTGTGTGGAGGTTGCATGTACTACGCCTGCAAAGCAAGAGAAATGGGGACCCTGAGACTTAAAGGTGAAGTCGTGGGCTAAGTCACAGGTCGCGGGTGGAGGGGGACTTAACTTCGCCCCGAGTCAGGGTCCTTGACTAATGGAGCACACTGCCTCCCTGAAGGGGGTGACAATGGCGTGCGGCAGGGACAAGTGCAAGCCACTGAGCAGGGCCACAGCACACAGCCAGCCGGCAGAGCGCCCGGCCCAGGTCCCAGCCTCCACCGCCGCCACTTTCCTCAAGCCCAGGGGCTTTCTTCCCCTGCCTCCCACGCCCGTCGCACAGATGGGAGCCAGGACCTCCTCCTGAAGCCAAGGCTGCAGGTGGGCGAGGACCTGGCACTGCGCGCTGCGCGGTGGGCGACGGGCCAGGGGCAGGACGGTTACGGGCTGGAAGCGAGGGTCCCCTGGGATCCAGCACGAAGCCCGCGACAGGACGACGAGGACGGGGTGAGGTCGCTTACTCCGGCCCATGGCACTTCTCCTGTTCGCAGTCCCTGGAAGCCGACCTAGACCCCGGGTTTTCCTTCACCCTTTAAGACTACCCTTCCGCGCTTTGGCTTCGGAAAGCGGGAGTCATGGCAACGGGGACTCTACGGTAGCCGCGCAGGACCAGGCCGCACTTTCTGTTGTCCCGGAGAAAACTCAGCCCAGACTCTGGAGAGGAACTGCGAGTTGTTCCCAGTCCAAACCTAGGCCCCCTCAGGGTCCCCACTCTAGGCTTTCCACAGACTGCCTTCCTCACCCGTGCTCAATCTGTTCTCCAGCCTGAATGAAGGATTCCAGGACACTCTTGCTTCCAGCAGGGCTCTGCCTCCTAGGTGTGTCCAGGGATACTCTCTATTTCTTTTCTTTTTCCCTCTATTTTATGTCCAGAGCCAAAAAATTTGGATTTAGCCTCCACTCTGTTTTCTAGTTGTGTGACCTTAAACTTCGCCAGCCTCTATTTCCATATATAAATATGGAATATTACATATTCCAATAGTATTGAAGCCTCAAAGGATCATTGCAAATTTTAATGAGACAATATGAGTGAATAAAAGACACATTTTAAAAAGCTCAGCGTGAAAATTAGTTGTTATTGTTTTATTTCACCTGGTTAAAGTCACCACCAATTCTAGTCCACTGCTGGTTAGTACAATTTCTAAAGCACCATTTATTATGTAGTCCAAACTCTCTTGCTTTCTACCCCATTTAGGAGGAGAGAAAACATAATGTGTCAACAATACAACCTCCTATCCTAGCTACAGTAAACAGAGAGTAGGCTCTGGGGACTATGTTTGGTCTTAAAAAGAGAGTGATAGAGCAACACTGAGGGTGAACAAGGCATTAATAGCTGTCACGCATTTAGTGTTCACTGTTATCAGGCTTTGCCAGATGGAGACAAGCAGACAGGGTAAAGTCAAACAGGAAGGAGCAAAGGAGCAGTGGGCACACTGATCAGTTTAGCAGCGAGAAAACAGCTGAGAGGGATCTTTGGACAGTAAGGATCAAGCTAACAAGCTTAAGGACCAAACAATTGAGTGAAAGCCGCAGAAGAAACATTTGTGGTTTCAGTAAGATTTCTGAGGGCTCTCCATGTAATATGACATCCGTTGCTTCTACGCAAACATTGGGTTTGCCTCATTTTCCTGTTTCTAAACTCAGGACACTGGATGTAAGGACTGTGAGCTCTGGCACTGGAATTAAGTTTGTGACAATGTGGTAATGAATAGATGAGTCCAACTTTTGAGTGGCAAGTGGCCTGTTTCCACACAAAGACAGTGTGGGCAACCACTAGGACCCGTCTCTCAGAGGTCTGAGCAGTGGTGTCTGAGGAAGAGCATAAGACATAAAAATGCCAAGAGTTCAGCAAAGTTTAGCAGATATGCCTGTGCTTGAACTTTTCTATTGACAGCAAAGGATTTGTGGGAAATAAAAGGGATCTCACTTCTGTCAGGTAAGCTAGGACCATGGGGTATTTCAAGTACAGAGTTCTTGGGCTGGCAAAATAAATCAGCTGATTATAGCATGTGCAAGCAGGCACAGGGGCTGGGAGCTCAACCCCCATGCCTGCTGTGCTGGCCCCACGCTCGTGGCATGCTGAGACAACAAGTGAGACTGGGTGTGGTGGCACATGCCTGTAATCCCAGCTCTTGGAAAGCTATAAACAGGAGAATCATTATGAGTCCAATAGTAGTGAGACCCTGAACACTCTGTAAAACCTTCCATAAAACACAGAAAAAATAAATAAAATAAATAAAAATCAAGTACAGAGTTCAGTTTCCAAACTAACAGAGGCATGAGAGAGAGCTCAGTATAAAGAATCTCGGTCTCTGGATCAGACTAGGACACTCAAAAACTTAAGGAAAAATGGCAACTCAGGTGTCTGACATATTAGCTCCTCTTCTTACCTTTAGACCTACTCACTCCATAACTCTCAGTCCCACTCTTCAATTCTCTAGTTGTCAAAAAGGCTGCTGCGATTTGAACATTTCCACCTCTTTCAAATTCATGTTGAAACTTAACCCCTAATGTAATGATCTTAAGAGGAGCTTGAGGCCATGTTTGAGTCATCAGAGCAGATTAGATGCTCTAAAAAAAAAGTTTGACAGAAAGAGTCGGCCCTTACTTGCTCACTACATCCCTCCTACCATGTGGGGACACGAATCCTTCCCTGCTCCAGGACTCAGTGGCAACATGCCATCTTGGAAGTGGAGATTGTGTTCTCAGCAGATGCCTTGATCCTGGACACCCAGGACTATGAAAAATGAACTTCTGATCTTTATAAATTCCCCATGCTCAGGTATTGTGTTATACAAACACAAGGAGACTAGAAGAGGGCCTTGAATTTTTTCTGTGAACTTTAATATCTATAGAACTTAAGTACTCATTCATCTGTAGCAAGAAAATAGTAATGAAATTGTCATTCTACTGGCTAAAATCTTTAAGCTCCTTTTAAGCACTGTGTGTTGAACACAGACCATGTGCTTTGAAATTGCTAATTCAGTCTCACAGCAGCCATCAGAGGTAGGTCATATTATCAGCATGTTACTGATGAGGAAATATGAGTCCACTGGAATTATATTCTTGGAGAAAAGCAAGCCAAGGTTTTATGCTCAAACCTGATTTTTGTGCTGCATCAATTTCTAGACTGAGGTTTACTTGAAAGCAGGAAGGAATTCTTTTTTTTTTAGGGTAGGTTCTATGGGGTGTTCAGGGTCTTACTACTAGATTGGACTCATAGTGGTCTGCTTGTTTATAGCCTCCCAAGAGCTGGGATTACAGGCATACATCACCATGATCAGTCTCAATTGCTGTCTCAGGGCTCGCTGGGCGGGTCAAGCATGGCAGGCCTGGAGATGGAACCCCTGGCCCCTGCCCCTGCTTGCAGATCCTTTAATCTGCTAAACTGTTTGGCCGGCCCTGGAAGTTTTTTTTTTAATTGTTTGTTTTTGCCCATCCTTAACTCCCTAGCTCTCAGCAAAAGTCCTAAGACTTATTAAATAGATGCTGAACAGTGAAATGAACAAGTTGAGAGCCAGTCTCTTGAAAGTCTTGGTCTCAGGATACAAGGAGCATGTCTCATGGCTCCAGGAGAATCAGTTTAGGAGAGGCCCAATCATAAGGGGATCTAGCGGGCTACTCAGAAAAGGGGTCACCTTCCTCTGACTCCTGCACAGTTCCTCATTGTCACAATTTTTCACTAAAATCTTGAATAAGAGCTAGATCTACAGCAGGGCTGTGACAAATTGTCCTGCCACACGGGTTGAGGAGAAAAACAACCTTGCAGGGTAAAGAAGAGAATCCAGGAATATCTTCTCTGCTGTCTGCCACAGGCCAGACTGGGCTGGTTAGACTGTGTCTGTCCTCAAGCAGACATCAGTCACTGTGTCTCTCAAAAATAGAGGTCCTGTGAGGTATGAAGGATGTGTATATGGCATGCTGTGATTCTTTTAGCCCATGAACAATGGCAGAAATTGGGAAATAAATCACAACGTTCAGCTTTGTGTATAGTCAGGTTTGTTTAGCTCAAAGTGAATGAAATTGTCTAAAGAGTCTGATGTGTGTCTGTTTATGCAAGGAATTCTTCCAAATAGACTCATTTCTTTGGCTCCTGGGAATGTAAGCAGATGAACAGTGAGTGCTTCCTGGGCAAACTGCTGCAATGTTCTGTGTCTCCAAAATAAGAATAAATCTCAAAGAGGGATTTTTAAAATTCTAGTCACAAAAAAATAGTGCTCCTACTTCTTTTGTGCTGCATAAGCTTGAAAATCAGTGACCTAGAAAGCAATAACTACTTATTTTCATTGTTATAATAAATCGGTATTGTCATGATGGGTGAATGATATCTTGTGCTTTAATCTCCTATCAAAAGAGTTTCTTTATTGAAGCTGTATAACAACTAAATCAAGCTCCCAAATTTATTGGAATCCTTACAACTTCAATTCCTCCTTGTCCCTTCCCACCTTTCTCCTTTCCCTCCTTCCTCCCTGCTTTCCTTCCATATACCAGATGTGTGATGAGTGATCAACAGCACACATAAAACCTGTTGTAACCCATTTGACAGTAGGTTGACTTCATTTAAAAAAAAAAGTAAGCTCTGTAGATGTTGACCCTAAAAAGTGGATGATATTGTCATCACATTTTCGCAAATAAAATCCAGTCTGCTTTATCCCAATTCAATGAAAAGAAATCTGAGAAAATCAAGCCTAAATGTTAGGCCAGCTTCCAGGGAAATGAGAAGGGAAATGCATTATTTAAGTTTGGCTATGGCATCAACCTGAGGACTGACTTCTTCATCCTAGAAGTGTACAGACAGGAAATGTGAAGAAAGGTAGATTAGTACACCTATATGATTGTCTGGGTCCTCTTTGGCTGTATCTCTCTATGAATTTGTGCTACTAAATAATAATTCCCCAAACAGACACTTGAGTAATTAAATGGAAATAGGAAAACATGTTTCAAAATCATGTGTAAAATTATTTTTAGTGATTGCCTGAATTTGTTCTACCTTCTGTCCATCTCCATTAGTTTATTAAAGACAAAGTTGACATTTGAAGGACTGTTACTAATTTGAACATAATCTTAGGACATTAGGCAAAATGACCTGGTATATCACGGAGGGCTCAAACACAGGGCTCTTCAGCAAATTACTTCTTTGTTAACTTCACTGTGTCTCAGTTTCTTCATTTGTAGAGTATGAAAAATTAAAAATGTTTACTAGATTGGACATTAACAAGTTTGAAAAGACATGGGAAATAATGTTTGCCCATAATAAGTGCTCTGCACATCTCTGTTCAAGATATGAAAGTTTTAAAACATGGTAAACAAATAATATATAGTCCTCCCAGTAGAAAGATTGAGGCTTTTCTTCCCCTCTTGAAGCTGCATGCTTTCTACTACTACAGCCTAATAGCAGATAAACTGAATAATCTGTAACACTTATAGAGCTGGCTTACAGGAGTTCTTTGCCATTTCCTCATTTCTGAACACTGGATTTCAGAATCCTGACAGTTCTATGTCATGCGACATAGAAATCTGACTATTCTGAGGCAACCGTACTGATAAGCCAAGTGCAGGTGCTGCCTCCCAGGCCCCACATTTCAGGTAGCTTCTGGCCAGAACCCAAACCCATGAGTGATGTTCTCTTGCACCTTGTGAACCACCTCATCCATCAGTGGAATATTACTGAATACTCCCTGGCCTCTGTCAATGTCCCATGGGATAGCAGAACCATAAAACCAGTCCCTGCCAGAATTCCTGACCCACAAGAGCATGAAATATATTCCAGTACAGTACTTGTTTTAAATTCATGGCTAGTATTGGTACACCATGCTCAGACTTTGTCATTGCCATAAAGAAGACAGTCTTACTCATGGCAAGTGTCAAATACATACAGAAATATTTTTTCCATATCACCTGAGCTTTTCTTAGATGGGCACCTGGCATACCCTTTTCTTTCCACATCTCCTGACTTTATTATTCTCTACCTTCAGGCTTCTTCAGCGTCAAGGTTCTGTCTCCCCAGTGTTCTTGGGGTTAGCAGAATCCTCTGCTACTTCTAACTCCTCTCTAGCCTCAATGAGAAGACACTAGGCCCTCAAATTGTTTGCAGTGGAGAGTGTCTAACGCAACGTAAAATCTTGGTCATGTTGATTGTCTCTCATAGTGTTACTTTTGAGGTAGGCATTTGCCATGTTTTGTTCAGCACCTTTCCTTTTGGTGTAGTCTGAAATCAATGTCAGGGACTACTTTTCTACTATAGGTGTTTAAGCAGCCCTACAGTTATTCTCCAACCCCTGGAAAAAACAACAGAGTGGGCACATAACCTAAGTTTGCTCCTATGGGCCTCCTCTGAAGGGAGAACCCGTGCTCAGAGACTTTACAGGAGGATACTGCCATGGTGCTCAGGCTAGACTGTTTCACCATTGGTTGCTACGGTTCCAATAGCTAGATACTTGGCACTCCCTGGAGCCTCTGGTTCCTCCCCATTGCAGATTTTTCTGCCTGTACTGCAACTCATTAAAGGCAACTGCAGCACTTTAGATTTCCCTCATTTCTCACATCAACTTCAAGTATGAAAGTGGCATCCAAAAATCCATCTTTAGTTTCTAAAATTTGCTGGAATTACTGAAAGCTGTCAGATTCACATGAGCAGTTTCCAACAGAGAAAGGCTGTGGATGAAGGTCCATAAAGGAAGAGACCCAGCACACAGTCTGCAAGCTTCTATTGCTCTTCTCTCATGGAGCTATGATGCATTTCTTCCCCAGCAGTAATGTGTGACCATACATATAGAGTACTGTTCTTCTCACCAGAAAAGCTTACCTGAGCTTTGGTGTCTAGATATTTTCCTGGGCTTTCACTACATAGATGTGATTGGTTGATTGATTGATTTTCCATATAGGTCTTACTTGCCGATCAACTAGCACCATGTCACCAGGAGCTCCTATCTCTACCCAAGTTATACTGTTAGTGTTTCTGGTGTGGGCAGCCCTCAACATGGGTACAGTAAACTGCTTTAAACCACAGTGTTAGATGAATGACTATGACCCAGAAACACAGACACTTGAGATTACTTTCTGGAAGCTGAGGACAACTATGTGGCCTTCTTTTTGGCCAAATTCATGTTCTTTACTATATATATACTCAAGAGTCCTGTTATTTATAGGAGCTCTCCCATATTATTCCAATATTTTAAATTCTATTGCAGTTTTCTTCATTGTTAGCAACAAAGAATCATCATACCTGCCATGTGGATGCCTTGTATGTTAAATGATCCTCTCTTCACGATGAGAAGGAAGAGCAGGACAAAAGAGTGAAGGAACGGAAAGCCCAGTCTTGTCATGTCACCACTCACAGGCTTACCCCTCAGTACACAATCCCACAGAATGAAGAATGGGGTGCCCAGTTTCTCCTTGGTTGCTTAATTTCCATCAAGTTCACTGATTTTTGTAATTTTCTGGCACTTTCTAAGAGACAAGTGATAGCAGGTGCTCAAGGCCTCCAAAAATTAAGAGAAAAAAATCATCTAATTTAATTTTCTATGAGAAATTAACAAATAAAATTTTTATGTAGTTTCAGTATTAGAAAACCTGGGGCCAGCTCCTAAAATCTTGGGTCCATATGATCATTATTTGATATCTTCAGATAGGGACAGGTGTAAACAAAATCTACAAAAATTAAAATGGTATCTGCAAAAACATCAGTCCTTCCTAACATAATCTACATGGGTAGGGTTGAAATGAGGCCCATGAGGGAATTGTAACTGCCAATTTCTCTAATGATAATAAGTTTATTTTAATTGCTAATATATTCCTAATTACTCTAATTTAAAAATGTTTACTTCAGTGCCAATCATTTTCCTTGATTTATGTTCTTTGAGAAAAGACTGTCATCTCAATCAATCCTTCTTGAATTTAGTGGCAGCTGCTGAATATGACCTCACCTTTCTTGTCACTCAGTTCTGCTGGGCACCATCTGACCTAAAGAAAGGCCTTGTCTACAAACTTTTGAGAATATATAGCTATCCATTTCCCTTTAGAGAGAAGTTACAATTCAAGGCTTGGGTGTGGAGGATGATACCATCTATTTCAAACACTTTTTCATTTGATTTTATCTTTATTTTTTTTTTTGTTTGGTGGAACTGGGGATTGAATTCTGGCCCTTGTGCTTGCCAGGGAAGCTCTTAGTCCACTGAGCCATCTCCCTGGCCTCTTATCTTTCATTTTTATTGCAAACTTCATCTTAAAAAATTGACACATGATATTTATACATATGTGCCAGGTATCATGCAATAATTTAATTCATGTATAACATGTCATGATCAATCATGAATATGTATCTGAATGAATAGACTGTGCCAATATCCAAATAATTGTTTCAAGGGTGTGATGTAGTTAGTATAAAGATTGGTAACGTGGATGCATATCATGATCTCATCATTCCATGACCTAATGATTTTCTTCCAGAAAAAAGTGTTAAGCCCCTGGGGCTAGAGATGGAGAGTAAGAATGAAAGGGTTTTATTTATTCTGGATATTCTATAGTCATGGGAAGGGCTTACATACAAACAAATTAAAAAAAGAAGCACTACCTAAGATTTCAGATAGCCATATTTGAAATGAAAGGAAAATGGGGAAATAGCATAAATGTGGAGAAGCATGCTTTTGTCAGGGTGAACCATTTGATAGCATCTCCAAGGAGGAGGCACTTTGGGTGGGAGTGAAGAATGATAAAGAGACAGGCTAGGAAAGCTCTTAGAGAAATGCTGGACTGCTAGTGGTAAAGGTACAGAGGCTAGCCTGTAGGACCAGGGGAGCAAGGAGGTTTGGAAGGAGACTGTGTGTTATTCCAATTGTGAAGGGGAAGTTCATGTGGTGTGGAGCTGCTCTGTCCTGCTTCACGTGCTACAAACCGTTTACCCTGCCATGTAGAAAATGAAGCATGGGAATTAGGGTAAGAGAAGCTGGAGCAGAGGTAACAATGGAAGGTTCTGGAGTGGATAGCAAGGTGGCCTATGTGTGTGCAAGATGAGGGAAAGGACAGTGGTGATGGGCAGAAGTGGATGTGCCGAGGCCAGCTTGGGAAGAAGAGACCCAAGAACATACTGGTAAGGAAAAGAGAGGGTTCTGTGACTTCTACTTTCATGCTGATTATGTGTACTAAAACCAGGATGATTGAAGGGAAAGAAAGGAGGAAGTATAGATTTGAGGGGTTTTAAAATTCAGATTTGGTAACTGTTAAATTGGTGATGTCTGCTTCTGTCCTCTTGTCAGCTCTTATATTGCTGTTCTTACTCATAACACTGAGAATATCAGAGCTATTAGTTATCCAATCACTCATCTACCACTTGAATAATGAACTTGATCAGGACAGAAATCATGCTTTTTTTCTTCCCCAGTACTTTCCGCTGTGCTTCATTCACCAAACTCATTGAGTAAGTCAAGAAATGTTGGCTGAGTGAATAATAAAAAAAATAAAGAATACATCTAGTTCTAGAAGATAGAATTTGGTATAAATCACAAAAAATATACATATTGACAATCTGTTTACAAGTAGGCTAGACATGCTCTGGTGCTTCCTTTCAGCACTTGCTAAGTCAGTGATTAGCATAATATATTGAAAATGATTCACTGATTCATTCAATAAGGTTGGGTCATATCTAAGATGTGAAAGAAAAACTAACCAACATGGGCATCCTGTGTGCCAGGCACTCTTCTAAAGACAAAGACATCTGTCCTGCAAGCACTTACACTCTGAAAGTGATACTGTCACCCTGCTACAACCAGCGAGTCTTTTAACTCATCCAGCATTGCTGGCACCAGACAGCTCCACCTTCCCAGAACAAGGGCTGCCTCACTTCTTGTCTCCTGGGTAGGGAAGCTCAGAGCTGTGCTGAAGTCCAACTGTGTGCTGGGACCTTCTGCTGCATTCTCCTATTCAACACTGACCTAGCTCAGGTGATTGTGTTGATGTCTCTGTTTTGTAAATGAGGGAACAGAAGCTTAGAAGACAAATGGCTTGCCAGATAGACAGCCTGGGGCCTGCACTCAGCTCTGTCTGACTCGATGCTCAAGCTCTTAGGGGAAAATGCTGCCTTGTTTTCTACATATACCTGAAAATTTGTGTGAAAGTTTAGATTAAAAGGAAGCTGTTCTTCTGGAAATGTATGGTTTTCTTTACTTTTCTGAGAATATTTATGCCAGGTATAAATCACATAGAATATTACATTAAACTCCATAGTTTACCTCATAAAACATATAAGCAACATAAAAATGCAACATCCTCATATCTATTCCATAAACACATACTTCAAGTTCTTTGTTTCCCCTAGTTCCTGAGGTAGTACAAATAAGTTTTGGTTCTAATATGGGTCCAAATTCATTACTAGCTCTGCAGCTTTAGAAAAGAGACTCAACTTCTCCAATCCTGTATATTCTCATGTGGTGAATGAAACCAGTAATATTTCCAAATTAGATTTTAAAAGTATCTAACACTACAGTTAGATATATTAGATTCTAAGGGCTGGTCAAATAGTTCAGCAGATTAAAGCTTCTGCAAGCAGATTAAGGGGCCAGAGGTTCAAACCCTGGGCCTGCAATGTGGGCCCTGCCCCTGGAGTGCACTGAGACAGCAATTAAGACTGGACATGATGGTGTGCACCTATAACCCCAGCACTTGGGAGGCTGAAAGCAGGAAGATCACTACAAGTCTGAAGTACACAGTAAGACCCTGTAGACCCTGTCCTAAAATTCTATATTCATTAATTCCTTTTTTTTTCTTCACATCTTAGACATGACCCAACCATGTAATCTAGACATCTAGTTACCCTTGGGGGATTGTTGGGAATTCAATGTAGAAAACAATTCTTCCCTTTGCCTGCTCATTTTCCCAGGTACAACAGTACCCTGGATTTTCACTGAGGAGTTTCTCATGTTTTGGAACAGTGATCCCACTTACAGGCTCTAGTATAGTGCCCAAGGTTTGACCTATAAGAACTTTGGCCTTCTCCATCCCAAGCATTCAGTTCATGGATAAACATATGACCCGTGCTGGGCAAACAAATAAAACTAAGACCATCAAAGAGCATTATTAGCTTGAGACTATTCTATTTGTCCTTGACATACTTTTACTTCATGGAGGTTTCTGGAAGCTCTCTGTTCATGGCAGGAGGGGAACTCATATGAGAGTGAAGCCAACACATGGGAGTGAAGAACAAAGATTTTATGTGAGACCTGTAGGGACATGGCATGCACATCTGCATCACGTGGAACACGAAGATCACTTCTGAAGGTGGAACTTACATACATACAAAAATATTTATTTTCTCTTTTTCTAAGGCAGATATCACTTACTTGCAACTGAGAGAACTCTTTAATATATTTTAAGTTACTTATGTTAAAAATAACAAATGCAAAGCTCATAGATATCTGCTCTAAAATATGCAATGAATCTGAGAAGGTTTGTACCAATTTCCTTGGAATTTTATATCAAGATAATTTAAAATGATGTATATTATTTCTGCTATCCTTTGATTCTTGTTCTAAAACACTGCTTCATGTTCTTCTGTATAAGTTATAGGAGATGTCCAGCCCCTATGTGAATAGAGGAGCAGCATATGCGGTCCAAGACATAAGGCTATTCTTTCATTGTTCTTACAGCTCTCTCTCCGATAAGATGCAAGAACTTTGGCAAGTCTTTGAACAGCCCTTTATCTCCTCTGTTACATGAGATGATGATAATGAAACTTATCATAACAGCTACAGTCATGAGGATACTTCAAAAGAGGTATAGAAGCCAAGAATCACTTACAAAAGATGGTTGCTCTAATTTGTACTAGAAATGCAAATGCTTTAGAGGTTTACAACTAGAGGTTTGCTACCAAAGTGTGACAGTGAATCTTGATGGCAATTGGATTGGTTGGACAAGTGCTAGAACAGTAGTGGAGCACACTTATGGATGTGTTTGGGTAGATTAAGGACTGCATCTGGCACCCAACCTTCCTCTCTGGTGTTTTCACCTTGCTTTCTACTCCTTGGCTGGCCTGAGTTGAGCACCTTTGCTCTATCATACCCTCTACCATACTTTTTTCTTTGTCTTAGAGACATCTGACCATGGAATAAATGTTCTACTTCCTTCTAAGTTGTGTAAAAAAAATATTTTGTCCAGCAATAGAATAGCAACTAATACAAAAATCATTGGGGTTCTTTTCTTACTGTTTTTTATTTACTTTAACAATTAAGTGATATATATCCACTATACTATGTCAACAAGATAAAGATTTAGAAGAAAAAAAAGTTAGCAATATCGCCCCAGCAAGTAATGCTACACTCTAAAAGTAAATGCTATTAACAAGTTTTAAATATTTTAAATTTTTATGTTCATTCCTACATAATCAATTTCCTTTTGATTTTCTAGAAATGTGGATATATCATATACATTACTTTAAAAGGTTAAAAGTGCTTTGTAGAGCTTATTGTGCTCCATGGCAATCCTCTTGACAACAGCAATTTTATTCCTAGTTTATTCCTCTTTAGTGTACACCATACTTTACTAGAGCATTTTAGATATTTAGAAAATCTAGGCTTTAAGTTTTAGATTTAGAAAAACTGTAAAGGTGGGGCAAAATGTTCCTATGTTTTTATATTCATTTTGATCACTTATATTGAGTAGCACATTATATTGTTAAAATTAGAGAATCTTTGACACACTATTTTTATTATTAATTTTATTGAGAAACAAATAGCAATGAGACAGCTTCAAAACCAATTAGTAGGACAATTTCAATAATTAATACATTGCATATTGTTGTCTTCATATTGGTTATTCATAGTACAAGATGCAGACATGATATCCTGTCCAAACACTGTTAGTACAAATCTTACTTCTCATTGAGTTAAAAGAAAGTATCTGTGTATCTGTGCTAACTATTGGTCCTTCATTTATATTCCCTTTTTTTGTTTATTTTTGTCAGAAAGGGTATTCCACTGTCATTTAAGTATTATAGGTACATAAATTCAGCAAAATATTCCAATATAGTCCAGTAGTCCACAATAGTAGTGTGTTATCCTTAGGACTGGCAATGTCAGAAGTTGTTGACTTTAGCCTTTTACAGCTCAGCATATTAATATGGCTTTACTTTTTATAACTTGTTTTTATACTTGTCTGTTGGATAGTTAAGACCAAGACAAAACAAAACATATATAATAAGAAATGTAACTTTTGTATCTGCCAAGGTCAGTCAAATCCCCTCAGGATTTATCCGGAAACCCCATACTGCAGGTTGTAGATCCTTTGTCAGTGTCAGCCATGTGGATGAGTCATGGCCATTGCTTGACCAGTTTTCTCTCTGTGAAAGCCTGAGAAAATGTTTTCTCTCCACGTGACATGCTATTTTTAAAGTCTATATTTTATTTAGACAGCCTTAGCTTTTATCTACTTTCAGTATTCTAGGATCCCATCCAGGACACTGTATTACATTTAGTCATGGTCATATCTCCTTGCTGTGACAATTTCTCCAACTCTTTTTTTCTTGGTATTGAGGGTTGAAGTCAGAACCTTGCACTTGCCGAACAGTTGCCCAAGCTGCTGAGCTATCTCCCCAGCTCTCTCTGACTCTTATTTTGATGACTGTCAGTTCTGGATGTCACTTTTATCCCATCAAGAGTACATTTTTAATTTGCTATGACCGCATTTATTGATTCTTGGTTCTATTTTCTCATGCTACTGAATTTCTATTCAGAAAGTACTTGGCTGAACTTATGTCTTCAAGTGTTTCATCTTCCAACAGATTGTTTCTGTTTTGACATTTAGATCATTGATCCATTTTGATTTCAGTTGAGCATACTGTGAGAGACATGGTCTATATTAAATCTTCTACATGTGGATAGCCAGTTTTCCCAGGGCTGTTTTTAAAAAGGCTGTCTTTCTTTTTTTTAATGTCTTTAGTACAAGGCCTACAGGGTCTCACTACACAGATCAGACTCTTAGTTATCCTCTTGCTTCCAGCATCCCAAGCGCTGGCATTACAGGTTTGCATCACCATGCCCCATCTCAGTTGTGGTCTCAGCACACCCTGGGAGCAGGGCTGATGCTGTCTTTCTTCCAGTGTATATTTTTGGGTCTTTCCCGAAGATCAGATAGCCGAATGTCCCTGGGAATTTTTTTTTTCTGCAGCCTCTATTCCGTTTTATTGATCTGCAAATCTGTTTTTATCCTAGCACTACACTGTTTTCTATCATTGCAGCTTTGTATATAACACAAATAGTATATTTTCTCCAAATAATGTATCACCATGATGTTAGCCTTGACCAACTGGCTGAAGCAGTACTTATCAAAGTTCTGCCTATAAAGTTACTATTGGTGCCTCCCCTTTTTCATTCTTTGCTTTCTCGGAGACAGATATTATGTGAAGCTCATGCTTCATGAGTAGAGAGCTGCTCATGAAGTGGAGTGTCTAAATGGTTAAAACCACCTCCGTGCACAAGACTGTTCTATTCTCCTCTGTCGACTTTATACTCAGTTGCTTACTATTTATATCAACTTTACTGGTACAGCACCTGCAGTCTATAGCAAGGTATTCAGAGGTCATCACTGGAATGAGAAAGTTATGTACATGCGTATCCTTTTTTACCATGTCAATTAATTAGTTAGCTAATTAAGTAAATCTATTGTTGTGGGTATGTATTTTATTCTCTGGAGTATTTGCATGATTGCTTATTTTTTCTGTTTAACGTAGTTTGTGTTTATTCATTGGAAACCCTTTCAGTAGTTCCTATGTCACCCTGACACAGGTCCATCATTTTGTTATTTTTCTGAGTTTTGGGCACTTTCTTAATTTGTGGCATTACAAAGTGATCCAAACTCATCAGGAGTACTTCATGGACCCAGTCCTTGAATCAGTCATTCTCCAAGAGTCTCATTCTCTCTCTCTCTCTCTCTCTCTCTCTCTCTCTCTCTCTCTCTCTCTCTCTCTCTCTTTCTCTCCCCCCCCCCGAGGATCAAAACCAGGACCTCACACTTACCAAGCTGGCACTTATACCTCTGAGCTACCTCTCCAGCCCTCATTCCTTTCATTGGAGAGGAATATTGGAAACCAATATGAATTTGAGAAGATTTATGTGGCTGAAAGATAGTAAGTAAGATAGGGAGTGGTTCCAGGTAAGACTACAAAACATAATCATATAAAAGATATAGCATCTTTCAGTTTAGCAAGATGTTTGTCTTTGAGAAAACAACACATTGGTGTGTTGCTTACATTTTCATCAATGTGACCCAAGTACCTGACAAATTATGCATGAGCAAAAACTATTATGAATGCTTAAATTTTAAAGATAAGTTGCCATTAATTTCCCCTTCGAGCATTCAGTGCTTTGAATACACTTACTCCATTATTCTTTCCACTTTTTAAATGAGTGGTAGAAGTACACTTTCATGATTGTCTTTCATTGGGGTGTCACAGCTGCCTTGATGTTCTGAATCCATATAAAACATTTCCCTTTCATTGTCACATTGAGGAAAAACCAGGAGTTTCACAATAACAGTGAATAAGGTAGATGAAGACACACTGTCATGTTTTCAGAAGACTGTCCTTCTGTTGGATAGCAGTTGGAGGCAGCATTAGTGACAAGAAAGGTAACTGAACTGAGCAGGAATATTTTGAGGGATATTCTTGCAATGTAACTTTTATTGTTATAATTTTCTAAAACTTAAACATCCACTGTATTTGTTTATTCTGGCTCATGATTTCAGAGGCTTCATGATATGGTCTGTTGGCTCAAGATAGAAAGAGCATGGCAGAAAGGCTTGGCAGAAGAGCTCCTCCTATCATGACATTCAGAAACAGAGAAGGAAGGAGCTAGAGAAAAATAGAACAAACACACCCTTTAAAGCCTCACCCTAACAGGCCTGCTCCATTCAGTTAGGTTCTTACCCCGATCCCATGGAAGCCAGTCAGCTAATGAACTCATCAGTGGACTAATCCACTTGATGAAGTTAGCATCCTCACAATTCAATCACTGCTCTGGGCATCTCAATCTAATCAAGTTGTCAATCAAGATTAACTGTCACAATGGGTAAGAAAAGAGTGATGCAACGTGATTTATTTTCATGAGACTTCACTGACCTCTGTATAATATATACAAAATAGGATAGATATACAGTTACTTTCTCTTAATTCAGTGAGAAGAAAGAATTGTACCAAGAGTGTTTGGACAGGATATCATGTCTTCATCTTGTTCTATGAATAACTACTACAAAGGCAGCAATATGCAATGTATTAATTATTGTACCAGTCCTACTAACCTCTTTTGAAACTGTCTCAGTGCTACTTCTTTCTCAATAAAATTAACATAAAATATATATAATCAAAAATAAATAATATCAAGAGCAAGACAAAAGGAGTTTCCTGTTTTGTTAAATCATCAGGAAAATTGTTATTTTCTTCATGGTAAACTGATTTTTATAGAATTTGTCTTGGTTATGTGCAAGTAACTGGCTTGAATTTAGATGGAGCCTAGAAATGAATATACTGATGAAATCACTTGTTTGATTAAAAAAAAAAAGAAGTAAATCATGAGGAGCTGGCTCAGGTTTGAGAACAGGTGGAGGCTGATGGTGTGGGCTTGGAGAAGGTAATGGCAGTGTAAGTTGAGAGAAGGGGTGACGGTTGTAGACCTTGGGTCATAGGTGCAAGGATTGAAAGGGCTGGCTGGCTGTTGGCATGAGGGATGAGCAGAACTCAAGGATATCCCATCAAGTCATGGGCATAAGGTAATTATTTTTAATAAGATCTTATGTCTCAAATATGCCCAGCTCTCCTAATGATCTTAAACATTCAGTTCTTCTCTTTCTTTGCATCTCGTCAATAAAAGAGGAAGTTGGATTAGTACAGTTTGAAGTGTCCAATGCTTCAGCAAGTTCCTGAGCTGATGAGTTTGCAGAATTGAGTGCTAATAATAGCTTTGCTTCAGGAGTAAGAGGCCAGCAGTCAAGACAAACACACACAGGGCAAGTGGTATTGCTGATATGTAGGTATTGACCCACCATTAGGCAGCCAAAATGCCTTCCAGCCAAAGCCTCCCAAAGCTCCCACATCCTGGTACCACACTGCAGCTCTGTGCTGGCCTTCAGTCTGTCCTAGGCTCCAGTTGTGCCACACCAGTGTCTGTCCATAAAGCTCCACCTGGCCATGAACTGGCTTCTTACTTTCCCTTCCTTTCTATTTCCCTGAAGGAAGGAAGTATCCATTTGAAAAAAATTGTATAGAAGGAGAGGCTGGGATGGTTTCAAAGCATGAATTTGTCTTTGGTTTTGTTTTATTCATTTTGTTTGTACTGGAGGTTGAATTCAGGGCTTTTGCACTGAACTACAATCCTAACTATTGTTTTTCATTTTGAGACAAGGTCTCACTGTGTTGCCTAAGTTGGACTTGAACTTGCCTTCCTCCTGCCATAGCACCCTAGAATATGAACATGTTATAGCTCAAAACCAAATAGCTTAGCACTGTCTAGCTCCACTCATCTACAAATACAGAAGCCTACAAGCAACACCTTCCAACAACAACCCTAGAACAAACCCTAGAGCAGAGCCACATTTGACTTTGAGGACTGTAAATCTGTTAAGCTGGTGAGTAAGGCAACCGGGGATAAAGAAAAGACAGGGTGGCTACAGCTGCTACCCAGAGGATATTTTCTCTTGCAGCTCCAGGATATAAAAGTGGATGGAAGGAAGAAAGGAGGGGGAATAGACAGAAAATAACGAAGTTAGGAAAAGCGAAAAGCAAGTCACACAGACCTGGAGTGAGAGTACATGGAGAAAAACCAAAAGAAAGGAAAACAGAAGAAAGCATTAAGCCTTTCATTACTATAGTTCCAGTGATTCCATATGGTCATGAACCTAAAGAAAGCACTCGTGTGTGTGTGTGTGTGTGTGTGTGTTTTCTCAAACCAGATTCACTAGGTGAGTGAAGTTGAATAAAAAGGAGTTATAATGCTGGATTCTTCTTGATTGTAGTTTTACTAGAAAAATGCAATAAATGGAAAGAAATGCAAGGGAAAAATTACAATGATAGCGTTGCAGCCTAAGCTAAAGCTATGATAGATGAGTGAAAAGGCATCCAGTTTAATGGAATTTAGTACTAATGTTGGGAAGTAGAGACGGAATAAGCTTCTTAAGGGTAAAAGATGAAGAATTGATTTTAGGGGAGTGATCTAGTTATAGATAATGATAAGCTCCAGGCTCCATGACTGTGCATATATGTGACTGCCTTAGGATGGAAGGCAAGGTTGTAAGCAAGATGTAAAGAAAGTGAATAGCAGAGCACCCCAAGATGGCAATTGACACTGAGCATGGTGGCGTGCACTGTAATCGCAGCTTCTGGGAGACTGTAAACAGGCAGATCACTATGAGTCTAATCTAGCAGTGAGACCCTGAACACCTTGTAGACCCTTTCCTAAAATACAAAAAAAAAAAAAAAAAAGAAAGAAAGAAAGAAAAAGTGAATGGCTAGCCATGAAAAGACAGTTGATGTCATTAGCCAATTAGAAAATTCTGTGTAAAACCACAATACCTTACTTCATGCCCAGAGGGAGTGGCATGGCAGACATTACCAAGTAGAAACGATGTGGACAAACTGTAACACACATGACCAGTGAGAATATAAAAAGTACACCTATTTGCCTTAAAACTTAAGTACAAGTTTATGATATGACTTAGCAATTCTATTCCTCCACACATACTAAGAAGAAATTAAAATGTTTGTCCCCACAAAATTGTATGTGGAAATTTACAACAGCATTTTTCATAATGAACACAGTGAAAACAACCTAAATGCTTATTGGTGTGTATGGATTACGAAATGCAATATATACATACAAGGTGTAACCAAGGTATATGGTGAATGTTTCAGTGTTTTTAATACCTCAAAATAAAACGTACATCACCATCATGTTTCTGCAGAACACTCTCCCTCCTGTCAAGTGCACTGATCCCACTATTCTTGCCACTGTGTGAAACTGTTCAGGACGTTGTCTTTTGTGAATGCCCTCAGCTGGCTGTCATAGCCCCTTGATGTCCTGAGTCGATTCTCATGCTTTACCTTTCACGGCCATTCTATTCTGACTTTGATGAAGACCCAGAAGTCACACAGTGCCTGACCCAGGGGAAAAGGTGGACAAGGGCACACGTTGGCTGTTACTAGGCTGCCTCTCGGTGGGCTGCACTTGGTAGCAGCACTCCCACATTTTCCATCACTCATGAAAAAGGACATTCAGAACTGCTTCGGAAAGGGGCAAGAATGACGGGTAAGTGTCTTTAACACAAGAGCGAGCACTTCGAGGGGGATTGATGTGCTTCTAACTCTCCAGTTTTTACTAGAACATATATTGTATGTTTGGATCAGCCCTTGTATAATACATTGTTCTACTACAGAAAGGATTGATGTAGCAATTCATGCTACAGAAGTGTGAACCTTGCAAACATTATGCTAAATAAAAGCCCGACATGAGGACTACATACTGAATGATTTCATTTTTAAATATTTTAAATTTTTTTAAATTTTTGCCCTTTGGGGGCAAATATTTAGATACAGAGATTAATGGTTGCCTGGGGATGAGGGATGGGAATGAAAAACAGTGTCTAATAGCAGGAGGATATTTATATGGTGATAAAATATGGTAAAATTACACTGTATTGTTAACTTTGTAAATCTGAAAACCATCGAATTGTAAATGAGACAAAAAAAGCATTTTATAAATTATAACCTAAGGAAGCTGTTTTTATAAGAAGTATATAAAAAAAAGAAAGAAATCAATACACCAGAGCACTAATGAAAACATCTATGTGCATATTGAGACCCCTAAGAAGAAGGGCAACAGTGGAGCTAGAGAGAGGGGTTGAGAAGAAGGTGCTAAAGCCTTGGATGGGCTAGGGGCTGGTAGATGAGTGCACCAAGAGGTAGCAGCAGATGGTGCAGCCTGGTGCCATGTGCTCCACTGGGAAGTTGGCAGCGAGGAGCGAGCAACCATCCACTATTAACAAGGAGAAGCAAGATTGAAGTCAGTCCTCTTTCCAGATCCAGTAACCAGTGATGTGGGAGAAGACACTGAATGCACTACTTATTTTTAATAGTTAATTATGTCACCTACTCAGGGAGGCAAGCAAAGAGGAAATGTCTTAGACGTAGATGGTCCTGGCTCCCCCAGTGGCTGGTGATGGGCCTCAGGCAAGCTATTTACCTTCCTGCACTCTTAACTGTCAGATGTGAAGAATGGTCCCTATCAGCACAGCAGAATGCAGGGAGATTCTGAGGTCAAAACTAGAGTGAGCACATGTATTGTAGCTTATAGCAGGCCCCAGGAAACAGTGGATAGAAGGGGATTGGTATCCCTTTACACTCTTCTTACTGGCCCATGAGAAAGCGGAACTTCAGAGTTCCATTGCCCAATGATTGCCACCAAGAACTTAAAAAGAAAACAGGGTGGAGTCTTCCCTACAACTCTGCTGCCTCTCTCTTGCAAACCCATGCCTTCTGGACAGTTTTCTTCTAGGATTTCAATGCTGGCTCTGAGACAGAAATGACACGACCATTCACAACCTTTCAGTATTACAAAGCAACCACATCCAAGAATTTCTGAAGACACATTAGAATGAGTCTGAGTGATCTTAGAAAAATCTAGACACAGTCAATATTCTACCACACCCTACAAAGAGAGGCTCTACCTCCCTCACAGCCTACCAACCAAGCTCTTGCATGGTCTGCATCACTGAGTATCCACAGAATGGAATATGATTTAGCTTGGAAAAGAAATTGTCAATATATGCATAAGTGAACATGAATAAAGCTTTAAAACATTAAGGGAAACAATATAGACACAAAAGGTCACATACTATACATCTTCGGAGCCAGGGTGGTGGCTCAGTGGAATAAGCACTTCCCTGGCAAGCACAAGAGCCTGAGTTCAATCCCTGGTTCCACAAAAAAAAAAAATTATATTATACATCTTTAACTACACAACATACAGAGAGAGACATCCAGAGAGAAAGAAAGCCAAGCAGTGTTTGCTAGGAACCACAGAAGGGAGAAATGGAGAGCGACTGCTTCATGAGTATGAGTATGAGCTTTTCTATTGGGATGAAGAAAATATTTTGGAATCTGATAAGAGGTAGCTAGTGAAAAATATCATGACTGTACTGAGTGCTAAAAGTTATATTCCTTCTAACGTTTATGTTTTCTTTTCTCACAACAAAACAGTCCTTTATTAAAATAATTTTATTGAAAAACAAATAGCAACACTACAGTTTCAAAACCTAGTAATAGGACAGTTTCAATAATTAATACATTGCATATTGTTGTCTTAGTGATTATCCATAGTACAAGTTGCAGACATGACATCCTGTTCACAAACACTACTAGTACAAATCTTTGTATTCATTGAATTAAGGGAACATAGCTGTATATGTAGCCTAACTACTTTGAATGTACAGTTACAAAATGGTCCTTCATTTGTGTCCCCTTTTTTGTTTAGTTTTGGCAGAGAAGAGTATTCCATTGTCATTTAAATATTGGAGATGCATGAATTCAGCAAAATAGTCCAATATAGTTCAGTAGTCCATAATAGTAGTGGGTCTGGCAATATAAAAAGTTGTTGACTTGAGTATGAGTACGAGTATTCCTTTTACAGCTCAGCATATTAATATGGCTTTACTTTTTATACCTTGCTTTTATACTTTTCTGCTGGATGGTTAAAACCAAGATAAAACAAGACCTATATAACAAGAAATGTAGCTTTAGTATTTGATAATGTCAGTTAAATCCCCTCAGGATTTATCCTGAAACCCTGTACTGCAATTTGTAGATCCTTTGTCAGTATCAGCCATGTGGATGAGTCATGGCCATTGCTTGACCAATTTGAAAACAGTCCTGTATTTACACTTTTGTGAAGTTAGTAATGTAGGACGCTAGGTTACCTAGTAACTGATAGCTAACCCTAATCAGACAGGATGTTCATCTCTGCAGTGAGGTAGCTTGTTTGCTTTAGGCATTGAGCCAAGCTCCACCTATGTGTATTTGATCAATTTCCTCTCTCTGTGGCTCCCAACATATTACCCTTTTTCATTTTGTTTTTTCAGAGATGGGTGTTCCACTGCAGTTAGAAAAGATGTATTTGGAGAAGTTTTTAAAGGACCTTTTTATACTTGAAGCCAGTCTAAAGATTGTAGGTATTCAGCAAAATAATTTTCTCTCTCTCTCTCTCTCTCTCTCTCTCTCTCTCTCTCTCTCTCTCTCTCTCTCTCTCTCTCTTATATATATATATATATATATATATATATATATATATATATATATATA
>PVKA01000501.1:0-16884 GCA_004027165.1 Ctenomys sociabilis | reverse complement strand
TAGACAAGATATCATGTCTATATCTTTCCCTCTAAAGAGCTACTATGAAGACAGCAATATGTAATGTATTAATTATTGTAACCAACCATTCTAACCTATTTTGAAACTATTTCATTGGTATTTTATCTTTTTTTCTCATTCATATGAATAAAAAATTAGCACAAGCTATCAGAATGGCCAAAAATTATTTATGTCATGTAAATTTCAGTTCAATTTTTTTAAAGTAGAAGAGTGTATCAGTTATAATTTTCTTTTCTTGTAACAGGTGAAATGAATTTATTCTAACTTAAATTAAAAGGAGCAACCGATTAGAGAGACAGGAAGTGCCTGAGGGGCTCCAAGAAAGAGCCAATCAGAGAGGCTGGAGGGGCAGCTGGCACAGGAGAGTGAAGCCCACACTCCTAGCTTGTTCCTCGCCCTTCTCCACTCGCCTCTGTCCCTGGATGAAAGATCTTGTGGTTGCCCAAACTTGGGGCTTACACCCTCATTGTCCTCAGGGCTGAGGGTCAGCAGCCCCACTTAGACCACATGGAGCGAGGAAGAGTTTACTGTCTAATGGAAGGAGTGTTATATGAACCAGAGTTAGGGAAGAAGGGATGCTGCATGTCTCAGCTCATGTTTGTTGCTATGATAGAACACTGGGTCAATTTTAATCATCAAAAATCTATCAGCTTACAGTTGTAGTAGCTGGCGAGACAAAGGTAGAGAGGCTCTACCTGTGAGGATCATCTTGCTGAATTCTCTCTCAAAAATGAGAGGAGGGGGAATTCCTTTTTTTATAATAGCACTGAGTCCACCCATGGGAATGAAACCTGTATGGTCTGATGACCTCTGTAGCAATAGCAATTAAATTTTCATGTGAGCTTGAGAGGAGATACGCATTGCAGTCACAGACCTGGGAGAAGCATAAGACAGCAAGTGTCCTTTGCAAACACCATGCAGGTCATACAACATCTCAGTTGCATCTGTCTGGACACAGGCTGGGTGTTAGAGACTGAGTGATGATCACACAAGCTGGTCTCTGCCCTCCTGGAACTGGCATTCATGAGGGAAGAGGGCCCTGGGCTGCACCTGTGAGCTGTGGGCTGAGTGGTGCAGTGAGGGTGCCTGGAAGGCTTTTCTGTCTGTCCCTTCGTTATCCATGCTAAGGTGGGAATGACCACCTGGAGTTGCCTGACTGCTCATCACACCAATGTCACCAACTATTTGTATACCTTGCTTATTGGACTATGAGTGTTAGAGCTCCATAGAGTACAGAACTGACTCACAAAATGGAAGGGAAAAGAAAGATGGAAAGGAAAGAGGGAGAGAGAGAAGGAAGACAGGAGGGAGAAAGGATTTTCTGATCTTTTCACTGATCTGCTGAAGGTCCTAGGCTTTATGTCCTGCTTCCTTCAGATAAAGGGTCTTGGAAGCTGACTTTCATCACCTGGCATCTTGCTCCCATTTTGAAAGCAAGGGTGGATTGACCCAAACACGTGACAAAATGACAACTGATGGCACTATCCTTACCAGGGTTGGGTCTGTCATCTGGTGCCACTCTCTCCTTCCAAGAGGGAAGTGGACACTTGACTGACTCAAGCTGGCCACTGGTTCTCTGTCCAAAGTCTCTTTAGGTGGCCTCTTTTCCTAGCATATCAAACAGGCTTTCCAGGGTAAAGAGGGGCATGTTGGCAGTGCCTAACCTGGAGTTGAGGGAGGATGTCACATTCTTTTCTTTTCATAATTTGAATTTTATTTTATATTTCAATGAAATGAGCCCCTTTCAAAATAAAGAAAATCATACTAAAGAAGTCATTTTTAAACTTTCTTCTGTGACTATATAAGTTTGCATTCTCTTATTTGGTCTTTCTTTTTTTAAATGTATTTAGGACAGGATCTACAGGGTCTACAGGGTCTCACTACATAGATCAGACTCAGTGATTATCCTGTTTTCAGCCTCCCAAGTGCTAGGATTAAAGGCATGCACCGTCATACCCAGTCTATTGCCATCTCAGCATGCCCAGGGGGCAGGACCAGCACAGCACAACAGGGATCGAACCCAAGCCACTGCACTCTGCCTAAGCAGGCGCTTTAGTTCACTGAGCTACCTGGCAGGCCCTAGTTGGTCTTCTTTATGACATACACTGATATTGTCCCTCCATAGCTAAAACATCAGAGAAACACAGACATGAAATCAAGCTTGGCCTACAGATGGAGAATGTGGTGGCAAAGAGTAGAGTGATTGGCCAAAATTGTGCAGCTGTAGGTGGCCAAGGAGCCAGAAATCTGTGTCTGTGACTGTGCCTAAGTCCACATGAGGTGAATTTCAAAATCTATGATTTTGGCTTGATATTTGTTTGTTTGTTTGTGTTTGTTTGTTGAGCTTAAGTATCACTACATAGTCCAGGCTGGCTTTCATTCCCAGAGATTATCTTCCATCCCCCTCATGGGTGCTGGGGTTATAGACATGTGCCATCACTCATCGCATATCATTCTATGTTTTGTTAAGTATTGGAATAAGCATATTAAGCTGAGTGACCATAGTATTAACTAATCCTCATTTTACAACTAGTCTCTTCTTTCTACCCCTCATCATTCACTGAAAAATCACCTCTGCTGATGGTATTATTACTAAGGCTAACAATAATGGCAGCTTCTGCTTTTGGAAGACTTGGCTATTTATCAGCACTGTGTTAAGCCTTAAGCATATGCCTGCCTGAGCATTTTTAAATTCTCACAATAAGGCAATATATGGATCCCATTTTAAAGATTTGGAGACCAGGACTCAGAAAGATAAATCCCTTGACAAAAACACACAGTCACACAGCAGGGTATAAGCCAGCCCCAGGCCCAGCCAGACACCAGAGGCAGAGCACAGCACTTCAGCATTCATAGACTGTGACCCAGAAGGAGAAGCAACTACAAAAATGCGAAAGGTGGAAAGCTCTGGAACATGGGTCTTGGTTGTTTGTTTGTTTGTGCAGGAATAAAAACAAAGAAAAAGAGAAAGCACAATTACAGTTCTGAGTTTCACTATTTGTACCACTCCATACCCCAGTGGATCACTTAGGACCTGAATCCCAGCTCCACCCCTATCAAGGGAGCTGTTTTGATTTGGACTGGAAAGAAGAAAGAGGCTAAAAAATTTTTTTGCATTGAAAGTCCCATTCCCGGTACCACAGCCTTTGTTTTCCCAAGGCATCTTATTTGCCTTGTTTTTGTTTCCTTTAGAGCTACAAAAGGATAAGAAAGTTGCTGCCAAGTGGTTGCCAGGCTTCAGCATCCACCTGTTCCAGTACCCCCCACTCCCCAGGTACCCTGTGTGTCTCCCTGGCAGGTGCAGCTTGCAGCTGTAGCAGATTTACCCAGCATGGACCAGATGGAGGGGAGTCAGGCAGCACAGTGGGAGAGATTTTTAAAAAGTACATGATCAGACCTTCATCAAGGCCTGGTAGGAAAATGTGGCAGAGAGTCGAAGCATGCCAAGTTGGCAGGTGTCTGTGCACCCTGCACTGTGCCAGCCATAGTGGGATTCCTTCGGCATCCCCTGCAGCAGGCAAATCCTCCTGCATCCGCATGGCTTCAAAGTAACTACAGCAGATATCTGCTTGGAGATTTGGTGTCTGGAGGCAATAGCATGTGGCCTTTGAGATCTGTAGTGAAGAAGTCCTTCTCCAAAGTCAGTACTGTGTGCAGCAGGGTAAGGAAGACCGGTCTCTGATCTTTGCCATCATTGCTTTTAAAATAGAGTAGTATAGCAGGACGTGATGGTGCATGATTGTGATCTCAGCGAGCCTAAAGCAGAAGAAGCCCCTGCTGAAACTCAGCCTGGACAGCTTGGCCACCTAGCAAGACCATTTATAAATAAATAGATAGATAAATAAATAAATAAATAAATGCTGTAGATATAGCTGAGCAGGGAAGCCTTGGGTTAGATTCCCAATACTGCAAAACAAATAAAAACAAAAAAGGCAGGAGGGGTGGAGGGTATAGCAGAGCAGCTAGAGTTCACCAAGATCCAAGTGGTTCTTTGCCCTGCTTAAGTAGGGTCATGTAACTAACCCTACAGGGGAAGTGATATGTGTCTCTTTCAAGTCTGAGGCCATTAAGGGAGGACGTAACAGGCAGGCTAGGAGACCAGGCATGGCCAAAGGCAAAGCTACAAGTTGAAGGAGGGCTGCTGGCCAGTGCAAGGCATGCCCTGGACTTGCCTGTGGCTGTGGTTGGTGCAGGAGAGTGGCTAGGATGATGGAAGGTAGAGGATGCACCTGACCTATAGCAGGTGCTTCATTAAAGTGGCACCATTACTGTGAGCCCCAACAGCGACCTACCTGAGAAGCAGTAAACAGAGGACTGAAGAGGAGTGGACACCATTAGAGGGTTCTCTCTTACCTGCATCTCACTCATGCCAACTCTACAAGGAGCTAGACTCCAGAATCTTGAAACACAGAAGAAAGGAAAAGGGCACTGTTGTCCCTGACTTTTTCTCTAGTCCTTTGCCTCATGTCGAACTTCCATCTGAGTTAGCATTCTGGAAAAAATGGCTCTTCCACCCAGAAAGAATGGCTATCATCAAGGAGTCAACCAATAACAAGAGCTGCAGGGGACGGTGGGGGACAAACCCTCCTGCACTGTTGGTGGGAGTGCAGGCTAGTACAACTTCTATGGAAATCAGTGTAAAATTTCTGCACAAACCTAGGATTAAAAGTCCCATTCAGCCCAGCTAGTCCCCTTCTGGGTATTTTTCCAGAAGAATTGAAAACATCATACCACAGTGATACATGTGCACCCATGTTTATAGCAGCACAATTTGTCATAGGTAAATCTTGGAAACAACCCAAATATCCATCACCTAAGGAATGGATAGAAAAGATGTGTTTTATACACTGAAGTATTACTGAGCTACGAAGAAAAATAAGCCAGAGGCATTTTATACACGTTATGATTTGTATCTAGTTGTCCCCAAAAAACCTCATGGAGTCATAGGGTGGGGAATTCTAGAGTTGGAGACTAATTCATGATCCACTGAGATTATGAGTCTTAGTACTGCTGGGATTATGGGTGTAAGTACTACACCCAGCCTTTAGGGGGATAACCTGAACGTAACACAAGAGAGGCAGAGAGACAGACTTCCTCTCTGTTGTCATTGTTGCTGCTACTCCATCATTTTGCTCTTGCTCTTTGCTGCCATCATGAAAGGCTTCCCTCTGCCATGTGCCATTCTGCCTTGGAGCCAGCTGAGTATGAACTGAAACCTCCAGTAACTATGAGCTAAATAAGCCTTTCCTTCTTTCAGTTTGGGGGCCGGGTATTTGTCCCAGCAAGGAGAGAAGAGTAATGGAGGCAATAGGTAAATGGATGCAACTAGAGACCATACTCGTAAGTGAAGTAAACCTGACCCACATGTATAAACATCGTATTGTCTCCCTAGTGCACGAACCTGAAAGAGGAAGTTAAATCTAAAAAGTACAAAATAGATACAATAAAAGAGCAAAAAACTGAACATAAGGAAAAAATAATTGGGATGAAGGAAAGGAAAAAAGATAGGGAAGAAAAAGGAAGGGTAAAACTCATGTATGAGTACACACAGGATAGCTAAGATGATTGTATTAGTAATTTCTATTGATTTTTTTGAAAGGACCAGTTAATGCCTAGAATTTTTCTTTGACCAATTTTATGAGTTTATGTCTGATAATCTGAGCAACTATATTGAGGATAGCAATGTGCAGTATAGCCACCACGATGGAATGCCTATCATCTTGGGTTTTTTTTTTTAAGTGTGTATCTTTCTAATATTTTTCTATTGTCTTAAAAATAGATTTAAAAACTTACCAACAAAAATAAAATGGCCTTATAGTATGTGGCCTTCTAGCTGAGCCCCATCTCTCATGCCTGCTTCAGCAGTTGAGACAGTGGGGCCAATGTCAGGGCAGTCCTGCCTCCAGATTTTGGGCTTTTTGTATCCACTTGGGAAATTTATACTTCTCTGAGGTTATTTATTAAATGTGGAGAGTGGAGAGCTGTGGACAAGGCTCAAAGGTGAAGTTGGCATGCACAGAGCCCTGGAAACCACCAAAAAATTTTAAATGTATAGAATGACAATTTCATACCGACTGTATAACACTGAGAAATGTGACAAAATGAACAGTATACATTTATTCCACTGCTTATAATATACCTTTTAGAACATGGTATAAACTATATGCCAAGTTATACAATATATATTAGCTATGATATGCTATAAAATTAGATTCTGTACATTATATAGCTATATTGTATTATATATATTCTATTGATTTTGTTCTCTGGACAACTGTTCTGAATACAATGTACTGAATGGGGGAAGAAAAAGAGAATGAGAGAGAGAGAGAGAGAGAGAGAGAGAGGAATTTTAAGAAGTTATAAGAATGTCAGCCATGACTTTTTTTTGTCTCTTGCTTTCACTTATTGTCCTTTTTTTTGTAACAAACATTTACTTGAGAGATAGTATAGTGGTAATTGATATGACATGACAAACAGTATGTTTTTAGAAGACCAGAATGACAGATATTCCAAGTGTGACCCTTCTAAACTACTAGTTTTGAGAACCTGCTGGAGATTCTCAGGATCATGCCTTAACCATCTTCTAAATATAAATGTGTGGCTTTGCCCCTGTCATGTTTCCTAGCTTTTCTCCTTGCCCTCTCTTCATTGTTTAATTTTTCAGTTCTCTCTTTCCTTGTAATTGTGTTGTAAATTTCTATTTTTATTTCTTCTTTTGAGTTCTTACACTAGGGAGACTGTATGATATTTATACATGAGAGTCTGGATTATTTCACTTATGAGTATAACCTCAAGTGGTATCCACTTATATATGAAGGCTTTGAGAAAGATTTGTATTAATAGTGCTTGGACAGGATATCATGTACTGTGAATAACTACTACAAAGACAACAATATGCAATGTATTAATTATTGTAACTGTCCTACTATCCTGTATTGAAACTGTTTCATTGCTATTTGTTTCTCAATAAAATTAATAAAAAGAAAGAAGTTATAAGATTAGGAGTCCAAATTCTGTAGGCAAGGACTAAAGAATCACACGGATGCATCTGGCAATAGTCTGGAGTACACAGATTGGCAGCTCAGGCGATGTTGACATTGAAGCGGAAATCCTTCTTTTTTGGAGGAAATGTTGGCCTTTGCTCTTAAGGACTTCAGTGGATTGGATGAGGCCCACTGACTCCTGGAGGATTCTATACTTAAAGTCAGTGATTGTAAAACACTTACCGAACTTTCCAACAACATCTGGACTGGCAAAAGAGCCTCTCCATGTGAGTACACACTTTTAACTATCACATCTGCCTGGAGGGTTGGTCATGAGGTTCAGTATGACCTACAATGTGACATTGCCAGGGGCAGTGCAGAAGAGAAGTCCCCAACAGTTGTGTTTTCTCCTTATATGGTATTTGTTCCTTGTCCTTTCTTCTCCTTTCTCCCTGTTTTTGGAACTTATCTTTTTCTCCCAAGGCCAAGTTTTCTCTGCCCTCCAGAAGAGGGCACAGTGACACAGTTTCTATCAACCCAAGAAAACACTCATGTAAATTACTAAAGTTCTGTCTTAAATATTTTATTTATTTATTTATTTATTTATTTATCTTTTAAGCATATCTGACATTTAAAATTACAGCCTTACCCCTTCTGTCTGCTGACAACTTCTCCTTGAGAGAAGGATAACTCCTTCATCATCAAAAGCAATCCTGGTTCTCAGATAACACCAGATAATTATCAGTCATTGTAATTATTGAGTAAATTTGTATACAGTTGGATGAGCTAGAACAAATATCAACTGTACTTTCTAATGCAGAAAAATAATGTCTTTAGCAAAAGACTTTAGAAAACTTGCCTAAGTAAAACAACGATGCTCTATTCAGCAAGTACTGAATCTCAAGTAAGTAGTTATTAAGAATTTTTTTTTATTGTGGCCCCTTCCAATCATATATTGAAACCTAACCCTCAGTATGAAGATAAAAGGAGGTAGGGACTCAGGAAAATGATCAGGTCATGAGGGGAAACACTAGGTCTCTCCAACATATGAGGATGCAACAAGGAGGTAGCCATCTGCAAACCAGGAGGAGAGTTTCTACCAGACAATGAATCAGCCAGCACATTGATCTTGGGCTTCCCAGACTTCAAAACTAGGAGACATAAATGTTACTATTTAGCTGCTTAGTCTCTGGTGTTTTGTTATAGCACCAGGACCAATAAGACCTCTACATTTCTCAGCACTCCTGTCAGCATTGGCCACCTGGTGTTCCTTCTTCACATTGTGTCCTGCTAAGCAGCAAGCTCTTGGAAGGTGTACACTGATCTTGAATTGTGTGGTTTCTGGCTTAGGTTTTCCAGGGAAGGAAAGCTAAGGGCCCCCACATAAATACCATCTGGCTGAATATTTATTATAAGTTACCCCGTATGCATTTTTCACACTTAACTGACTTTCCCAATTTTGGTGTATTGGTGAGACACAATGTACACAGCTTGGAAGCTGAAAGACATGCTTTCTGAGCAAATCTGGAAACATCATTTCTTCATACAAAATATTTATTATTCCAAGCACCCTGGTCACTTTTGAAAGATAATAAGGAATTAACTTTTGTTTTAAAAATTGACAGATAAAGGGGCAGAAGTCAGCATTAATTCTTCCTTCCCCATAAAAATTGAATTTCTGGGTAATCAAATTTTTACAGTACAAATGTATCTCTACAAATATGTGAATGCATGATTGAATGGAATAGTTTCACTTCTTAACCCAAATGAATTAACGATGAAACCACTGTGTAGACATGGCTAACGACAACACAAACAAAGATACTATGTTCTTTAAGATGGAGAATATGGCAGTGCCATTGAAGTGATTGCACCCCCACAAAAAAACCCTCAAAACCCAAAATACCTAAGCTTCTATAATCAACTGTCTTTGGGGAGGAAATGTGGAAGACTGGGGGAAACAGTAAAATTTACCACAGAGTATAATCAGCAAAACTACAACTGAAGAAACTACAAACCCAATTATCCAGTTTCCACAAGAAACGTACTTCAAAGATAGGAAGAAATGGAAGTAGGGGGGAGAACTGTGCATTAAAAAGGCCCCCAAAGACATAATAAACAAACAAAATTGAGCAAAATAGTATGTAGAATATATGCTGTAGTCAAAGTTCAAAGCAAGGGACAAAAATCATGACCATAAAAGTCAGGAGAGGGGTAGTTTTGAGGGTGGGGTGCAGGGCGGGGGTATCTGAAGGACTGCTGGCACAGCTAGCAAAGTGTGTGTCTTTTCATGTGTGATCTTTGAAGGGCCAATAGCCTTACAGTGCAATAATTTATCCAACCGGACATGTATTTTACTACATTTTTCTGTATTTATGTCAGGTTAGCAATACACATTTAAAAGTAGCCCATTCCACAGAGTAAAAGGAGTTTACGCCAATATGAGATCTCAGATATGCAGGAACCTCCTCTGTCTTCTTCAGTGCCATAGCCTTGGGGCCTTGTCTGGTGCATGACACAGGATCTGACTACATATATATTTAGTTGATTATAGAAGATTAATCCATTTAGTTGATTAGAAATGCTCATGCATCTTTAGTTTTGAGTACTTGGGGGTACAATTACTCCAACCATATGCTTTTATTCTCCATCATGGAGAACACATGAAGTCATATTCTGAGTGCTGCCATCAAAATAGGGGATTTAGGGGACTGAAGTCATAACAGATTTCCAGAGAGGACTCTGAACTGTGGAGGAGTTTGTGCATGGCACATATGGCTCCTTATAGCCACATGCTTGCTGTTAGGGCTGCAGGAATACATGGGACTCTCAGAGGAGCCAGGCTGCTTATTGGCTGGGGTGGTATCCTATGCTGCACCACTCTTGGCTGAACACATATCAGCATTCAGGATCTTAGACTCAATCACAGTGGTTCTGCAAGAGTTGGTAACAGATTTAGGATCTCTGTGTAAGATGTTCCTGCTATCCTCATCACTCAGAAAATTAACAGTTTTAGAAGCTTTGTGTCAGAAAGCTTCCAAACATACATATGTTTGGATTGGGGATATATTCTTCCTGATGTCATACATCACAAATATCATATTTGCTTTGTCCATTTTCAGGTCAACTTTAAATAAGAACAAGAAGAAATCAGTTGTGAAGTGTTTATCCTCTGTACTCAATTCAGTCTTTCGTGCACTGAGCCCATGATGCTGTTGGTGTGGACCACAGCCAAGGCTGAGCTGGTTGCCAGCTGGCATATCCCACTTCCCATGCTCCAAGTCTAAAAGGATGTCAAGCAAGGAAAGAGGGTCACTATGATGCCCTTGTCAGTGAATCACATAGCTTTGTTCTGGGTTGGTGTAGCAGTCAACTTTCCTACTGCTGGGCATGATATCTAACACCCACAAATGAAAGGAAGGGAGGTGTAATTTAGCTCAAAGTTTTAGGGGACTTAGTACCTAGATGGCTGGTTCCAAGGCAGGAACATCATGGTGTGGCAGCTTAGTTCATGGCAGCTAGGGAGCAGAGCAGGGGAAGAGTGCCAAAGGGGAGCAGGAGAGGGCCTATCCATAGTACCCTGGGACCCACCTGATACCCAAGTGTGCTGTACTAACCTGTGTCCCACGAAGCTGACACATAGGCCTCATGATCATACTGCTTTCACTGTGAAAATTCCTTCCACTAGCAGGTACGAGGTCAGGCTGCACATCTTCCTCCATAGTCAGCCATTTTCCCATCAGACTAAAGAACCACGACACTCACTTTTTGAAGGTTCAGGTGTTGTTGTTAGGCAACAGAAACTTCCTGTAGCCATTTAGAGGTTAGAAATACTTGATGTGGAAGCACTAGAGCCAAGTTTGGTCAATGGTTCCATTGCACTAAAGTTTAACAAAATGACTTGAAATATTTGCACAAATAGACACAGAATCAAACTAATCAGCTACTTCAAGAAGGCAGCAAAGCTGGCCTGTAAAGATGGAAGGAGTCATAAGTAGGATAAGACCTTAGCATAGCCCCAGTACATGAAGTTAGCACGCACTTGGCATGTGTTGCTGGATTTCACAGTTTAGCAGCAATATCCCCCCAACCCCCAAGCTGCTGTGGCAGACTCTCCAGGTATCATGTGTCAGCAATTCTAGGCCTTTGATAGTGATGGCAGAGCAGAGGCAATGAACACCTAGAAGGGTACTGGACATAGATTATCTAAAACCTCAATCAGCGACTAGCTTGGGAACGTTTGGCAAACGACAGTCTTTTCAGTAAATAGTATAGGAGAACTGGAAGATGATCAAAAGCCAAATCATAGAACAAGATCTGTATGATTCAGAATAGACTGAAAACTAAATGTAAGGCCAGAAACTATAAGACTAAAATGCAGAGGAAGAGCTCTTCATATCTTCAGCAATTATTTTTTTTTAGTAACACATAAAAGCTCAGGCAACAAGAGCAAAAATACATTAGTGAGATTATATTCACTGAAAAATTTTCTAGATAACAAAGGAAACAACCAACAAGGAGATAAGCTATAGATGGGAACAAAAGATTTGCAATGGACATAAGTAATCAATATACAATAAAGTAATACTTGCTAAAGGAAAAGCACAAATAACCAAGTTTTGCAAAATCCAAAGAACCAGAATAGATATTTCCCCAATGAAAGAAGACAATAACATGACAACTGGTACATGAAAAGGTACTATAATTTTCTGATGACTCCAGGTGTTTATTAATACAATTTCTTTTAACCCAAAAGTTGCAAAAAGGAAAGAATTTTGAAACTGTTGTTTTGATATTACCATTTCAAACAAGAATAATTTTCTCCCTGCAGTTTCTCGTCAGAGAATCTGACACAGAACAGGTTGGATAGCGGACCACCTGTGATTTGTGTACACACACCACGTACAAAAGAGAGCCACTTCTACAGCCTTCCAATCTGTTACATACTCCACTGTCATCATGTGTTTTGAGGCACTCTATTATCTTACCCCTAGCAATTTTTTCTGTATTGCATATTTATTTTAATTTTAATTTTAATGAAAAATAATTTTAAGCCCCAAGAAAGTGAAAAACTTGGACAAATAATGGTTCAAAAAAAGAACGCCTCTCCAGAAAAGGAGAATTTGCCATTAACAGTAGCCTACAGTACTCATCTGTGTTGTTGTGGTGCTGTCATTGCACGTTTTGTTCCCAGTTCTGGAGGCTCCAGTGCCAGCATTGGCTTGGCTTGGGGGGTGCTTCATGGTGAGTGGCACCACGATAGTGTTAGTAGGTGTGCAAAAGAAAAATCATAGGTTCAGACAGAAAGCCAGAGAAAATACCAGGAACTAACTGGAGTCCCACATGAACTACATGAACCCCTTCCGAGAGCAGCATCCCGGTGACCTACGGATGGCCCAGGAGTCTTCACTTCTTCATATTCCTAGCCTTAGAATCTAGGGGACAATCACAGCCAAATAATTGCACCTACTGTCAGCATCTCATATCAAACCTTTGAAATGACAATGCACCTTTACAACTTTACACTGCATGTGTGAACTGCATCTGCTTACTTTCACATTACTGTAGCTTTTACGAATTGCTTTCTTGACTAAAACACAGGTGCACCCTGGCAGGCCAGGGAATCTGCACTGAAATGAACATCTCACAAAACTGTCTAATAAAAATTGATGTTGGAGAACCACTACATGAATGAATGACAAGGGAAAATTCACTCCTGTTTTTTTGTGCTCTGTAGCCATTTCCCAGTCCTTCCCCACTCTACTGCCAGGATTTGCAAAGGAAAAAAATATTTTTATGAGCACACTACCATTATGGTAGAACACTGAGTTTTATAACAATCATATAGTGAGGTTAAAGTAGACTTTCCTCCAGTATCCAGTTCTCACTCTTTTCCAGTAAAGGAGTTGATTTTAAGCAGGCTTTGAGTCAGACAATTTCCAGATATTTAGATTGAAGACATTCATCAAAAGTAGTCCTAAATTATTGTCAACTGTTGTCAACCTAGATTGGAAAGGAGAAAAGAAATGAATAATTCATGCATATACACAGACAGTTAATCACTTGTATACACACACACACACACACACACACACACACAAATAGCTCAAACAAGAACAACTAGAAAGAGCAGAGCCCCAACTGAAAGTGACTTTGTTTTCATGAGAACACATCTCAGTACTCTCCCTTTCTTCTGAAATACCAAGGAGGTTTCAGTTCCAAAGCCCAGACTGATACTTAGAAAATGGCTATTTCTTGTTTTTTTTCCCACCTGCTATAGAACAGCCTAGAGAGTAATGTGTACATTTTTCCTGTATTTTATTCATGAATGTGTATTTCTTCACTCACTAAGTATATGAATATATCATCCTAAGAATTTATAAATGTGTAAACTATATTCTATTTTATGCTTCATTTCATCCTTTTAGTTTCTTTTTTTAACTTGTATAAATTTGTAATATGTGATGATATTACATTGATCATGGAGAATTGGTATGTATATAAATCACATTGCAATCATTTTTACTTGCCTTTGGCCTCCAACATTTCTCACCGACTTGTCTTCTGATACTAACACATCATTAGCCACCAGAAATGTCTGTAATGACCTTCAATTTCAAGGGACATTCAGCCCAACAGTGAAAAATTTAACAGCGCCCATCACTGAAGATTTCATTCAATGAGGAAGGCAGCTGAAAAGGAATTCCATTATGGTGTGAAAAGGGAAGAAGACTTGCAAAGAATGAAGTGTTAAGGAAGAGGTACAACATCGAACCTAGCCTTGCACACAGCAGGCTGTGTGTGGGAGGGCTCTAGTGCTAATGTTTGTGGAATCAAATTCAGGGCTTGCCCTCCACTGCCTTAGCTCCCCATCATTGGTTGTTTAATGAGGCTCTTGATTTCAATAACCATGTGTTTGGTTTATCAGTTTATTAAATGTTCATGACAGAGAGATGGAAAATCTCAATACACAGACATAACTCTTCACTACAAAGGAAATACTTTAAACAATGATGAAGCAAATAACTTCAATATGATGAAGATCTGTGAAGTATCTTCTCCTTTCAAGGCATTGAGATGAATACAAAAATCAAGCCAACAGTCCTATTTTCACAGGTCTTAAAAGCAAGAGTATGCATATATAAGGCCATACTATGCTTTATATCTGGTTGTTCCCACAAAGCCTCACACAATAATGGGCAGAGCTCATGAAAGGTGATTAAATGAATCCTAGGGATACTATAGCTTTATGTGAAGTTATCAAGTGGGGTCTGGCCACCTGACTTGGAAGGCTATATCTCTCTCACCCCAATCCTCTTCCATCTTTCCATTTCTGCTTCTTGACACCCATAAACAAGTAGCTTTCCTCTGCCTGGGCCCTTCCACCCTGTCTTCCTGCCTTGAAGCCAGTCTCCTGGGGAGTAAAAACTCTAAAATTATGAGCCTTCCCTCCTTTAAATTGCCAGTGTTGGGGACTGTGTCCTGGTGCCTAGTGAGTGACTAAGACAGACCTGGTGAGCAGGAAATGCAAAAAGGATGAAGAGGAAACAAAGATGTATTAGTTTACCTATAAGAGGAAAACTCTCTCCTGGTATTTCCTGGCCTCTGTTTCCTCGAAACTTGGTCTTAGATACTCAGTTCCAACTTCACTTTGCTCTCTTCCTATATAATGCTCTCTGAAACCTTGAGACTAACTAGCACATGCTTTGTTTCTGCACCCATGAGAGAGACTCTACAAATGTCTATTGAGCTGAACTCAATATGCCATTCAGGATAGAACACATCATAGTTCTCAGCAGAGATTCAGTAGACTAAGTAATCACTATTCAGTATTCAAGGGGTAAAGCATCTAGCAATTATCTTTTCAAGATTCTCATAGTTAATGCGCAAAGTTACCTGCATAGTTCATCAGAAGTGAAGACTGCTCAGAAGCTTTTATTTAGAAAGCCTGGAATAGGGATCCGGAAATCTGCCCTATAAATAAGCTCCCTGGCTGATGCTAAAATACATAATCATACCCACACTTGAGGAACTCTACCTTCACCAGAGTTTCCCTGCAGAATAGAATTTGTCTCTTTAACTAATTGTTAAGTTAATGTGAAGACTCAGAGAGAAGAGATTTATATAATATCACTGTATTACAAGCCATAATACTTTTGATTCTGAAAGTTGGGTTTTTCAATAGCCCTTTGGGTGACAGTCTTGTAACAGGACATATTCGTTAGTTCAATCCTGACTAGAGATCAACTCAGCATATGAAGCTAAGCATCCTTGAATACCTTACATGTAACATCATATAATGTGCTTCTGTAGCTTCTACGTAGACCTAGAGAGTGTAATGAAAGGGTAGGCAGTGGGTATCTATAAAGTGTTTTAAAAAAACTGTCATTAATTTATGAAAGGTAAAGAGTAATTATTTTTAAATCCTTTTAAATTATTTATTTATTTATCTATTTAATAGACCTCATACTCAGTGCTCCTCCTATTTCAGCCTCCCCAGTACTGGGATTAGAGGTGTGCCCTACTAATGCCCAGGTTTGAGGCCAGCATGACATGCAGTGCCAGGGATGGAACCCAGGTCCTTGGGTTTACCAGGCAGGCCCTTAGACTGCCAAGGTATCTCCCCAGCCCAAGAGTAATAATTTTTAAAGAGAATACAAAAAAAAGTTAAAGAAAAATAAAGAGAGAGAAATGATACAGAATTTCACTAAACAAAATGATAGGTATTCAGCAATGGCTGCTATATTGCATACTGTTGTCTTCAAAGTAGTTGTTCAATTTGCCAGATATAAGGATGTAAAGTTGGTCAAAATTATAAGAAATTAAAAATGAGAGAAAAATATTTCAGTATCAACTGCTCCTTTTAACAGACCAGCTGAAATCAGCAGTATTATTATCCAAGCTATCCTGTGTATATACATACATATTTTTCCCTTCATTCTTTCTTTTCTCCTTTCCCTCATCCCTCTGTTCCTTCCCTTGGAGAAGGTTCTCTGCCTTTCACAGTATCCACTGTACCTTTCAGATCCTATTTGGTCTTTCAGGTTCCTACATGAGGGAGCTATTGGGATGTTTACATATACGGGTTGGACTTATTTCACTAATGAATATGATCTCAAGTTGCATCCATTTACCCATAAAAGCCTCAAGGTTATTTTTTTAAGGCTGAATAATATTACATTGTATCAAAATACCACATTTTTTTAATCCATTCTTTATTTGATGGGTTTTGGGGCTGTTTCCAAGATTTTGGTGTATCAAATTGCACTGCTATAAACATGATTGCTATAGTATGATACATATTTAGAGAAGGGCTGGCCAAATAGCTTAGTAGATTAAAATACCCGCAAGCAGGTGCAGGGACCAGGGGTTTGATCCCTGAGTCTGCTGTACTGGCCCCACCCATAGGTCATGCTGAGACAGCAATTGAGACTGAGTGTGGTGGCACTTGCCTGTAATCCCAGCTCTTGGACGCTGTAAACAGGCAGATCATGATGAGTCTGACCTAGTAGTGAGATCCTGAACACACTGTAGACCCTTCTCTAAAATACAAAAGAAAGTGTATTTTTAGAGATTGCCATACCTAATTTTCTAATTATCAAGTTGAGTAAGAAGGGCCGGCGGTATAGCTCAGTGGACTAAGCGCTTGCTTAGGTAAGCGCAGGGACCAGTGTTCGATCCTTGGTTCCCCAAGCCGCGCCGGCCCCGCCTTCGGGTGCGCTGAGCCGGCGATGCAATCTGGGCGTGGTGGCGCACGCCTGTAATCCCAGCACATGGGAGGCAAAAGCAAGATCACTATGAATGTGGGCTGCATGCATAGTGAGACCCTGCACCAAAAAAATAGAAAAAAGCAAAAAACCCAAAAAAAAAAAAAAAA
>PVKA01000500.1:157776-198086 GCA_004027165.1 Ctenomys sociabilis | reverse complement strand
GAGAGGAGAGGAGAGGAAAGGAAAAATGAAGCTTACACTAAATACTAAATATTTAGTAAATGTAAGTGAATTAAGAAAAACATTGACTTCATGTTTCTCTTGGGTTTGCAGTGAGCTCGGAGAAGACAGTAAGCCAAAGCCAGCACCGAGAAAGCTAGTACTTGTCCTCATAAGAGGGTCTTCGGAAATGCTCAGTACAAGAAAGGGATTCACTGCATTATCAGATCTTGTTTTAAAGTCTCTACTAATAAACCAAGTGAAAAAGAATATGAGCCCTGAAAATAAAAAGGCATAGAAACCTGTCCTCAAAAAGTTCATTAACTCACTATGCTAACTAACCTGTTTCCTTAAGTTGCCAAAGTGAAACATTTTTGCTTATCGAAAAGTTAAGATACGAGCAATACTTCTGTTTTGGAGTTTGTTGGGGCTATAGAAAATAGCTGAATTAAACTCATGTTCTGAAAAATTAAAATAACATTTCTATTATAAGGATAATTTCCTAATAATATTTTAAGATGTATCCTGCTGTAATTTTTCTTTTCCTTTTTAAATCCTGATAGTAATTTGCGGAAGACACAATGGTCATTCGTATCAATGGTGTAGTTGGGATTTCTGGAACTGAGCATGTCTGTTGGTTACAATGAAATTTAGTGAAATTTCTCTGGAGAAATATAATACACACTCACCAAAAATGAAGGCAAGGAATGAATGAATCATCTTGAAGAAGACTTCACCCTATTACTATACTGATGAAATTACTGCTGAAATTGAAACCAAATTTTAACTCAAGTGACCTCTAACATGGATTTATTTTCCTTTGCATCTCCCAAGCTATTTTTCCTACCATGGGTTATTGGTTAAAAGGCACAAGAGCATAAATAAGCATCTAAATTTTATGCCCCTCTGAGAACAAGTTATTTATATTCTGGTAGACACAACCTTCTTGCCAAAGTTAGTAGAAGTACAATTATATTAAACTTACTTTGTCCTTAGGGGGAGGGCATGCTAGCCACTCATTTGTTCTTAAAATCATGAATATGTGATCCCACTGAAGTTAATGTTATAGTTCTAGCCTATTGCAGAATGAGAGACAGAACTGGGTTTCCCTGGTCATGTTAACAACCCCGTCCTATAGCTGACAGCTGGAATGAATGAGCTACAACCAGAGAAACCACCCCATCTAAATTACAGAGCCATATATAGACTCACGAGCTAAATCTATAGTGATTGTTGTATGCCAGGGAGGAGTTGTGTTTATTATGCAACATTATTGTGACAATGGATAAATGACACACTGAATCCCTCCAAATCTCTTATTGTTTTAACAAAATAAAATCCATCCAAAGAAACTGAACATGGAAATACAACATGAGTACAAGAATTACATGAAACCTGAATTCTAAAATATCGGTTACCAACTCTTCCCAGGCTTACCTTTCATAGTCTTTCCTAGGTAAAAAAAGGCCCGGAGAAATCATGATTGTTCTCGCCATGTTGCTTGTGCAAGACCCAAGGAAAGCTAGGAGGCTGTACAGTTATCTCCCTTGATGTAATTCTAAACTATACAACCTACTACCTCAACCTGGGCACATGCAGTCACAATGGCTGGAAAGCTACCATTTCTCAAGTAACAAAATTATAGGTTAGTCTTATAATAGTTCTTCGTGCTGTCCCCTAGTGGGGCCATTCATAAAGGACAACACATCAAAGGATCTGAAAGTAGAGAAAACAACACAAGAACCTGAGATCGCTGTGCAACGGAAGAAGGGAGTGTGTTTTTGGTACTGGTCTTGAAATATTTGTGAGTGAAAATGATAGAAATGTTCTGTAGGACAACTCTGAGCGATCTAATGACCACTTGCACCCACTAAAGGACTAGAAAAATCGATCAATATTTAAACTTGGGCAACTGAGAAACAAAGGAAAATAAATGTTTTCCTTGTAAAATTAAGAACCAAAAATCTATAAAGGATCAATAAACAAGAAATTTAACTAAACCATGGTGAAAAGATGAAAACAGGATTCTGAACAAAGAAGAGAAAAATACTATAGAAGCCATAATAACACTCACCTAGCAGAATTTATAATATATTACATAATTGTCTTACTAAAATACCTTTTCTTCCAGAATTAATTGTTTTTGGAACTTTTTTCATAAGTCTGTTCTCAGCAGTTTATTTAGCAACCTATGAAAACATGCCTTTATGTATTTTATTTATAAGGAAAGTTGACAAATTTTTCTCATGGTTCTAATGTTCTCTCTCTCCATTTTTCTCTCTCATTCTCTCCATTTCTCTCTCTCTCTCTCTCTCTCTCTCTCTCTCTGTCTCTCTCTTACCCCTCCCTCTGTGTGTGTGTGCCTGTCTGTCTGTCTGTCTGTCTGTCTGTCTTTCTCCATTCCCAGTTAGTTGCTGAAGCAGGAGACAGATTCTTCCAGATGACTTCCCATCTCACATTGGGTCAGATTTTTATTTTCCTACAAGGACTGTCCTCTGATATATTTATGGCCACTTCTCATTGCTTAGGTGGACTCTGCTTTCTCCTGGTAAAGTCTGAAGGCTATTCCCAGGAAAACACTGGAAATCCAACACTTTCATTCTAACTTTAAGACAAAGATTCATATGCTGTCAAATTATTGTTTATTCACGATATGCAACTAGCTTAGAGAAGGGTGATTTGTTAAAGGTTTCTAATCATATTTTCTTGTACAAGTTTCATGAGATAGGACTGCTGCTCTAAGGGGTCTGCCTCTGTTAGATCAAAGTTTTGTGGGGAAACTGAAGTAATTTTTATCAAACCAATTCTTAATTCTTCAATCATATATAATTTAATGAATGCTTCTTTGGATTATCATGTGTGTGTGTGTGTGTGTGTGTGTGTGTGTGTGTGTGTGTGTGTTTGTAATTTAACCCTACAAGACTTCATTATGATTTATCTGTTTGTCTCTTTTACTCACCCTGAACTATATGAAGATGGGGCCACCTTATTCACCTTTTCAAGCCTAGATTACCTATATAGCTAGAACTCCATGCATGATAAATTTAAAACCACACAACAGAAAGCACTTATCAAGTGAAAAGAAGAATACATGCATGAGTATTAAACAAGAGTACAAAATAATCCTAAAACAAAAGACCAGGTGATTTTTATGTCTAGTCACTTGTTCTTCCATTTACATTGGAACATTATTCCTGGCAAGGGTAAGGTAGACTTGATATCAAGTTCCCAGGGTGCAGGGCATGGAGATTAACCAGAATGGATGAATTCAACCTGGAGGTATGCTCCATATCCTCAGTCCCATATAAAAATTCATGGAGCATTTCTGAGTCTTATGCTCCTAGAAGCTCACTTTTCAAAAAGACTTACATCCACCAAGACACATAAACAATAGAATTAATTTTGTTCATTTTCATTTCAACTACTTTCACTTACCCTGTGTTGACAATTTGCCTGATTCTGTAAACACAGTCAGGTTATAACTCTTATTAATAAAAAAAAAAACAAGGCAGATGACAAGCAAAAAAAGGAAGACGCAACAAGGAGAAGACATGCTCTGGTTCGCTAGAATGCTGGTGTGTAGGCAGTTTTTAAATATTTGCATATGGGAAAGTTGATTTTGCTCCATATACCTTCTTAGCGTGGGGTTGGAGATCTGAAGATGCTGTTCTTAGAATAATAATGGTTTTCAACATCCTGCTCTTTTGGTTGTGTGAATTTCCTTGTTTATTTACACTGATTTTAGCCCATTATCATGTATTAGTGCAATTATAGCTCATTACATAATTAGTGTAAATATTTGCAAGCATGAAATAATAACATGCAATTATGGTATGGAATGATGTAATAAAAATACTTACTGAAAAGTGAAAGTAAAAATTTAAAAAGTAGTATTTATAGGATAGCAGGAATTACATACAAAATATTTCTTTATTCTTCAACTTCCAAAAATTATTTTCCATAGATACTCTGAACATGTATAAAAAGAATCTCAATCTATCAAATACTGAGGCTTATGTGCCACCCACGGCAATTCCCCATACGAAGTAAAGATGACCCTCAGACAATGCTAAGAATGTATGAGATTAGGAAGCGGCATGGATTCTCCATCAGTAAGGGTATTCTGTATCTGCTTAGGTATTTGGATGTTGGACATGCCAGATCATTATAACATGTGCCATTTATTAAAACACATGCCTGGATGGCTGACATGCCATTTTGCAAAGGGACATCTGACAGGATAATCTGTTTCTGAACCCAGAGCCCTATCTTTGTCCTTTAACAAAATGACAGGTGAATGAGGAAGTCAATGAATGCTAAATTTTCTAGCCTTATGGTGCACCAAGAATAAAGATTGGTCCTTTTTGCAACTAATACTTTGTTAACTACAATTTCAAATACCAATAAATCTTTGAAAATCTTCAAGGAGCCATTAAGATTGATGTCTCTGTAGAATCTCAATACTATTACAGATGTAAGAAGCTTTTAACATCTTAATTGGAGAGGCTAGCAGCATTTGATGAAATTAAAACTCATGACCAGAAGAGAAAGATCCATAGGACCTAACAAATATTGAGGAATGACTGAAAAATAAGAAATTCTGTTAATTAAAAATTAAAGTGAATTCTATCACAAATATTCCACTTTGTATGAATTTTACTTAACATTTCTTGCTATGTAAAGAAACACAATGATAATTTTAAAAAAGAAACAAAAACTCTTTCAAAGTTAAATTTTTCTTCCAGCTCTCCAAACTCAGGTGGTGAAGCACCGGTGAGCTGCTTCACAAAATGCAGCTCCTAGAGTAAGAATTATTTTTTAGTTTTAAAATAATATGTATAAATTATATGATGGAATTATGTTTGACTAAATAGATTTTTAATAATGATGATTTGAGAATTTGAATGCAGTGAATTTCTGTTGCATCTATTGTCCCAAAATTCCCATGCTAAATTGTCTATTGAGATATATTTTCAGTCTTTTGGGAAATCAAGAAATTACTTTATTTTCTGATTGCTTTCTAAAGAATATCTGGTACACTCTAAGACAGTCCCAAAGTAACAATTAATTTCTAGAGAACCATTCATTTATGAACATGGAAGAAGTGAAAATACTGAAAATAGTGATATTTACATATCATTATGTAAAGTATTTAATATCCTGTATTTTATGGTCAGTGTCCTGGAGCTTGACACTTTCCACTAGAATATTTTCTAACCAAAAAAAAAAAAAATCATATAATGTTTGAGGACTTTTAGACTTGAAACAATAAATATTCTACATAATTTTTCTCCTTGGGATCAAAGATTTACAAGCCTTCTGAAAAAGAACAATCCAGAAGTCACCTACTGACTATCCTACAGTCCTAATAGTTCTCTGTAGGAAAGATTAAGAGCTGAAATCCTCTTAGATACATGAACACCACCATTAATCTCACTGGTAGCACGACCAATAGCAGGTGAAAGGATGAGGAGAAATACGATGTTGCTTGTATCAAACAACTGTTTACCTGGTGGAAGTACAAGCTTAATTTACTGGTCAGTTATGTAGTCCATGTCAACCACTTCAAAGAGGCACATAAAACCACCCTGAGTAGATGTTTGCTTAGTAGGTGGAAAAAGACCTAGGGCAAACAATTGTATGTGACACACCCCCATGAGGGCAGTGTTTATCTTCTGGATGCAATGTTATATCGCTCTATATTGAAGCACCACAACTTGGAAGTTGAAGCCTACCTAAAACCCTCCTTAAGGCTATACAAAAGAAATGCAGAGAATAGTACCCTCTTGGATTTAGCAATTATAGCACTACATATTTTCCTTCTTCTGCACGTATGATCTATCCCTGGGCCTGTCTAATTCTAAAATACAAAGTCTCACTTTAATATACTTGACAGAAAAGTTGTAGCTGATTCTAAACCATATGGTTCTTAGGCAAAGACAATATACTCACTTGAACTTCAAACTGTTTTCTGATATTTACCCATAAGTTATTTCATATTGACTCTTTTTCATTAGAAAAGGCTACACCCAAAAATGTTAAAAAAAAAAATTTAAAGGATTCTCTGGTACTAGATGAAAAAGGAATGCAAAAGTTTGAGTCATCTTGAATCTGATCAACTTTTCACCCTGGTTTCTGTTTACAGACTCTACAGCTCACATTGTTGGAATGAGACAAATATAGCCAGTTTTGCTTTGATCTGTGGTCAGCTTGGCTTTCCAATTCTGGCACAATGGTGACATTTAAGAGGCAAAGGGATAAAACTATTTTCATTCCAGTCTTTTCAACATGATAAAGACTTATAAAACAGCTCAGGCCAAAGATGAATTTGAATCTAAACAGGCCATACTTAAAAAAAAAAAGTCCTGCTTATCTTGCTATTTGTAGAAGTATAAATAGTTAAGTAGGTAAACACATCCATTCCCTTCCATCATCTTGCTTATTAAGACAAAGACTGATTGAATGGCACGTGGAGAATAACGTGGGAGGAAAAATTGCCACAAGGTACAAAGTAAACCAGGGTGAGATTGGTTTTGCAAAGAAGTCTTTGTCACTTTCCAGAAAAGATTATAATACCTTCAAAAACAATTCGTCAAGCATCCACAAAACAAAAAGAACCTTTGTCTGTGTATCTGTTTACTAATCATTCAGCAGGCATCTAAATCTCACCAGTTCTTCCTGTCTCACCTACAAGCTTGGTCTCCTAATTTGGCAGCTTATTTGAAGAGGTACTGGAATTGAGGGCAAGCCTATTAATTAACCTTATCTCTTTCAGACTCAAAGGTTGCCTTTCTCTACTTCAGCCCCACCTTCCAGTTCTCCCACTCTTGGAGAAAAGTAAGAGAAGAGAGGGAAAGTAAGAGCATGTGAAGGGACATTGAGTGGTAGAACACAGGACTGTGACAGTGCCTCACAGACACAGACCTATAGATGCAAGCTTGTGTGCACGACCACCACAAGTTCGGATCTACGGGTTTGTGGCAACAGGCCTCAGTATCTTCTCTCCTGTGGGGATTTGACAGGTCTGAAAATAAAATGTTAAAACCATTAGTCCAACAAAAGATTCTGTCATCCAATTGCTTGTAGGCCAGAAATGGCAAGGATTTTATTTTGCTCTCTAAAGGCCAAAAGGTAAGTAAAATCTATTCTTTTCCACATACCTCCCTTAATCTCTACTCATCAGTGGGTTTTAGATTAAATTCAGCATTTTGCTATGTAATATGTGGAATCCTCATATTTTCCATTCTTAACACATTATTAGAGAAAAGTAATTTTAATGTGGCAAAAAAGAAGTCAGCAGAATTTTTTAAATGCTTCAATTTATAAGCAGAGAGAAGAAAAGTGCATGGACCCCCATGTGCAAATTCTTATTCTTTTAAAACCTGTGATTCCATGAAAAGGGATGAAGAAATTATGCTTCCCCATTTGCATTCTTGAAAACTAGACTAAACCAACAAGCACTATAAATACTTTTATGTTTGTTTATTTGTTTGTTTTTTGGTGATACCAGAGATTGAACGCAGGACCTTGTGCTTGCCAAGCAAATGTTTATTCTATTGAGCTATCTCCTTGGCCCCACTTTTGAAAGTTTTTCTGAACACCATGTAGAGGAGATTTCCAGCTACATTAAACTGGAAATTTCATCTTTATGAAAAGTGTTGGGTTTTGTTCCCCTCTGCATCCCATTATTGGTCCAAATACCAACAATCAGTTAGTTTTTGGGTACATTTTAAATCACATAGGAAATTATGTAATTTATACCCCCAAAACTGTGAGCACAGAGAAGAATTTCTTTCTTTCTTGTTAAAGGATTTTATTTGTCAACATAGCATCCTTTCTGGGAAGCCAAAGTTCCACATTTAATAATGGGCATCTAAAACAATAAACTTTTATTAATGGCTCCTTTTGTGAATTTTATTGAACACATAGTTTTAATCATATGTCTTGCAAGAACACATGCTGGAAGGCTAACTAGTTTCCCCTCCCTGTATGCTGGAAGAAACATATACTTTGAATAACCTAAAAAACAAACAAGAAAAGAAACACTTTAAACTCTTGTTAGCTGTTACTATGAGATTGACTCTCAAAATCATCTACTTTGCCTTGACAAAGAGATATTTACTTTGTAAGAATCTGGGAGATGAAATGATACTCTATGCATGACAAAAAAGATGGGACTGAATTGGGGAATTACCCAGAGAAGACAGCAGGTCTTCCTTATAGAACCTAAGGGGTGAAAGTAGAGAGCAGGAAGCCCACAGTATGAAGAACAGGGGCTGAAGCTGAATTTGCATTGGTACTTCACTGTCTACTTATTTCTCCCAGGGGCCTGATGATGTGGTAGGGCTGCAAAACACCGATTTCAGATTCAAAGGTACCCCAGTAGCAAGATGAAATACTTAGTATCCATCCAGAAGACCCCCAAATGGTCTTATTTCATTTTAAAATATTCATTTCTTTTATAAAATAAAAGATGTTAAGTCTGCTTTGAGCTTATTTTTCTTTGATCTCTCTGACAAAGGAATGGGGTCAGAGGTATTTAATGACAGGCGCTTGAAGATTGTCAAGGATTGCTGGAGAATGGATGACATAGGGACTCTTATTGAGATGTAAGACAACAGGCCCAAGCTTTCAAAATAAGTGAACACTAATTGTTATGACAGACCAAGCACCTCTAATTTAAAAAATCTAAAATATGAAACTCATTCAAACCCAAAACTTTCTGAGTAATTCTGGCCCCATGTAAAGGATCTCAATCGAAATGCAGATACACTAAAAAATTACCATATAATATGACTTTGGGCCATCTGTTTAAGGTATATAAGAAACATAAATGAATGCTGTATTTAGATTTGGATTGCATTATCAAACTGTTTCAATATATTTGCAAGTATTCTGAAATTCAAATCATCGTAAATCTGAAATATTTTTGGTCCTATTTTGGACAAAGGATATTTAACCTATATCATGTTTTTAAAAACAATGTAATACAATATTAGTGCACTGTTAAAAATGACTAAGATCTGTCAAAGTGGTACATTTAGTCACTCAAATAGTACCATGCTAATAAATCTCCAAAGTACTCTCCAAGTCCATGGAAAAGGCACTTGATGTTATTTCCGTTGGGAGCATCTTTATTTTTCTTTGGCATATATAGGATGTACAGAAGTTATTCATTTAAAAGAATTACTAATGTTAGCTTCCAAACAATCTAAAGTTTAAACTCAGATAATAAAAGAGCAATTAGAGGATGGCCAGATAGTGCCTGCCTGAAAAGTATGATGTCTTGAGTTTGATCTCTGGTATGAAAGAACAAACAAATGAATGACTGAACAAAGAAAGAAAGAAACAAACAAACAAAGAAAAAGAGAGAGAGAGAAAGAAAAGAAAAAAGAAAAGAAAAATGGACAGGATGCTGAGATAAGAACTGAAAGTTCTGACCTAATAGTGGAAAAATGTGTTTAATATTGGATATCTTCCCTAATAATCTTCCGTTATTCAATAATGTTTTCATTGAAAACCTCTTTTATTCACTTCTATGTTTAGAAAATAAGGATGGATTTTTTTCAGAGGAAATTTTGGCTTCCTTCAGTAAATAAGATTTCACAGGCTATCTTACATAGTAACACCAATAATTAAGTTCGAAGATAGGACCTAATGCCTACAAACCATGGCCAGAGCAGGCTAGGGTGATTTAGCAAGCGAACATATCACTTACGTTATTAAATACTTTTAGGTGGTTCAAATGCCTTTAAAGACACTCTACAGAGTAACTACGTATGTTACAAGTGAGTAACGCTTGTGTTACTCACTGGCTGTCCACTGGGCTAGTTCCATAACTACCACAGAGCATTATCAAACTAGGATTAAATTTAAAACATCAGTATTAACATTCTGTAATTTATACAACCCCATTTCTCAAAATTCACAGCACGTGTTAGGCCTTGTAGATGCAACCCTCTAATAGTTACACTTTTGAACCTAGAAGCCCAGTATCACCAGAGTTTAGGACAGTGTCTGCTACTTTCAAATGAATCCTGCTGTCATTCTAAGAACAAACAAGCTTTCTTATGTAATGAATTTTTAAAACTGTTTCATACTCTGTACAATCAACTGCCATGCCTAGTGTACTCATTGACTATGAAAATTATAAAACTGGTTGCTATATTTTAAATTATACTTAAAATATAATATTCTTAAACATTCCCTAAAAATGTGTAATGATTTAGTTAAAGGTAATAGTTTGGGGGAAATGACAAGAAAATATGATTACCTGAACAGGGTAGCTTCTTAGAAATCTTATTTTTTAAATCTGTATCCATCTCGCTGCACCCATGTCTTCAAATCATTTGCACACATCTAGAAAAGATATTTGAAATTTTTTTAAAGTATGTTAGTCTTAAGGCTAACCAAATAGCTCAGTGGATTAAAGTGCCTGCAAGCACGTCAGGACGGGGTTCAATCCCCAAGCCTGTCATGCCGGCCCCACCCCCGGCAATTGAGACTGGGAATGGCCATGTATGCCTGTAATCCCAGCACTTGGGAGGCTGTAAACAAGAGAATCATTATGAGTCCAATCTAGCAGTGAGACCCTGAAAGCCCTATAAACCCTTCCCTAAAAAATACAGAAAAACTAAAGTATGTCAGTATTCTTTACTTGTTGGTTGGTTGGTTACTATCTATCACTCAATCATTTTGCAAAGTTAAGTTGAAAGTAATGCCAGAACAAGAGTACAAAGAATTATCAAAAACTGAAATAAAAGTATTTCTGAAAAAACCATGGGAGGCCTTATGTTTACCTCATTTCCAGCAAAACACATAATAAAAATGTCCTGTAAATAAGTAACTTTCACATTTTTCCTGGAATTTCCCTGGCTACCAAGAAACCTTGAAAATGATTCTGCCCAAAAATTGGTCAAATAGGAATGTGAAATTTCAAAGCATGCTCAAGTTTCATTGTTTTATACCAAACCCTGCATTTGTCAAAACTGATTAAGAGATAAACTATTAATAATTAAAAATGGTTTTGATATAATCATCAAATTATGATAAAGCATTTTTGAGAAACATTTTTTAATTTTTTGATTCTGAAATTATACACGTCATTATTTCTCTCTTCTTCTAGGGTTGTTTAAAAGGAGCAGATATCAGATTGTGGGGGACTTCTGAGTCTGATCCTTTCCACTACACCAGGATCCTTGGCTTCCATTCCAACGTTCTTTCACCGGCTGATTTTAGAGGCAGGCTTTGCCTTTTCTTCATTGTTCTTTTACTAATAGAAGGCAAACGCACTCTGCAGCTGCTTGCAAAGGGGAAAATTCATTTGAGTTTTGTCCTGGACTTGAACACCAAATCCAAGATGATGTCAGCAGAACTGCACTTACAGAAAGATTTTCAGCTCTCATGTCCCTTCTTTTAGAAAAGATATACGCCCTGTGCGAAATCTGAGTGGACTCCCTTTGTCCCAGACATCTCTGCAATTTGATTGACAATTTTGGATGAAGGAATACAGGGTGGAGAAATGAGGAAAAAGAAACATAAAAGAGAAGAAAAAGAAAGAAGATAGACAGCCAGACAGATGGAGACAGAGTGAGGCCCAAGATGGAGAAAGAAGAAAGAGGGGGGAAAAGGACTAGAAAAGAAAAAGGACAAGAAAAAGTAAAGTCTTCGACAAGCTTTTTGAAATCTCTCTTGGGCAGTCACCCTGACACCCAACATCGTGAAGTAAGGGAGACAGCTAGTTTTTGGCCCCCTTATGGCTTTTCAGTTTTCCTGATGTCATTTCTTTCACCCTCTGTAGCTTGTTATTCCCCCCCTCCCCCGAAAAATCTAATTCTCTCAACAAAAGAGATGCATCCAGCAGTCGCTTTTCCAGGGGTCATGTGCTGCTCCACACGTCGGCCTGTGAGGTTGCCACAAGGGTACCAGAGCACAGTACAAGACAGCTCTCCAGCACAGCACAGGACCAAAGCCAGCTAGTGAGCTTGAATTAATTCTTCTAACCCAGGAAACCTGGCCATAGTGCAGGAGGGGAGCAAAACACCCGCAAAGCCATGCCATGGTTTTCATGCTCTTTTCTAGCAATGGGAAGTTTAGAAATAGGTATTTGTAATCTTCCTATCACATACTCCCTGTATTTTAAAAATGTGTATGAAAAATGACAAATGAAAGCATGTGTAGTTTGACTAAGGAACAAAGACATGAAAAAAATGGCATGATAGAATAGGATACACTGGACAAAAACGGCGTCCTCACACTGAGGCATAGACTTACTATTTTATTGTAATTTAAAAATCTAATGATCACTTACCAGAGATGTAAAACAGAGACGAACAACTTAAGAGTGAGAAATGGCAGGCAAACCTGCTCTTGACACACTCGATGAAACAAAAGAGAGAGACGTCTTGCCAGTAACAAGTTGCTTCGTGTACAGCTGGCTCAGGGAAGACTACTTTCACTTTGAAAAGGCCTAAGTTTCTCACAATTCCAATTTTTCTTCCTTTCTAAAATAAAACAATGCTAGCCTATAACTTTCGTTGTGGCTAGCTTGTTAATATTAAAGCAGGGAAGTAAGGTTAAGGAGAAATAAGAAGAAGAAGAAGATTCAAATTATGAACAGAAAACATGAGAGAATCTTAAAACCTCAGATGTATGTATGTCATTGCATTAATGTAAGAGGAATGCACGCTACCCGAGTGCTTGCTACACACCAGCCAACTTTACCACTTTCTATGCAAAGCTATGTTTTGCTCTTGAGAAATCACACCACAATTAGATTAGAAAGTGGGGCGGCAAGGAGGAAGGATGAAATCTCTTAGATCCTACAAGGAAAGAGGTGTGCAGTATGTAAAAAGCCAGTATTTCCTTAGAGCTTTAACAGTAAAACAATGGGGTTCTTGTTCAGGGGAAGGTACAGAAGAGCCTGGAGCTTCCACAGTGACACTCACAAGAAAGAAGCAACCATCAGACCCAAGAAAGTAGGTTCCACAGAAGCAGAAAGCCTTTTTCCTCAGTCCAGAGTACAGGTCCACGGAGAGGGACAGCCACAGGCTTGCTGCGTGCTGCACCCCAGCCATGGACCTGCTGCTGCATGCTGTATCCCAGCCACGGACCTGCTGAGCGCTGCACACTAGCCCCGGGCCTGCTGCTGTGAGCTGCACCCCAGCCATGGGTCTGCTGCTGTGAGCTGTACCCTGGCCATGGACCTGCTGCACGCTGTACCCCGGCCACAGACCTGCTGTGTGCTGCACCCCGGCCATGGACCTGTTACTATGAGCTGCACCCCGGCCACAGACCTGCTGTGTGCTGCACCCCAGCCATGGACCTGTTACTATGAGCTGCACCCTGGCCACAGACCTGCTGTGTGCTGCACCCCGGCCACAGACCTGCTGTGTGCTGCACCCCGGCCACAGACCTGCTGTGTGCTGCACCCCGGCCACAGACCTGCTGTGTGCTGCACCCCGGCCACAGACCTGCTGTGTGCTGCACCCCAGCCATGGACCTGTTACTATGAGCTGCACCCCGGCCACAGACCTGCTGCGTGCTACACCCCAGCCATGGACCTGCTACATGGACCTGCTGTGTGCTGTACCCTGGGAGGCTCGCCCTCTCACCCAGGATCTTCCTGCCTACCAATTTCTACATTTCTCCCTTCTTTCAGAATAACTGCAGCCAACTAGAATAAAAATTTTCATCCTTCCTGCCAAGTAAATGTTTGAAGGAAAAAATGTATTAACCCATGTACCTACTTCTTGATTTTAACTTGCAGAAAAATCAGTATTTATTTTGCTTTCCAGCCCTTTGCTCATCTCTAATAATAATTCCCTATCCCACACACACACACACACACACACACACACACACACACACACACACTCACTCAACTGCTGCTTGGTCCAATCTGGTGTCTGCTTAACAGCAGAAGGACAAGCAACATCTGTTTGTAAAAGAGCCAAAAATCAGACCTTAACATTTTTTGGCTAGGTTCCCCCCTCCTGCACTCTAAAGTGGGAGGAGCAAAAAGGAGAAATACTAAGATTTATGTTCAGCTTTGGCTCAATGAGGTGCCGTCGCTGCTCCCAGGGGTGTTGGAAGGTAAAGCACTTTTAGGGAAAACCACTGCAGTATTTAGGGTACTCTCTGCTGAAGCAGCCACATGAAATCTAACTTCAAATCTCCAAAAGTCAATTTTTGTCTACTAGCCTTATATTCATCTTCTAATTAGAATTGTGCATGCTTTTTTGTTGGTAGAGAAGGATGATAGAAGTGAGAGGAAGCAAAGAGATACAGCAGAGAGAAAGGGAGCTCTGTTGTTTCTCCTTTCTTTCCTGTCACTGAGGCACACATGGGGACGTTTACCCACACAGGAGCACCCACCAGACACAGCGAGGCTGCAGCACAAATCTGCACAGCTGTGGCCATCAGCAACGGGCTCTAGCATTCCCCCATGGAGATGTGGATTTTTGGAACACTACCAACAGTCCACAAAGTCACAATGCAGAGGATCAGAGCTACCTCTATGGAGGGGGTGGGGGGTTGGTACTAGCAGATAGAAAGCCTCACTCACTAAATGCAGCTTTTACCCCAGTAGAAAGGAAAAGGGGCACTATGAGAGACTACTCCCCTTGCACTCAAGGTTTGGAAGAAACTTGCACACATTAAGGAAAAAAAAATAAATTCAGACAAGTTGCTAAGGAGACTTGTGTAAACTCCAAGCACAGACATATTTCTTGGCCTTTCCCCCTGCGCTCCATCTTGTATTCTGATCACGCAGCTCTGCGGCAGCGCTGCACCAACCTTCTGCATTGATCTTGGCCTTCACTGCAGACTGGCAGAGCTCGCTGGTGGTGGATTTCATCATCTTTCAAAGTTAGCAAGTTAAAAGGGTGTGCGTGCATGTGTGTTGTGCAGAAAGAGTAGGGGAATTTTAATTTGGAATTTTTAAAATGCAGGTGTTGAGCAAAAAAGAATATTTGCACTGCATATTTTGGGAGCAGTAGAGAAAGAAGTAGCTAGCATGTCTAGCTCTGGAAATTTCTACCTGCCTGTGGAGTCTGTCTTTTCTTTGTGCCCCTAGACTTCCTCCATATGTTTAATAGAATCCTGCTCCCTGGCACATGTACACAGAGCCTGAATCTTTGCAGATGAGGATTCTTCAGAAAGCAGCTCATTTCACAAACAGGAATTCTGTTTCCTGCACCCTTCTTTAGGTCAGTATCCCAGGAACTGGGGTTTCTAAGAACAAAGACAACCCTCAAAACTCTTAATTCAAATACTTTTGGATTCTAAGTTAGCAAACATTTCAGGGGAACGTCTCCAGCTTGGTCTTCAACCTCTGGAGCAGAGAATGTGTCCCATAGTGACACGTCTCCACTAGCAGCTGATGCATGTCAACATTTGATTTAGGAAAAAATTAACATTTTCTTTTAGGACAGAGATGTTTATATACTTAAAGCCAATATTTTCCCTTTTCAGCCCCTGTATTAGAATTTCTACAGATTTTCACCAGGTCAGAGATAAAGTTGACCAAATCATTGTTCAGGTGCTGGGGCAAATCAATTGTTCCAATGTGTGGTCTGTGTGAATAATTATGGATACTTCTATACATGTATACTTTTATGTGTGTTGGTGCATGTGTTTGTGTGCTCATGCATGTGCGTTTATGTCTGGTTTTCTGGATATGTGTGCTATGTATACTTATGTTTGCTCTTGTGTGTGTCATGTGTATTTTAATGTGTTTTCTATATGTATGTGTATATTTATGTGTTTAATGCATATTTCATGTGTATATGTGTCTAAATATATGATTCTGTGCCTCAACATGTGTTTTCATATGTGCATGTGTTACTTTGCCTTTCTATGATGATGAAATTAGAAAAACAAACATCAGGATAGCCTGAGGGTATCTTCTCAGTCCACTCACAATTCAGGTGAGTTCACAATCCCTCAGCCATACCAATAGCAGAAAAGCATGAGTATAATGTGGCCAACTAAATCCGCCAATGTAGCCACTTTTTGGAGCAGAGACCATGACATGAGATAGTGGTAAGGGGATGGGAAGTGTTTCTACACCCAATACAAAGAGCTGGAAGTGTTTCTTTGTGCTCCAGGAAGGCTATGCAGCTTCCATGTCTTTGTTCTGCCAACATTTACTTGGTTCTCACACTTCTAGACTAAAGCAGGCTGTGCTGCCTTAGTTGAAATAAGGTCACTAGGCAGCTCTTAAGCTAGAAAGATGGAGGTTTGGTTCCTTCATTTTCAGAGAAGACATAGCTTTGCAACTCGCCCTGCTTGGCTACACTTTCCACATGGGGCTTCATGAACAGGAGCTCTCATTTTATAGGAGCTCCTTGGAATTTTATGACCTTTTCCCTATAAAACATATCCTCAGTATTTCTGGAGATGAAGCATGACTCAATCAAAGTAAAAACAGGAACCTGCTGGAGGGAAAGCAAGTTGCACCTCACCCTGCAGGCAGCAAGGCATCATTCAGTGGTCTGGGTGGCCTGGGACAGGGAAGGGATACCTGCATTATAATTTGCCCCAGAAGCCACTGAACCCCAGGAAATCCTGTCCTCTTCTTATCTTTTTGTTTATTGCCTGCATGCTGGCACTGAGAGGATTATCTCACCTAATGCAAAGGCATATTTGTTGAAACGGTACATGGTTCTAAGAGAAGAATTAATGTATAGGTCTAAAGGACCTCATAGTCTTAAAGTAGAAGTTTCTTTTTGATCTAGATTGTCCCAAAATGCTTTCTCTTATAAACTGGATAACTGCTTTCTTATATTTCTCCTAAAATAGAAAGCATATGTGATGTCCTTTATTACACTTCCACCTTCGGTTCCTTCAACCTTACCAATCCTTTTTGGAATAAAGGAAAGATATTAGTGCTATCATTTGTATTTAGGAACCCTCCCCGCGAAAGCCTCAGTAGTAACTGGGACAGTTTCTGGGGTGATTTTTTTTTGGCATTTTGTTTGTTTTTTGGTGGAACTGGGGATTGAACTCAGACCCTTGCTTCTGCCAGGCAAGTGCCTATTCTACTGAGCCATCTCCCCGGCCCCATCTGGAATGATTAATTCATGATCCAATGCTGGCATTATAGTTGTGAGTGCTGCTGGGATTATGGGTATGAGTGCTATACCCTCAAATAGCCAGAATGCAATATAAAGAAGGGGAGAGGCTTGGTTCTGCTGCTGCTACCATTGCTCCTCTCTTTCTGCTCTAGTGTTTTGCCATTTCTTACCACCATGAAATGCTGTCATCTGCCATGTGCCATTATGTCTTGGAACCAGCTGATTATTGACTGAAACCTCCACAAACTTTGAACTAAATAAACCTTTACTTCCTTATTTTTGGAAATCAGATATTTTGTCCCAGCAAGAAGAGAAAAGTAAGGGCTAGTCAAATAGCTCAACAGATTAAAGCAGCTGCAAGAAGGCACAGGGGCTGTGGGTTCTATCCCTGGGCCTGGTGCTGGCCCTGCCCCTGGGGCATGCTGAGATGGCAATTGAGACTGGGCATGGTGGCACATGCCTGTAATCCTAGCTCTTGGGAGGCTCTAAATACGCAGATCACTACAAATCCAATCTAGTAGTGGGAGCCCGAACACCCTGTAGGACCTTCCCTAAAACACATTTGCAAGTTTTACAGAAGCTATTCTTTCAGGTATGGAAATTTAAAAAGCCATATTAACAGTGGTTAGCAAACTAAAACACTATTCAAACATATAGCATCTTAAAAATGTGACACAACTATTTTCTTTATTTTATTTTTTTATTGGAGAACAAATAGCAATGAGACAGTTTCAAGACAAGTTAACAGGACAGAATTTTCAACACAAGTATAGAACCACATTTGAATTGAAGTGCAGATTTACAAATAGGCCCAAGTGCTTGCCATCCAAATATGAGATTAGAGGCCACAACTTCTTACATTTTACAAACCGGCCTTTCTTTACTGCATCCTGATATTCAGTCTTATGCTCTGTATACAGGATAAGGGATAGAATGTTTTGTCTCTCCTTTGCTTATGAGTTAATGCTTCAGACTGTAAAACACTTTATAGATCATTCAGTAGTTGTCTCCTAAGTCTTGCTGGTAACATTATTCCACATTGTGCAGAGAGTTGGTAAAGAGTGTTTTCCCCAAGCTCATCCATTACTTAATGGCAGCATCAGAATGCAGATTTCCTTCCCCTCCCCAAAGTAGCAAAAGGGTCTCCATACAGCCAAGGAATCTGGAGGTGGCCCTTCTCTCACAGGACCTCGCCTGTCAGCGCATTTCCTCACATTTGGGCTAAGAGGTATGAACCACACATGTACTGGCAGCTGCAATCTGATTTAATTCCAAAGACAAGGTAACAAATGGTCATATTAGAGGTGGATGTCAAAGAGCAATGAAGGAGAAGAATCTCCAGCATTGCACCCAGCCAAGCCAGTCTCATTGACCACAACTGAAAGATAATACATCTGAAGTTCATGAGTCTGTGAAGTGGCTTTGGCCATCTAGATCCAACAGAGAGCCCATCTCTTCCTGACCTGAGGTGACTGTTCATGGCCTGAGTTACTATGTTTTTCACATATGGGATAGAACCAAAGAGAGAGAGAAATCAAGACCTGAAGACAGGACAGGGAGTATGAAGTGTCCTATATAATACTTTTACTTATGTTCAACTATCAACAAGTGGTTATTAGCGTATTATTTAAAAATCACTCCTGTTCCTCAGTGGGTATTCAAATGATTACCATGCTGTTCTTTGGCAGAATTAATCCTTAATATAATCACATCTGTATTTTCATCTCACATGAATAATTTATTTCTGACATTTAATGTGGATCAGACATCACCTCACGATGGCTCATAAAGGCAGAATCATATTTCCCATTTATTACTGTGGGTTATTTTTGAGTTGGTGGACAAAATGTGGGTGGGGTACATGGAAACCAGTCTCAATTTCCCATCTAAATATTTCTAAAAGGAGAAGGCTGGCAAAAGCCGTAGATACAGCTCAATATTCCTTCCTGAAACCTTAATTATACCAAGAAGAACTCTGATACCTCCTTTTTCAATTTTATTTTTAGAAATTAAGTCACTTATTCCCACTCTGCTAAACTAGTAAGGAGTTCCTGGAACATCAACTGAGAAGGATTCTGAAATTACGTCTGATATCAAGAGGAATGAGTTTACAAGCACTTAGTAAGCTATCCCTGCCAAGGGGGAAAGAAGGCAGACAATGACATGTATTATCAAGTATTTTCCATTTCTAACAGACCTCAAACTTTTCTTTTTTCATGACACTAGAGACACACTATCCAACCATCTCTAATATGATATATTTCTCAATTCCTGAAGAGAATTATTTTCTTTATTATTTCATCTCTTAACATTATAATGTTATTGGAGCAAGGTAGAAAATTCTCCTGTTCCCCATCCCTGGGAGATACATGTGGAACTGAATCTGTATGTAAAACAAGAAAAAGCAAGAAGAAGAAGTTTCTGTGCAGCTTTAAAGTCTATGAGACAATACATTTTACAGCAAAGACCTTTCCTTGGGCAATGCAACTGGACCACACAGGCCTGACCAGTTTGTCCAAAGAACCCGAATGGTTTCTGAGGATGAATAGGAAAAGTGATGGCAAAGATGGGGCACTGTAATAGGATACAGGTGCTTTACATCTTACCTCAGTGACCCTGCCTGGTTCCCCCAAACTAGAAGGTTACACAGCCTGCTTAACCATATGTAATGTGTGCACACTGTCCCTTTCCTTAGGACACTTAGAGGCACCAGAGAACCTTGGGGTCAGAGAAATTTTATCACCATAAATGACACCTCAAGTTGAATACATGGGTTCATTGATGAACTGGTAATTCTATAAAGAGCCTAATTCTGTGGCCTTTGTAATCCAAGGAAAAGTTGCTTTTCAGATAAACAGCCACATCAGACACTTAAATTCCCATTGTTCTGTTTCTCTAATAAACTCATAGGATGGGTTATGAAATTCATCTTCTGAGAGATAGTCCAAAGAGCTCCCAAAGAACAATTAAACATAGATTCCAACCTGTGAGGAATCCAACCTCATATCCACATTTCCAAGATAGAAGGTACTTTCCTAGGCTCAGGCCTGGGGAACTAGCCTCACATACAATAAAAGCAGAGACCTTCTAGCTCATGAACACACATCATCTGTCCTTTTGTGACTGAGAAAAACAGATTGAATTTACAGGCTCTCCTGAAGACAGACTATCACCCAGTTCATCCTGCTGTCACTGGCAGGATGACAAATGGATTCTCCAGCTCCACCCCACTTTCAGTGCATTTGGTAAATTGGCCAGAAGGGTCAGAATGCCAGATGTTTTTCAGTCACTTGTGTGCATGCAGCCAAGGATTACGATCAAGTCACTGATGAGCTTTCCTTGTGAACTTGAAACTCTAAGCAGAAATTGTGACCGCAAAAGACAGAAGCCTCTACCTCTAAAGTAGGAATCTTTACAAAGACATACAGGCTTGATTTGATGTCCAAGGAGGAACTAAATCTGTTTGCAAAGCAATAAAAATTAGTGTGGAATAGGCTTTCGTATGATCCCCTGGATTACAAAAAATTATGAATAATTCCATTTGGGAGGCCAGCTAAGCACCACAATCTTAGTTTGTATATTTAGCTTATAACTTCTATCAGTGTTTGTAAGATCAGATTGCCATGGATCAGCTAGAGAACTGCCTTTCTACTGAACAGAGACTGTGGACCTAGAACAGCTAGCATACATCTGACTGCACCTTCCAAACAGAGCTTTCTATTTATTTATTTATTTGTTTATTTATTTATTTTTGCAGGACCAGGGATTGAACTCAGGTCCTTGAACTTGCCAGGGAAGCGCTTATTCTGCTGAGCCATCTCCCCGGCCCTCAGAGCTTCCTTTTTGAGAGATAGGTGCAAATGGATCATGGGACTCTGGGGTCCCTGGCCTACATTACAATCGCACGTAGAAATACATTATGACTGTACAGCAACTGCTCAGTTGACACAAGTTTGAAGGTAGAGATGTTGTTATATCACCACTAAAACCCAGAACTGCATTTTCTTCTTAGCAGTTCGTTAGCTCCCTAGACCCAGGGCAGACAATGGCATCATCAAATCCTTAGTAATATGAAAGCCCTAAGAAAGAGAAACACTAACTGCCTTTCCTGCACCATATGACCAACTGGCCTTAAGAACACTAATGCCATGTCATCCCTACTTGCACATCTTCTCAGAGGGCTCCCAAATGGCACTGCCTCTGGTAAGCATTTCAATTTTCTTTCTACTATACTTGCTTCTACTCGACTCCTACTTCCCTGCACATGCAACTCTCACAAATACCTTGTGCCAGATGGGCATTTAATCTCAGTAATCAGCTGGGAAATTAAATATTAGAAAATCAAGCTAGTCTCCAAATTTTCCCACTTGAGATTAAGGCTTGAGCTGTCATTCTGTCAGTATATGAAACCCAGGCTGCTTTTTCAAAAAGGGCCAATGAGATGGATCTAGAATGAGCTTCATGTTTTATGGGTATTTGTTTCTTTCTCAGAAAATGACTGCAGCTCAATTCAGTTTTGTTCCCATTCTGACGGATGCTATTAATACCTCCGATTTACAGAACACACACCTCTGAGGAGCTCAAAACGTTTACAGAAATTAACCAAGCCTTGCAACATCTTGTCAAGTGGTCAGGGACTAGATATTACTTTCTTCATTAAAAGCAAGAAACTAAGCTATTAAAAGGGCAAATTCCATTGCTTGCCCTTGAAGATAAAGACAGGTCCTCATTGCCCACCCATTTCCAAGGCAGTATTGAAGCTTCCAAGGGAGGTCCATATTTTTTTGTGCTGCTCTGGTATTTTTCAGACATACACACATGGATGCATTACAAAATCCTCATGTCAAAACAAAATGCCTTCTTTTATCTTTCTTTTACAAGATGCCTCTGGTAGATGATCATTAATACACAACTGATTGACTTGCAATAAATGAATGTCTATCCTGAAACACTTTTCTCCCTTTTCCCAGAAAATTCTTAGATTCTTTACAGCCTATCTAAGAATCTTAACTACCTCAGGTTGTCATGAGGTCCTATCAGGAGTCAGGGTTAAGATGATCTTGCACGTCCCCGCCTTGTCCAACACTTCCCCTACTGTGACAATTAAAGATAGTACAGTCACAAAAAGGGAATCTTGCTGTCTTTGAGACAGATGGGACTCCATTGGAGTCCTACTTCTCCCCTTGGCAAACCTTGAACAAGATCATTCATTTTCCTCTATCTCATTATAAGTAATATTAGTATAATAAAATCTTTAGAATTCAAAGGGCACTACATATAATAGAAGAAAAAAATATATATATATAATATTCATCAGTCTGACATAGGTCAAATATATGAGAGTACATCAGTATAGAAGACTCCACATCTATTGCCAAGAAAGACTTGAATGTACACAAGGAAAAAACTGACAAAAAAATGCTTTTAAGGCCATTCAGAAATGGAGGAATGAGTTGCGTATACTATAAATGATTCAGTTTATATGGGAAAACCACAAGCAATGTCCTTGTTATGCACAGGTTTACAGAAAAGCAGGGAATGAGTTAAATAACATGAAGCATAAACAACAAAGTGCTCAGGGAACGGTAACTACTACCTTGCTAGTGCATGAATTTCCTGGGGTTGGGGCTGTGTTTTCATTTTTGTGCCTCTAGTTTCTGGCACACCATAAAGGTTGATTGATTGAAACAAAATCACTTGGTGAATGACCTAAATGGGAATTATTGAATTAAGAAATAGCACTCTAAAGTGAATCACAAAAAATACTACGTATTGTTAGGAATGTTTTGAATGGACAGAAGCAGCACATTGTTTTGGGAAGAAGCAGGCTGAGAAGTTTGAAGCCCAGACTTCAGATGGCTGTTTCCAAAGGTTCAGACCAGGATGACCTGCAGCTACACCTCCCAGGAGGCATATTAGTTATCAAGACTTCTAGGACCTGCCCACTTCTCAGGCAGAGTATTTTGGGATCATCACCTAGGAATTTATGATGTATAATGATGTTTTCTACAGATCTATAAATTGTGATGTGATCATCACATTCCAGCTAATTAAAATATCAATTGCCTCAGTTATCATTTCTCACCTTCCCTCCATTCCTTCCTTTCTTCCTTTTCTCCCCTACTCCTAATTTCTTCTTGTAGAAAGAACACTTAAGATCTACTGTTGTAGCTAATGAAAGAAGATATAATTGTAAATGGATCAGAAAATTTAACACTATTAAAATATCCATATTAGTCAAAGTAATCTATAGAATCAATTCAATCTCTATGGAAATCCCAGTATCATTTTTCACAGAAGACAAAACCCAATTCCTAAAATTTACGAACACAAAATGTCCCTAACACAATGTTTCACAAGAACAAAAGTGAAATCATACTTCCTGATTTCAAAATATACTACAAAGTGACAGTAATCAAAATACCATGGTTCATCATAAAATTTACAGATATATAAACCAGTGAAACAACAGAAAGCACATAAATCAAAACTAGTAATTATACTCAAGTGTTCTCTGACAAGCGTGGCAAAAAAACAACAATAAGAAAAAATAGTTTCTTCAATAAATGCATGTCCACATGCAGGAAAATTAAATGACACCCTTATCTCTAGCCACATGCAAATATTGATTCAAAACATATTAAGGACTGATACATAGGAAATGAAACTATGAAACCTAAAAGTATAAAAATAGCTAGAAGAAAACACATAGAAAGCTTCTTGATATTGGTCATGTCAATATCTGGATGTGACAGCAACAGCATAAGTAACAGGTACAATGACAAGTACCTTAAACTAAAAATACTGGGGCTGGGGAGATATCTCAATAGAATAAGTGCTTGCCTGGCAAGGGCAGGGTTCTGAGTTCAGTCCCCGGTACCACAAAAGAAAAAAAAAAATCACAACAAAGAACATAATCAACAAAGTAAAAAACAATTTAAGAAATGATAGAAAAAATTCCAAACCACATAATTAACAAAGGGTTAGTCTCTTTTCCATCCACAGATCAAAGAGAATCTCCTGCTTTTGCTTTGTTTGACTTTTACGCAAATCATAATCTTTCTACAAGTTAGTTCCTTCTCTACAAGGTAGAAATTGGATCTTAAGTGTCTTTTTTACATTGTAGCATTCTACAACTATAACTAATCGAGTTCCCTGCTTTGGGGGAGGATATTGTACCTAAGCAATGCAGGATGGACTAATCAAGCTTGATTTAAGCGCTCCTAGCTTCTAGCCTACTATATCGATACACTCCAAATTCAAAGCTGCTTATTTGCCCTTGCTCCTTTATTCCTTATTTATTACAGTCAATTAGTAAGGATACTTTCTGGGCATTGGCTCTAAGTGATTAGAACATTTAATTTTTATTCATATTAAACTTGTGCTATAATATATATATAATGGCTACATGATATAACAAAGAACATCATAAATAACCACTCTCTCTGTTTCTCTCTTATAGATACATGAAATAATATAAAGACTTTTGAACAAATACTGAAAACAATGTTAGAGAAAGTTTATTGAAGAATGCCAATAAAATGTTCATTTCTGGTCTTGGGTATAGATGGAGGAAAAAACATATTCAGTCACTTTCATAGAAATTAAAACCTAAGAGTCAGTTTAGTAAAATAAGTGCTTTCCTGGCAAGTGCAAGGTCCTGAGTTCAAGCCCTGGCACCACTAAATAAATAAATAAAGCTCAAGAGTTCATTTTAAGAGTAGTAGAACAAAAAGAAAGGCAAGAGCTGGGGAGATAGCTTCGTAGTTTAAGTTCCTGTTTGGCAAGCACAAAGGCCCAGGTTCTATCATGGTACTGCATGCCATGCAAGCCACCAAAACTGGGCCTTACAGTGCATGCCAGTAATCTCAGCGCTGGAGAGGCTGACACAGGAGGATCACTACAAGTCCATGCTGTGTAGTGAGACCCTGTACAAAATAAATAAATAAAAATAAATTATTTACTACAATTTTTTACAAGAATGGCAAATAGTAGTACCCTCCAATAAGTCCCAAAGGGTTTTAGAAGGAAAACCCCGAAACAAATGATCTCCTCTTTTAGTCTTCAGCTAAGCAAAGCATCTAATGGTGTCGTCATGAAAAGGCTACCATTTCTAATAAAAGCACTCTGCAAAACATTTCCACCAAAGGAAAGGACTTGGAGTCAATAGATCTATGTCTGTGCTCACCACCCTGTTAGGATTCAGAGGCCTTTAAGTCACCCCAGAACCTCAATTTCCAGATGTATAGAATTAGAATATTAAGAAGGTCTACTTGACAAGCTTATTAGGCTAATGAAATAATGCATGTAAAAGTGCCTAGCCTTGTGCCTACTGCACATTAGGCATTTGGTCAGTATTTAAAATTCTTTGTGACAGTCCAGGGAAACTGTTCTTGAAGCTCTATCTTGTCTTTTTCCTGAGCCTGATCAAGGAGAATGTGAATCTAGTATGCTTCTGCAGGACCATATCTTTGGAATACTCAAATTGCTTCTAGAGTTTCTATGTTATTCATTTGTGCTCTTCCCTTTACTAATTTAAACAAATCACAAACATGCAGTATCAGTCTCTTTTGCCTGAAACTGGAGCCTGAAGATCCTTCTAGATATCATGAAGTATGTTTTATCAAGAAGACAAGATTACTATGCCAACGCAGGGTCCAGGTTGAGGCTGATGAATTCCTAGGTTCTACAACATGGCCTGGCATATAATATAAGAACAAAATGAATATGCACTAACTAAACATGAGATCTGATGATTTTAACTATTGTAAAATTTAGATAGATTCATTTAAAAAAGAGTTGATAAAATATAGATGATGGAAATAAAGAAACTAAACCCAAAAATTCATAAGAAATCTTAGGTCCAGAGTAAAAGAAGTTATTTAAAAATAAGATACCTTTACCCACCCAATAATTCAGATCGCAAGACATTCATCATAATTGTACTAAACTCCTTGCTATGCTTCAAATACAGTGCCCTAAAACACAGGTGTTGTCAATATGGCAGTTCTAAGAGGTAGAAGTTTAAAGAGGTAATGAAGTCCTGAAGGCTTCTCGCTCCTGAACTAGATTCAAGCTTTTTATAGAAAAGGCTTCATCATTATGTAGTCTCTTGCCCATCTGCTTTCTGTCATGGCAACACTGGGCTCATTTCTTGGGAGCATGTAGCACTCACCCTACACTGAACTTGCTGAGGCCTTCATCTTGGCCATCCCAGCCTCCAGCAGTGTGAGAAAGGAATTTCTGTTCTTCATAAGTCATCCTAGTCTGTGGTATTATGTCCTGGCAACACAGAAGAGACCACAGCACTCATATTCCATCACCTAAACAATCCTGAACTTTCTTGAAAAAGTTTCTAAAAGGGAAAACTATAATTCCTTATGCTACAGCCACCATATTTGAAATTCTTTTGACCTAAAAGCAGGAGGCTAAACTTTAGGAGTCTACAGCATCTCTCTTTGTGTGTGTCTCTCTCTGTCTCTCTGTCCCTGTCTGTCTCTGTCTCTGTCTCTCTCTCCCCCACCGTCCCCACATTCCTCCCCCTTTTTCTACCTTTCCCTCCCTCATTCCACTCTCCCTCCCCCTTTTCCATCCCCCATCTCTCTCTCCCCACCTTCTTCTCTCCCTCTCTCTCTTCTCTCCCCACCTTTCTTTCCTTTCTGTCAATTTCCCATCTCTCACTCTCTATTCTGCTCCCTTTTTCTCTCATCTTTACCGGTCAACCAGACACCTGTGGCCTAACTTGCACCTTTCTTAGAAGCAGATTCCATCTTTCTCATTCACTAGGCAGGGTGCTTTACAAACAGATGTGTAGAAAAAGGTATTTGTCAAGTACAGCTGAGAGAATTAGGAAAAGCCCTTATAAGGGAGAAAAACTCCTTGTTTCACCATTTAAGAATTCCTAGCCACTGCTACTGTACCCCACTATTTCCTTTGCTATGCACACATTACATTGTTATGTGTTTTGTGTTTTCAGTTGTTTGCTTCCCTTTGAGCTGTGAGTGTCAGGAATGAGGAAAATGTCTTCCTCCTCTGCACTATCCAACAAAGAGCCACTTCAAGGCTCCACTCATGGTGGCCATGACTCACCACGCATGGCTGGCTGACTCAGAGCCAGCATGTTGGGGTAGCATGCTCTGGACCTCCCAGGAGAGGAGGAATCATGTGTCATTCATCTTTGCTTCAAGACCAATGACTGATGCACTAGAGATGTTCAATAAATATTTAAGGAAGGAAAGAGAAAAATAATATGAATGAATGATACTCAGAAAAGAATACAACTGCTATAGTAAAGCATATATGCAGCAGAGTGAATTAATGTGTTTTTATATTCATTCAGTAAGTATTTACTGAATGCCTGGTTAGTAGCAGCCCTTGTATGTGGCAACAGTGTCTTGGGGATGCATTCTATATGACTGAGAAAAGAGGTCTCCATGTAATATCCACCCTAATGGGGAAGGTGGATGATACACAAGAGACCGCCTGACCGAGTGCTGGCTTTGTAAACAGGTAGAGAGAGAAAAGACCGCCCCCTCTCAAAGGTACAGAGCAAGATCAAAGGAGATCATGGAAGATAGAGAAGGACTAGGAAAGGAAAGAAATGACTAAGGAATCTTCAACAAAATTATCCTTCCCCTACTTTTTAGAAATACACGTGTATTCAAATCATTATAGTTACTCTTTTTTATTAATTACTCATTAAACTGATGGTTTACTATGTTGACAAATTTGGGTATAACAAAAAGACATCTTTTGGGCATAGTGACACCAACACCTACCAGCTAAGAAATCCCAGAAGTCTTGTTTGATTGAATCATTTGAGAAACTAAAAACCTTGTGCTCAAGTACAGGCAGACCTCTTTGACCTTGGTATTAGCACATGAGATATTAATTCCATGTATTTTAACATGGAAGTCCTAGAAAATGGTGAGCCTTCAATTCATTTAGTTTGGAAAGAGAGTCCATCTGGCTTTCAACATAACATTTTGTGCTATGGATTCAAACCCATTAGTGAAGACCAGTTGAGATAGAAGACCAAGGGAGGAAAGGCATTTGATAAATTTTCACATTAGAAACAAAAGAACTTAAATATTAAATAAGACCACTTGAGAAACGGATCCCGAAATGAGCTACAATATTAACTGAGAATAAATTTGAGATCAACTATGGTTCCTTTGAACATCAAGATGTTCAAAGGCTGAAAGGAAAACCAAGTGCTCCAGTGTCTGTCCACACAAAACTATTTGACCTGACATTAAATCAACTCCTGCTCTAGTTTTTCACTTTCCATGTATCCCGTGGCCTGTCCTGTGTCACAGATTCAGTCCCAGACCCCAGCCTCTCCATCCATGAACAAAACCACTGACACTGCATCAACAGGAAGAAGGAGAGAGAAGCTATAAACTCTCATATCTAAACATATCTCTCTACTGGTCTATATACAAAAAGACTTAGTGAAAGACAGAAAATAAATCTTCAAACAGAATCAGTGCATGTTCTTTCATTTAGCTTCCTAGAGTTTTCTATCTGTTACCACATGGAGTTACTGCATATAAACCCAGAGACAGACAGCCAAAGACTTTAAACCCAGTCTTTCCACCCATGTGACAAGTTACTTATTCCTCATATCGCATTGTTTCTTTCAAAAAATTTAAACCATGCAATTTGGACAGTAAAGCTCCTGGCACCTAAAATGCCCAATAAATGTGCATTTCTCTTTCCATTTCCTAATAGAAATACAAGGTAAAGAAACAACTATGTTCTGTTTGCTGAAATGTATTTGTAAAACAAGGAGGATTAGACAGCAGCATAAGCAGAATATGGAAAACATAGCTGAAATAAAGCAATGAGTAATGAAATGTGAATGTTGGGCCCTACATAACAATAAAGGAAAGAATGCCTCTGTTCCATTGGAGATCAGTCTTTATTTCATTCTCTTTTGCTCTGGTGATCTGAGAATGGTTCTCTCACATGACAATTCTACTGGTTCTCCCAGTGCTTCTGAGTGCCAGTGCCAGGCCTTCAGTGATAGCTAATGAAGAAGCCAACTACTATAGACTATCCCAGCACATTCCCATCACATTCCTAAACTTCTCAAGGTAGTCCTGCCAATGGGACAAGAGGCTCTACAGACTTCTTGGAGCACAGGATGTTGCCCTGATTTAAACTCACAGCCCCAATTAGGCAGGCAAACATCATTCTGATTCTACTTTTTTTTTTCAACTATAAAAGGCAAAATTGGGAGAAAAGAACAAGGTGCTCTTTTACAAGACTATTGTGAACTTTTAGAGAATTTCTATCTTCATTTATGTAATAGCAAAACTTAACTGCTAACAAGCTAAACAGCAATTCATACACATTCACAAAGGCTCACACGAAGCCTTACACTCATCTTCTCTAAAATTGCTAAAATTACTATTTGTCATAGGAAACAGATGTAGACAGTACTTTCTTTTAGTGGCTTCTCAGTCAACTGAGCCTCAGAAATATGCTCACAAACACATCACACAGGGGACTATTGCATTTCCATTATTGACATAATATAAATAAAATATAAATATGTTATTTTTATTATAACATAAATATGTGTTCATCCAATAAATATTTATTGGCTACACTCTGTGGGTTAGGCAGTGAGCAACAAAAATGACTACTTGGAAATAAATTTTATATTCCCTTGAATCATATTTACTGATATAATAGTGGCACAATTTTACGGTATATAGTAAAATCCACTGACATCACATTGAGCTTTCATGATAAATCAAACTTCTCATTCTTAATACATGCTCTCTTTAACTTTGTGTTTTCAAATTTCATCAACCAAACCTAAAAAAATGAAAAACCCTATTTAGCATGATTTTTCACTTGCTATGGAAATATTGATTTAAAAGAGAGTCTGAGATTGGATCTTATGTCTGAAAAGAAGTGGGTCAATAGTAAGATAATGAATGTCCTCAAATAAAGCCATCCCTTCTCATAGTTTCTGTTATGGCTGCGTGTAGATGTTCCCCCAAAACTTTACACACTTGTAGGTGGGACTTTTACATATGTGGCTGAATTTAAATATGAGACTGATTCCTGATGCAATGCTAAGTTCGAGGGTACTAGGTGAGTGGGACCCAGAAAAAGGGCAGAAGGGCACTGTTAATGTTCCTTGTGCTACCTTCTGCCCACCATGAACTGTGTCTTCTCTATAATGCCCCTCTGCCTTGCCACTCTGCATTGAAGCCAGCTGATTATGGACTGTAACCTCTACACACTGTGAGCAAAATAAATCTTTCCTTCTTTAACTTTGGGTGTTGAGTATTTTTTTCTCAGTGACAAGAACAATAACTAAGACAGTTTCCAATTTAAGTAATGTTTGTAGTGGTTTTTAGAGAAATGAATATGTGATAATGCTGGACAAGACAGTGACTAATGAAATGATGTTTTCATACATCTATCCCTTATTATGTTAGATTGCTCTTTTTCATTAATTCAGCAAATATTTACTAGTACTTACTACATGCTAGGAAAGGAAGAAATGTATTACAAATAAAGTAAAAAATATGCCCTTAGCTAAAATCTAAGTTATATGTTTTTTTAATAAACTTTAATTTTACATGAAATTATCATTTATAAAGTGAAACCCCAGGAATTTACTCTCAACTATTATGATTTTATTGTCCAGAAGAGGTAAGCTAAAGGGTGGGGCTATCTCTTCAGAGTGTTCATTTATCTTTTGATTGATTCTTTTGTATCTTAAGGAAGGGACTACAGGTTGTTCAGGGTCTCACTACTACATCAGACTCATAGTGATCCACCTGTTTACAGCCTCTAGAGAGCTAGGATTACAGGTGTGCACCACCACACCCAGTCTCAATTGCCATCTTAAGGTGCCCCGGGGGTGAGGCCAGCATGGCAGGCAGGGGATCAAACCCCTGGCCCCTACACCTGCTTGCAGGTGCTTTAATCCACTGAGCTATTTGGCCAGCCCTCAGAACATTTGTTTACAGTAAGCTGATGATCATGAAGAATATGAAATAGCAGCTTATTGACTCAGTAAACAGACAAAGATATGAAAAAAAAGTCAAAGATTGAAAGACATGTAGCACTGAGCCCAGCCCATCTACAGGATCCTGAGAGCCATGAGACTCCTACCATTGCTAGTGACTGTCTATGAAGACTTTCCAAATCCCAGGTATATCACAAGGTTTAGCTCCAAAGTTCTCCTTTAATTCCCATGATACCTCAATGAGGCAGGTGATCTCGCCTCTATTTTTTATTCATTTTCTAAATAAGGATATGAGACAAAGAGACATATTTAAGGTCACATAATTGGAAAATATAAAGCCAATGTCCATGCCAGCATCAACAGACTATCTGACTTCAAAGCTTGCCGTAAATTGCTAACTCATGGTCAAGCTCAATCTAAAATTCAAGATGGAAAATGTAGTTGAAAGAACACAAAGGATATTTTAGAGTATTTTCTTCATTTGTAATAGCAAGTTTTATTTTTGTTGGATCTTAGACTCTTGCAACTATTTCATGAAAGCGATAAAGTATAAACACTTTTCCTAAAGAATGACAGATATGAGTTCACAATTTTGTGCATGTGTGAACTTTTGGGAGATTTCCAAGCTCTTCAAAACTAAGGCTAAGAATTTGTGGCCTGAAATACATCACTAAAGAAGAACCCAGATCACAGATAGGACTTGGCTTTATCTACATAAAAATGTCTTCTTGGCTAAACAAACCCAGTTGATGCAAATTCTTCAGTATAATCAAAATTTTTACAAGCACAAAATTTGCCATTCACAAGACAAGTCATAATAGACACAGCTGTATATTACAAAGGTATTCACTAGGTACACAGGTTGTAACCTGATTCTTACGGGACACTTGAACCAGCTCACAGCAGTGTCTGAGAGAGAGGAAAGGATTTTGCTAGAATGATGATCTTACAGTCCAGCTATGTGCCTTGATCATGACCTTGAGCTCAAGGAATTAGCTCAGACAGAGCTAAGCTGAGTAGCCATCCCACAGACAGCCCACAGCCCGGCAGGTCGCTGCTCTCTAACTCTGTCATCATGACACTGCCATCTGCAGCAACTGAACTGAGATCTCTCTGGACCAAATTTATCACACCCAAGATTCCATCCTTATATAAGAATCACCTGTCGTGGGTGCATAAATTTCAGCACCTAGCAGAGCCAAGGGTAATCAAGATTTAAAAGGAAGGGGTTTGAATAAATATCAAGCAGACTTCCTCTCTGTGGGGCTGAGTTCTGAAAAATCCCTGTGCCCTCCTATGCCTCTCAAAGGAGACTGTCATTTTTAAACTTTCACTCTGCATCACCACTATTGGGGCAATGGTGCTCTAAGAGCCACAAGTAATCTGTCTTCTTGGAGCTTCTGCTCAAGCTATGACCTCAATTTCCTCCACTTTATATCTTTCCCCACAAATTTTGTCTTGCTCTCATCACTAGCTAAATTAACCATAAAGCAAAGTCTTGGCTCTCATTACTGAAGCCAGAGAGAAATCCATCCAGCCTAGAGCTATGTGTTGCTACATGAAAGGCAGTGGTTGGCCTGAAGAGAAATTGCCCTTATAAATTCATATTTATTCAGTACTTCAGGTCATCTAGAAGATTCCTTTAGTCTGAGATGTTAGAGCAGAGGTACAGATGTGTTTACTGAAAAGAGAGAAATCCCATTTGAAAGCAACAGAAGGAAGCAGAATTGCTTAATAAGTAGTAACACTGGGAAATCATGGGTGGTAAGAGAGTATGGGTGAGAGGTACTTCCTGAACTAAAAGCAGAGCCAAGAAAATACCTGAAGCTCTGTTTCATGAAGTTTGGGAAAATTAAACTAGGATTGACAAATATCTGAGAAGTTTGGCTCTATGACCTTAGGCAAATAATTTCCTCCTTTACATGTCTATTTATAAGATGCAGGAATAGAAGGAAGGTTTCTTCCTGCACCAGCAGGCCAAGATGGAAGGTAGAAGAAAAGGCCTTTGAAGCCAACATAATTACTCCTCTGTCCAGGGAAATATAAACAACAATAACTCCAATAGCCTTCAGCTCTGCTTTTGAATGAGTTCTTTGCTTCTGCCTGAGAGGTAAAGTAGTTTATTCCTTGGGGGAAAGTTCAGCGTGGAATGGTAGGCCATGCCCTGCTCACTCTCATTTCATTATGTTACACTGGATGATTATTAATACAAAGAATATTCAATGTAAGTTAGGAAGACTTTACTAAATGTCCACCATGTATAAGGGACAGGCAAAAAAATACATAACATGGTCACATTGTTTTCATATCCCTTAAAACTTTTTGGAGAAGTTTGCATATTCCATTTAAAAAGCCAAGCAGAAAAAGAGCTATTATTTTAAAGGAATTGTTAAAAAAAAATTACTTCTATTAACATAAGTGACTGAATTTAATCAAACTTGCTTGTCTTTATGTTGTTCCTAATAGACATGACACGTTTTGCTTATCTTTGCTATGCAAAATAGCTCTAACATTTATAGGGCATCCAATGGCTTAAATTCTGTTTGGAAACCTCTAGGAAAAATACAGGTAAATTAATCAAGAAACTTTAATTTGTAAAGAAATACATACTAGTACATTTTGAAGTTCCCCTCTGGTGCAATCTCCAGATGACATAAAGGCAAACTAAATGAACACAAGTTTTTTGTAAACTACCCTAATTCCTGGGGGATTATTGGTTGGCAGTTTTGCATGGTTGTGCAATGCCAAGGCCACCTCCAGATAATCCTAAACCATGTGCTACTATTATTTGGTGTGCACTTCTTTTTCTTATGCCAGTAGATGCTCAGTGATGTCATTTTCTCCAGTCCATTTTGTATTCCTTTAAAGTTTTCTGATACAAACCAGTGATTGTACTGGTTAGCTTTGTGTTGCCAGAACAGAATATCTGACACCTGAAACCCAAAGGAGGTGCGACTTGTTTGGGCTCCCGGTTTCAGCTGATTGGCTGGATCTAAGGAAGAAGCATCACTGCTTAGAGGTCTGGTAGAGAAAAGCTGCTCCACTCAGGGCATCAGAAAAACAGCGGACAGGGGAAGATCCCAAAAGGGAGACACAAGGGACCAGACACAGTCTCCAAGGTCATGTCCCCATAACTCAGCCAGGTAAGCCCAGAAGTGTCACTTCTTCATCTCCTAGGCATCTCTCAAGCCAATCAAGTTGACAATTAAGATTAACCATCCAATTTATCAATTTATACTATTTGAAGTGATAATCATTTCAAAACTATGTTTTGGATATAAAACAGAACTTTTCAAAAAGCGAGGATGATGGAAAGGAGGTCTTTTCATTATTTTCAGTATAAATTATCTTCATTATGACCTGAAAGTACTTGCTCTAAACATTCTCTATGCATATGCTTGTGTGTACTTTCAATTACATGTATGAACATACATTACAATGATATAAATCATGGAATGCACATTAGTGTAATTTTCCAGTCACACTACATACTTCAAAACAGTTTCATTCCAATAATATAAAGCACTATTTTTGAACATCAGGATTGATTATTATAGTCTTCAGTTCATAAAAAGTCAAAGCACCTTTATATCTATTGCCCATGCCCAGAACACAGTAAAAGGACAGCAGTGGGAATCAGAGTGACAAATCCCCTGTAACTTTCCCAGGACTAAAAAGGTTCCTAGGTCACACACTTGACATTGGAATGTCCCAGGAAATATAGAACAGGCTGATCATCATAAAGGTAATATAATTCCCATTCACAAGAACAAGCTGTTGCTGGCACTCACCTTCAAGCACCTAGGAGGGCCAAGAATAACTAAGAAGCACTTGCTACATGACTGAGCAAAGTATTTTGCCTCTCATGGACTTGAGTCTCCCCAACTATAAAACTTTAGGATTTAGGACTCAGTACTCTGTCTTCTAACAAGAGCCCATTCACAGCTAAATAGATTGCCAATGTTACTTCTATATTTTCTTTTCACCTTGAACTTTGAGGAAATCCATGTCATCTTTTGCTTTAGTGTGCTACCATTCCTAAAGGGCTAGCTTGAAATGCCACCAGCAGGAATGAATAGGGTCTTTGTCTCCTTCCTACATTATTCAGGAGGAACATTGCCATTCTGTGTTTGAAAGAGTAGGATGACTGAGAAGTTATAATTATCACAGCTCTCAAAAGCAGAGAAAACACTAGCATAACTTTGGTCTACCCTACCAATTACCTCTGGAGGTAACTAACTATCTCCAGGCTTTCACTGGTATAATTTTATGAAACAAATTAACTTAATTGAACCTCAAGAAAAATGACGAGGTGACCACATTTTAAACCACAATATGATAATAGGACTTACCAAGGATTTATTACATGATAGGCTCTGTACATAGAGTTTTATTTAATTAGGTCAGTTAAGCCTCCCCAATATTCTAGGGCGTTGTAACTACTGTTCCAATTGTACAGATAAGAAAATCAAGGCTGGGAGTCAATAAGCAATTTGCCAATATCATACAGTTCATAAGAGTTGGAATTTGGATTTATACTCAAGCAATTTATCCTCTGAAAGTAACACTTTAAATTACATCATATCACCTATAATAAAGGCAGCTAACTAGTGTCCCTATGCAAACAGTCTCAATGTCCAAGTCTGTAGCAGCTGTTCATTGTAGTAGACCTAAAACTAACCAGGCCACGCAGGCCTGTGGAGAACAGCCCATGTGGCTGTCTACCTACTTAGGTCAAAAGACTTGAGGTTTTGGTCACAGGTATTAAAGAATCTAAAGAAAGAGATTTTAGTCTGTTGATTAATTCAGGAATGACATATATTGACCTGCTGAGCTGGTCATTCATTGTTCCATTCTTTCTTCAGTACCTGTATTTTCCTCTCTGAAAAATGTAACTAGTATTTTCTAAGTGTCTATGAGAAGCAAATGGTTAATATAATGGGGAAGCACTACAGAACCTGTAAAGTGCTTTGAAACAATTATATCATATGTTAAGCAGTTTCCAAAATAGCAATTTCTTCAAATGCCCTTGCAAAGCAAATGAGACACAGCTGGTAGAATGTTCTGCACAGAGACAGAAATCCAACTCTTTAAAACATTCAAGGGGAAAACACACACTGTAAAATTACCCCAAAGATGAATTTTACAAGAAGCATGGAAGTGTCATCAAATTTTTCCATGGTTAATTCTAAAAGAGTACCAGCATTGCAAAGATCAAACATGGCTCTTCTTCAGCAGAAACTTGGGAAATACTCCTTAATGACACTTGCAAAATGGTTAGAAGTATGTATAAATTATACTTACCTCAGGGACAGAAGTGAGGAAGCTGAGTTTACCAGCTCTTCTCATTCTTTTCCAAAGACAAACCTGGTGGAAAACAAAATGAGGACTTAAGAAAAGGAAGAGAAGAAAAAAGTAAAGAAGGATAAGTGTCTATGGAATGTTGTCATGCTTTGATAATGACTCAGCAATTGCTAAGGGGCAGTGACAATTAAATCAGTGTGTTGAAAGAACGCTAATAAAACTCAGTACTCCTTGTAATCTCAGAGCAAGATTACACCATTTAAAAAAAAATATTAAACAACATATTTGGGGAGGGCTGTGGTTTGAGGGAGATTGCTCGGGGAATGGGGACTGAAGGATGAGTCACAGGCTGTCTTGCAAGTTGTCTAAAGCTAGAGGAAGTCAGGTTGGGTTTCTGCCCTCAACCGTGTTTTTCCTCCTCTCAGTGAATTTAGCTCTTATATATGAAGCCCAAAGGAACAAGTGAGCTGGCTCCTGTTTTCCACAACAGAAATTGTGGAACAAGTGAAACTGCATACTGATTTGCTGAGAAGTTACAAAATGAATAGACTGAACAAAGAAATCCTGAGATGAAGAGGAGGCAAGAATGGCACAGCTCTGAGCCCATTAAAAGCATTAGCTCACATGCTAGTCCTTCTGGATAGAACGCCAGTTGGGGTATTCGCAATGGATGCAAAACAAATCTTTTAAGTTATATGGCAAAATATAAAATCCTAACTTCTCTTCTTAGTTAATTTCTCTCATTAGCTACCCTTTTGGCCATTAAACTCCGTGTCAAAATGATGGTAAACTTGTGCCCTAAATGGGTCTCTGAGGACATGGGTGAAAATGGTTTTCCAGCACTGAGAAACAAAAAATGTAGTAGTTCCTTTGTATACTTGCAAGCAGTTATTTTCATACTAGATTCATAGTAGAAATTCAGACTTTCCTTCATCTCTGAATGAGAAATTCTCACCCCAGTCTGCCCCAACCCCTACCCAAAATTTTTGAAATAAAAAATTATACAGATGCTCTGGCATTATTTGTCCCATTTCAGGTGGCCAACTCTAGAGTGAGTAAAGTAGGTTGTTTTTTTTTCATATCTTCAAAAAGAAAAAGAAAAACATGAAAGTGTTAAAAATTGAGAGAGTTGTCATTTATTTCCTGGGAAATTTTCAAAATGTTTGTGTTGACTTACACTCTGTTCTAGAATAAACTTAGGTATAAAATAATATATTTGTAAGTTGTCCCAGTAACCAACATGTTCTTTATTCATAAACGACGTTCTTAGGCACTCAACTACTATGAAATGGTGTGCTATTAAGTTCTCCACAAAGCTATCACAACCAAGCCACTATAATTTAATTTTCCTGTTGAAAAAATAAAGTTATTATAATTGATATTCTTTTGATCTGTGTAGAAAATATTAGATTAGGATCTCTCCTCTATCTATCTCTTTATCTATCTATCTCTGGATTCATATAGAAAAAGAGAGAGATACTCTGTTTTAATAAATTATAATGATACTAATTTGAATTTGAAGCAGTCAGCATCCAAAGAAACTACATTATGATCTTCTGAAAGGGAAACAACATTTTTGTTCATGGAAAATAAGTGCAATTTTTCCTTTGTCTTCAACCCTTATCAATATCATAATGCAAGCCACCTCCATGTACATGTTTAGGAGCATGAACTAAACCCCAAAGCCAATAACAAAATAAGTTGACTCCTGGATTCTGACCAAGTCAGTACCATGCACATGAGTTTGGGTTGGATTTAGATGAGCAATTCAATAACTCAGAATAGTGAAAAGAAGACTAGGGGCTTAGGAATCAAATCCCACAGTGACCTTGGTGAGGATTTTGCTCTTTTATGGGCAGCTTAGTAGATAGGGTCAGTCTTTTAATTTACTTAACAATTTGCAGAGAGCTCTCCCATTGTAGTGCTTAATCATTTCTCCCCAACTCAATTTCCTCATCCACACAATTGGGATAATACAATGTATTGTACAGGGCTATCATAAGAGCCAAATAAAATGTGTATATAAGATGCCTGTGTGCTTGGGACATAAAAGCTGAATGATAGTTTCTTGTCCACCTGGACCTCATATGGTTTTGGTGCTAAATGCATTTCTCAGTAAAGCAATGTCGGCTGCAGTAACCCTCCTCATACCCCCAAATAGCTAATTAAGAACAGTCCTCTAATGTTGACAATTTTATTGGCTCCTTCCTGAGCAATCTTGTCATCTTGCCCCTATTGTAATAAATTATTGGACACTTACCAAGGGACATACATGTATTTTTACAAAGACAAATTTATTTCATTTCCCCTTCAATTCAACCAGTTCAATATTATGGTGATTTCTTTTTCAGTTTTAAACTAATCTGATCATCAATGTCAATCTCAAGAAGTATTTCTAAGCATCTATCAGATAATTTATTAGTATAGTACACTGGGACTGTTCCTCTGAAATTCATATGTTGAAATGTTAAATCCCAATGTAATAGCTATAGGTGATGAGGCTGGGGTAACAAATGATATCGTGAGGATGGGGTCCTTGTGAATGAGACCAGTCTGTTAAAAGAGGGATGCAGAGATATCTCACTCCTCATTCTACAAGTAAGGATGCCATGAGAAGTCAACCATGAGTCACCTGGGAAAGGGCCCTAACTAATATGACTATTCATGCACCCTGGTCTTGGGCTTCCAGATTCTTAAACTGGAGAAATAATTTTCCAATGTTGATAAGCCTTTGTTATAATGGTATTTTGCTATAGCAGTCCAGAACGAGAGTATCATCACTGCAACACTTAGGTAGTGTCTTATTGGGTTGTCTTTTATGTATTTTGATCAAGCAAAGCACAAGGGTATTGTTTCTATCCCCCAGAGAGTGTCAGTGTCACTGTTTCTTACACCAAAGAAATAATATAAGCTTTCTCTCTCTTTCTCTCTCTCTCAGCATTTATGTTTATAAACTAATAGAACTGAATAGACAAAATTGTTCATTATATCTTTCTAAGAACTGCAGCCAGTAGCTATAAAGAACCAGACTGTCCACATGGACAAGATGGTGGTGATCATCCATGTTGTCAGAATGAAGAATAAGAGAGTGTAGAGAAAAATTTCTCACAGAAGTCATTCACATTTAACATCTAAAATATTATAGACAGTCATGCATGTAAAACTGAAAACTTCCCAGGCAAATGCTACTAATTTTGGGTACATTAGAAGGTTGTTGGAGCAATGACAAATGTCTATGCTTGATACAAAAACATTTACCAGGAAAAGAAGGGTCCTTTGTTGAAAAGACAAGAGATCTTTATTTTAAAACCTCAATTTATTCATTTAGAAAAACTCCTAAAATTGAACATGTATGGTATAATTTTGTATTCTGTTTGACTTCATTTTAGTTTTTGAATGAATACTTTTAGAGGCATATACTTAGGCCTTATTTTGCTATGGATAAAGATACTTGATCTCCTTTCTGTAGGCAAGTGTTCCATGTGGACCCTAGAAATCACTTTACTGCTTAAACAAGTCTTCCTATCTTTCCTAAAGCTTTGAGCTGCCTCTGGCTACTAGAACAGTCCCACCAGCACACTGTCCTATGTTAATGTTTCCTAACCAAAACTAAATAGCAAAAAATTGCCTTGGCCCTACTTCTTCCCCTATTTGAACCCTGTTTCTTTGCCTCCTTTTATAGAAATCTCAGGAGCTGACTTTCTCGACGTTTCTAATTCTTGTCCTCTCACTATCTCTTCAACTACCTGATCAGGCTTTAACTAGCACCATGCCACCCAATTATGTTCTTCCTGAGATCACCAATTATGTCCAGTAGTGAAATCCCAATGGAAAGTCTTTGGTCTTCTTTTCAGATCCACCAACAGCACTTGGTCTACTTTTTTTTTTTTTTTTTTTTTTTTTTTTTTTTTTTTTTTTTTTTTTTTTTTTTTTTT
>PVKA01000500.1:0-157676 GCA_004027165.1 Ctenomys sociabilis | reverse complement strand
TATACTGGGAGACAGTAAGGTTGAATCCTTGCCTTTATTTAATCTATATCCATTCACTTGATAATCTCATTCAAACTTATAGTTTGTAATACCAACAGGCTGAGGACTCTCAGATCTCCATTTTTAGTCTAGACAGCCTCAACATAATCTCACAAGTTCCACATATGCTTGATCCACAGCAAACTGATACCTACGATCAGGTATCTAACAGATTACAAAATCAATGTGCCCAAAGCCAAAGTTCACGTATCTTCTCAGTCAATAGACATCTCAATCAATAGCAATTCCAAATTTCTGCATGCTGAAACCAAAGCTGGTTTCCTTTTTCTCTCATATTTTGCATCCAATCTATCATGAAATCCTACTGAATATTTTCAGAATATACCGGACAACTCTTTAGCATGAACCCATGGTCCAAGTCACATTACATCTTGTTTTGGTTCCTGGCATGGTTTCCTAACTAGGCTGTTTCTACTTCTAATTTTGCCTACTTGATTTGGTCTCAACATAATATCTCTACAGAGTCTTCTTAGAACATCAGCTCCTCAACACCTTGCACTGTCTGTTCTGCTCATATTCAGTGACCTACAAAGCTTTATGTGGCCTTTTCATTGCCTTTCTCTCATTTCTCCGAGTGACTACTTTCCATTTACACTCCACGTAGCCACACTGGCTTCCTGGTTGTCCTTTAACAGCTAGGAACATGCCTGCCTTTGGGCCTTTACACAGTCCATTCTCTCTGCCTGTGACACATTTTGCCAGGAATATGCTGAAGATTTTACCTCCTGTGTCTTTGCTCAAATAATACTCAGTTTTCTAAAGCTTATAACCATGAACACTCCTCTCTCTTGCCAGCCCTAGAAGTCTTGAACTTCATTACTGTCCTTAATTTCTTTTATCCCATAGAACACTCCACCAGAGATATATTGATTTACATATTTATGTATTATATTACTGTCTGTCTCTTCATGCTAGAATGCAGGCTTGGTAAGTGCAGGGACTGGTGTCTATCGGGGTCACATCTTTTCTAAAGCACCTAGAATGGTACTTGACATGAGAAATCACTCAGTGGATATTATCTGAATTGAATGAAATGAAACAGGCTTCTAGGGAAAGAACCTGAATTGATAGAATTGAGCCTCTATGAAATATTATCATTGAGCCTCTATGAAACATCTTCACTTAAAGTAGCTTGAGAGAGGAATATTGTCCAGTATGAAATTTGATCATAAAGGAAGAGGACCAGATACCATAGCACATCCTCTGTTGTTGAAAAACAGATAACAAACTAGAATGACAACTTGGAAAAAAAAAATGAAGATGCATCTTTCCTCTTTTGTTTCTAAAATTCTGGCAATGTATTTATAGATGGCCCAAGAAAGTTCAGATCAGACCACACTAATGTATTCCACAATAACAGGAAGTTCCTGAAAGGTTTACTTAAAGCAAACAAAAACGGTGCTGAACTCTTGTTCCAGAGTTCATTGTAGTTTTACGACACTGTGGCCTGCAGATGCCTGTCTCTGCCATTGAAGGCTGCGGTCCCATTCCATTCAAGTAGTCTCAGAGAAAGACAGTGTTCTGTGGAGTTTTTACTTCATCCAGCCTTGGAAATCCTAAGGAAAATTGAGAAGCACTATGTTCTGATGTGATGTGTGATTTCTGTCTGAAGCACTAGCATCACCTGGGAGCTTCTGATAATGGCAAGTCTTGAGATCCATCCTATCTCAGATTTACCTAATCAGAAGCTTTTAAGGTAGTACTCATCCATCTGTGATTAAGTCCTCTAGGTGATTCTCATGCTTACTCGGGTTTGTCAGCTATTAGCAAAGCAAAACTGTTATGTGCAAGTTTATAATGATTTTCATAGCAAGGCAATGTTAAAGTACAGGCTTATTCATTGACCAAGGTAATATATTTGCTAATTCATCTAGCTCCCAACAATGACTCAATGGGATTTTCTCCTGCATTAACCTCTTTCTCAATGTTCTACCACAGATAAATGAGAAATTAGAAAAACATTCTCATATTCCATAGTAATTTAATTGATACTGTAATTCTTGGAGCTTCTTGGCTCCAAACTCTTCCAGCTGAAAACTATGGGTCAAGATTTTAACAAATCAGTCCTCAGCATGTCTTAAACTGGACAACTCCATTCCAACAGTGAAGATGACCACAACAGAATATGAATTAAGCAGAAAAAAAAGACTAAGGTTTACAGGAATTTGTCAAAAAAACAAAACCTACTAGCATTTAAAATATTAATCCATAAGTAGGTCACCAAGAGTTCCTTTGCTTTGCTTACTCTCGCAAAACCAATCAGTTTGTTAAATTATTTAAAGACTAGTATTTCATCTAATCTAAAGCAAATATTTCTTAAGGCTCCATTTTTAAGGATACTTAAAATTCCACTAGTCCCTTAAAGGTAGAAAACAATCTGAATTTACAGATTACATGGCAGAAATTTAGTGAATTATCTAAGGATACATTGTTATGGACAAAAGCATGACCAAGCTTTTGGGTTTCCCTATAGATGTTAATTTAATGTGATAAATATATATTAATACCTGCCAGCTCCTAGATTAGCAGATGGGAATTTACAAATTTTTCACAGGGCTCCTGTTTCTAAGGAAAAGAGTACAAGAGATCCTGCATCTCTGATCAGTGTCCACCTTTGGCTAAACTGGAAGTCCAATAAGGTAATGGAAGGATTAGTAAAGATCATCCATTTAGGCAATGAAGAACTCCTAGAGCACAGATTTCATCACAAGGTCCTCACACTAAGACCCATAATTTAATCAAGATACTAAGTGGTTTCTAGGTATGGCAGCATACACCTGAAAACTTCAAGCACTTGGAAAGCTGAGGGAGGATCCCAGTGAGCTCCAGAGCAGCCTGGGCTATGTTTTGAATTCAAAGCCAAAGCCAGCCTGAATTACATAACAAGATCCTGTCTCAAAAAATCAATAAAGAAAGAAGGAAGGAAGGAAGAAAGGAAGGAAGGAAGGAAGGAAGGAAGGAAGGAAGGAAGGAAGGAAGGAAGGAAAGAAGGAAGAAAGAAAGAAAGAAAGAAAGAAAGAAAGAAAGAAAGAAAGAAAGAAAGAAAGAAAGAAAGAAAGAAAGAAAAAGAGAGAGAGAGAAAAACGACAACACCAAGCTGTTCTATACTGTGGTGAAAAAGAGTTTAAAAACACCCTATCATGTGTTACTAATATTTCACACTCAGAACAAAACTATAGTTCTGTCATGAGAAAATGATAAGCTTATAAAATTCAGTGACAATTAGAGCTCAGTATCTGGTAATCTGAATAACTAATCTGAAGGCAACAATATGCAATATAACCATTACTGAGTCCTTATCATTTTTTTTTCTGATTTAGGGCAGGGTCTACAAAGTCTCACTATGTAAATCAGATTCATAATGATTCTCCTATTTTCAGCCTCCTGAGCTCTGGGATTACAGACACATGCCACCACACCTAGTCTCAATTGCCATCTCAGCACACCCTGTGAGGGGTGTGGGCACGGGGCACTGGGGATAAAACCCGGCCTCTATGATCTGCCCAAGCAGGTGCTTTAGTCTGCTGAGCTATGAGTCCGATCCCTACCACTTTTTAAAGCAGAATTCTGTATCAGTTCTAATTTTTTTTTTTACTATATTTATTCTCTTCAAAGAATAAAAAAAAACTAAAAACTATGAGAAAATTTAATTTTACAATTAAAAATAGCATAATGAGAAGCTATACTTTCTTTTTAAATTTGTTTTTATTAGTATATATTACAATGAATACTAATTGTATTTATTTTGGAGTGTTGATACATGCACATTTTGTATCTTGATCAACTTTACTCCCCCTTTTCACCCCTCATCTTTCCCCAGATCCCATTCTCATCAGCTCCCCTTTATGTTACTTGTTTAATTATTTTAGCTTTGGGCTTCTCATATAAGATAACTCATGCAATAGTCCACTTTCTCTGTGCAGTAGTTAACCTTGTATTTTCTTTAGCACTATGGTCCTGCATAGATCCATTTGTCCGTCTTTATAGCTGAACAGTAATCTATTGCATTCATTTGTCACATTTTCTTCATGCATCCATCAGGTAACAGCTATATAGGCTGCTCCCATCATTTAGCCATTGTAAGTTGTTCTGCTGTAGCATGGGCACAAACGTACCACTGGAATATGACAGCCCTAACTCCTTCAGGAAGATACTCAGGAAAGGTCCAGCTGCACCAAATGCAATTTCTTTTTACCTTTTTGAAGAATCTCCACATGTATTAATTGAAAACACTAGTAGGTCTTGTTAGTAGACTTTGGCGAATGAGAATTAGAGATAAAATTCAGAACTCTATTTGGACAAATATTGGATTTATAATCAAAAACAACACTTTGGTGGTGGGACAGGTACAAATAAAATAATTGGCAATAAATTGTCTGGTAATTTTCTTCTTTCTTTCTTTCCCATGTAGTACTGAGGCTTGAGACATAGGCCTAACATATACTAGGCATATACTCTACCACTGAGCCACACCATTAACTCCCTAAAGTTTTTCACAAAATCTCAAAAGCTATATAGGTATAAGGCCATATTTATCCATTCAATCAATATTGTGAGTACCTGCAATATACTCTGACTGGTAGAGTCCTATGGATGCCCAAATGAACGAAACAAAATGTTGGTATTTTCTATTCTATTATTAGAATAGCTGGGGAACGAGTCATAGAAGGGTACATCCAAATGACCTGAAATCTGGAAGAGGTGAATAGAAGAAAGCTTCTGAAATGAATTGAGATTGTTTTCTTAGAAAATAAAAACTAGCCTTTAATAACATAAAAAGAAAGTTTGCAACGTGATTTTAGGAAAAGCTTAGGTCAGCCAATATGAAAAAGAGTAAAATTAGCCTTGGGTCATAGTCAAAGAGGAGAAAAAAGCTTTAGAGAAAAGATTAGGAAGACCTGCATATTTTCTGGAACCCTAAAACTGGTTATTGAAAAATGTTATTAATTTTTTTGCTAAAGGTATTCTGACCATGATTAGCTAATTCTGTTTTAATGGGTTGAAAGCTTCTTGAAGTTCCTCTTTCAGAATGCTGTGAAGATAACTAGATGGAGGCCTTTTCCCTCTCCGGGCCTTGTTTGGCAGGCACAGCTAATTCTAGATTTGGAAGCTCCCTGACATCGCTATGAAGCACATCACAGCCTGTGACTCACTACGAAAATGACGAGTGTGTAAATTGCCTTACCAGTGAAACATCCACTGCTAGTCCTCCCCTTTCTTCCTGGAACAAGTCTCCAGTTCTTGCTCTCTGATTCATATCCTGAGGAAATCAACATGACACAAAATGGCTGTGTTCAATAAAAAGAGTCTGCATCCCACATTTGGAGACCATAATTCTCTTCAAATTCAGATAAATGGTGATCTTCCCAAGAAAGTTTTTCCTTCCAAAGGTATCAATGTAAGAGGAATAAAACAGTCAAACGCCATCCATGCAATGAAAATGTCATGCTGAATCCTTTTAGCCAACAGATCTATGAAGTTCATCTGGCATGGCAGCAATTTGATAGGTGGGAGTCAGCAAGAGAAAGAACTAAAGTTGGTTTGAACCTCCTGGTACCAGGTACACTGGGTGAGCTTCTACAATAATAGTTAACATTAAGTGCTTCCTAGGTACCAAACAGCATCCTAAGTCTTTCAACTAACACAGACAACTCCCTGAGACAAATCCTATGATCAATCATAATTGATAGATGAGGAAAAAGAGACTCAGAGAAGTTAACTTATTTTCCACAATATTATGCTAAGAGGCAGAGATAAGATTCAGACCTCTCTCTTGACATCAGAACTTAAACATCTGGTTCCTCAAGTAATCCTATAGGAAAAGGCGGCTCTGCTATCTCCATTCTCCATGCAAGAACATGGCAGTTTAAAAGAGATATGTCACTTGGGCTGGCCAGATAGTTCAGCAGACTAAAGTGCCTGCTTAGGCAGGCTCGGCAGATTGGAGTTCAGTCTCTGCTGTGCCATGCCAGTCCTGTCCCCAGGGCACGCTGAGACCGGGACTGAAACTGGGCGTGATGGTGTGCACCTGTAGTCCCGGTACTTGGGAGGCTGAAAAGAGAAGGATCACTATGAGTCTGATCTGTGCAGTGAGACCCTATAGACCCTGACTAAATATATAAAATAAATAAATAAGATATGTCAGTTATGAATAAAAAATTACTGATACTTTTGGTCTGGGACTCGACCTCATCTCAGGCCAACTCCAATACTCATGTTCTGTCATTTTGATGTAAAACATGAGTACACATCCTCATAGTTACTTCCTGGAAATAGTTCTTAATGCATGTAAACAGGCAGCTATGTTGCACAAAAAATGCAAAAGGCTTTGAAGACAAAGTATGAAGTATATCACTTGTCTTTAAAAACTTTAAATTGAACTGGGGCAGAGAAAACATGCAGATGAAGATGACTGAAGTCAGTTGCAACTGTGTCAGTGTCGGTAAAAATAACATCCTTTGAGTCCAATAAATTCTAGAAAGATGCTGGGGAGAGCAGCGATTAGAGAAGAATCGATCGATTGAGGGAAGCTTCTTAGAAGAGTTATCTAATGACGTGTATGACAAATGGAGTTGATCCCATTTCCTGAAATCTTCTTGCCTCTTTTGTGAGCCGAAATAAAAGTCCTTGGGAGAGCCCATGGCAGGAAAATAGAATGTTCACACTTACTGGAAAAGTTCTATCAAAGATACGGCTTGTGATCAGAGAGCAGTGGAAAGGTTGAAGGAGAGGAAAGCATTTTTCTGTGATTACAGTTAAAACTATAGTGATTGCTCTTTATCTTGGCTAGCAGGTCTCCATAGGGTCCCATCAAGTAGAAAGTAGAAAGGCTATAAATCAAACCTACACTCATTCTTTATAAAGAAAGGCAAAGAGCAGGGGGAAGTGAGAAGATACAATGTCAACATTTTCAAAGGATTTTCTATGAGAAAATTTATTTAGTCTAAAGGAAAAGAAAACATTTGTACTAATTTTGGTAACAAGGTGTCATTGGATAAATGAACTCACCTACTAATTGCCTAGTCCAGTCCCCCTGACCCACAGATCTCCAATTTAATAAAGAATGAGCTGCTTCAAAGATCCTCTGATTTGGTAAACATACCCATCTTATTTCCATGATTCATTAATCTATATTCTCCTTTCTTTCACTTAATGCATGCACTTTGAACCTCAATACAACCACTTGTTTACTGGGATTTCTCCAAAAACAGTATTCCCCTGCTGTCTAAGAACAATATGTTTGCAAAATGCTAGTGAGCACACCTAAATAAGACTGTTGTAAAGGCAAATAAAATTGAGAATGCTGAGTTCAACTATTTTATTTTGCCACCTTGGACATACTCCTAAGCTTTTTATATCTACGATGTGAACAAACTCAAAATTTCTAAAACTTAGAGTAGCTCCTATTTACACAGGCATTGCTTTGATGCCTCACAGGTCTTCTGATCTGAGAAAGGCACCGTGCTGCCCTCACTTGCATATGTCTTAAAAGGCAACTCAGAGTACAGATTGATCCAGACACATGCATAGAGTGAGAGGGCTGCTACTCACCTGCTTTCTGCTCTAGGATAGCTGGTACCCCACTTACAAGTTCTTTGGATTTATTATTGCATGAGAGCCAGTGACAAACCTGTAATGTCTCATTGCATGTTTTTCAATGCCAACTTCATAGAGGAAGACTGGAGTCCTTCTCCCTAGCAACCTTCTGTGCAGCACTGGTGTCAGGAATAAGGGATACAGGGCAGGCATCTCTGCTCACAAGGCAGCCAATGGCTCTCTAGGAACTGAAAAACTACATGGAATGAAAGGTGCTACTGTAATTTGGATTGGAAGGTAATTGGATCACAGAGGCACTCACTTCATCAATTGATTAATCCACTGAAACATGCATAGTGGACTGCGCTGTGAGGAGGCGGGCCCTTGCTGGAGCGGGTGCATGACTGAAGATGTGCTTTGGAAGGGCATGTTCTGTCCTGATTCCTTCTTTCCTCTCTTTGGCCCTTCTGCTGCTCTTCACTTCCTGGCCTCAAGGTGAGCAGCTTTCATGTACCACATCCTTCTGCCATAATGCTTTTATCTTGGAACCAACTAACAATGGGTTGAAAATTCTGAGTCCAGGAGCCAAAATATAGTTTCCTTCCTTTTAATTCTTGATGTCAATATTTTGTCTAGCAATTTAAATCTCATGAATACAAAGGCCTGCCTGAATATAATATATCAATTAGATTTTAATGCTGCAAGCATTGGATTCCTTCAGCACACCAAACCCTGCCCATTGGGAGTAGTGCCCTGCCCTCCCCCACTGAACAAGGATAAGACTGAGTCCCACAGCATACAATGGAATCACCTGTCCCTAAAGACTGCTTCTGTGGGTGTAGAATGCTGCTGTTATTTATCACTGTGTACAGAGGAAGAAATGGATACTGAAGGGAAAGCTACCCTTGTCAGACATCTATCACAAGAGGAAGTCTGGGAGTGGAATGTCTGTCTAGAAGAAGACACTTGAATTAGTAGGGAGAGTATCTTTACTTAAAATCCCTAACCTCCATAATTCCCAGTCCAGTACATGCTTGGCTGAGTTAGGCTGCACAAATTAAGTGCTACTCTTCTGCTCTACCCTCCGAGCCAGATATGCATGAAGACCCAAATCAACGTACTAACATGTTATGCATTTTCAAAAGCACTAGCCAAGATTTTCAGCCAGTAAGTAAAATTAACACGCCTGTTGATATAAATTATGCATCTTTCCATGTAGCTAAACATCTTTTTGTATCTTCCAAATACCTTTATCCATAAAGAATTCTCTACAAGTGAGCGGATATAAAGGACAACTTGCTTATGTAATGCTTTAGGGTTTACTAAATACTTTCATTTGCACACCTTATTCTCAGTAAAGCTCTGGGAGATAGCTTTTAATGTTTTCATTTTATGATATAGAAATTAGAGATGGAGAAACTGTTATCCCACTAATATCTGGCAGAGTAAGAATGAAACGCACTCCTTCTGCCTTCATCTTTAGCACCGTCACCTCCTCAAGAGAGGAATCAAAACTGCACATTTTCTGACAGATGTCCAAAAAAGACTGATGATGATCTGAATTTTTTTCTACACTCCTCATACATTATTCTGTAAAGTTACTTCTTTATGGGAACTGTCTTATTTCCAATTATTTTATATTTTCTGACTCACTTTCCTAATCAAATAGAAGCATGTTAACATACTGAACTTTTTAGTATTCTCTGACTATGGGATATGCTCTTTACCATAGAGAAAGGCTCCTCTTTCCAGTCCACACCCAATCAGGCTTCACCCAATCCAACAAAGCTCAGCACAAGCTCCGCACAAGGCAGTATCATGCTCAATAAGGTTTACCGTCTGTGTATTTATGGGAAACTCACTCCAGCCTGTCCTATCTGTGACTCACGGGAGGCGCTTCTACACGTCCTGACAGTCCCAGTACCCACTGAATTCCATGGCTACTGGCTGTTTAATGATGTTTTCCTCCTTAACCTTGATCACTTAAAAATGGAAATCCTATGTTACTTCTCAAGCCCCCAGAATACAGCACATAGGAGGCTTTCAACAGTTGCTAATATACATGTGAAGAAATAAAGTTACATGCAGCCACTTAAGGCCACTGGTCTCCATGGCAAACTCCCATAAAGAGTCCATAGCAAGCACTATGACACATTGGACCTCCCTGGCACAGGTGGAACCAAGACACAAAGGGACTGTGTTGTCCAGAAAGCCAGATTTCACAGAAAGACAAAGGTCTTGAAAATAGAACAGTTACCAAATAAACTCCAACTCTACTTAAAGCTGAAAACAAAGTTTAAGTCTCTATCTTAAATCTACTGTAAGAATTTACATAGAATTGAAACTTTTTTCCCCAGAATAGTCGCTTTTCCCACAGATATTACTGGCCTTCCTAATTGCTATTTCCTGACCTCAAGGCAAGAGGCGATCACAGGATTCATATTTGATTTTTAAAAAATCGAGATGGACAAAGGATTCATGATATGGCTATGAAGTAAAGACTTGGTGCTTTGGGCTTGGCTCAAAAAAATAGCTCATGCAAGCACCTGCTTATAGTAGATAAGGATATGGAGACAAAAGGAGTGAAAACGCTCCTTAACTTGAAATAGTCCACCAAGCAAAGTGAGAAGCACCATGGCTTACTAGCACCTATAGACCTCAAATTGGTCACTGGAAAGAATAATATGTGTTTATTGCTTTTGCAGTTTTTAGTAAGTCACCACTGAATCAGTTGAGTCAAGGAAAAATTATCAGCTAACCATTTTCTAGCTGCATTCAAATTCATTTTGAATTGAAAAAAACCTGGTCTCATACAGAAAACCAATCAGAAATGGCACCTGGTTATTTTTGAAAGTGTGCAACATCTTCCAAAGACAATTATTTTCTCCTGCTAAGTATGTTAAAATAATATGCTATAGGTTGTGAGGTCTACTGTCAAACAGGAGCTTCAAAGATATTTTGCCCAAGGCTAGGAAACATAACTGCCCTGAAGGGAACTATGCTATTCAGAGTACCTAGGTTTTTAAGCATTTGCTAAAATAATGAGTTCTAGAATTTATATTAACTTTCCAGACAGCTGTATATCTGCCTGGAGGCAAGAACCAGGATCACCTTAAGTCACCTGGAGTCTCTTCCAGCTCTGTGATTCTGTGATTGCTTATACTGGATTTCTCCAAGTCTGTGATGAACTGAAGAGCTATTTCTGTCCTAGGTGGTTTTTTTTTTTTTTTTTTTTTTTTTTTTTTTTTTTTTTTTTTTTTTTTTTTTTTTTTTTTTTTTTTTTTTTTTTTTTTTTTTTTTTTTTTTTTTTTTTTTTTTTTTTTTTTTTTTTTTTTTTTTTTTTTTTTTTTTTTTTTTTTTTTTTTTTTTTTTTTTTTTCCTTATATAGGTCAAGTCTTATTCCAATGAGTACCATAACAATAACCACCTCATGACCTGGTTATTTTCAACAACCTGATAAAAAAGAGAATTAAGTATGACCTCCAAGCCAGAGCTGGCTGTCAGAATTTGACCTAAATAATACGTAAGTAACAAGGTGGCCACTGTCATAAGTTTTAATCTTCGTGGCGCTGGGCCATTATAGAGCAGTCAGATCAAAGATACAGAAAAAATAGTAGCATGTCTAAACCACTGTGCTTAAAGCCCTGAGTCACTGATTCCATTTGCCTGGTAGAGACTGCAAAGGCACAGTGTCTCGATGCTCAGTGCTCAGAATCTCCTTGACATGCCATATGAATTGTATCCATCTTATACCTCTCCAGCCACAGAGCACCAAAGCTGTTTACTCATCCTAATTCAGGCCCATTAATAAGCCTGTTCGTCACATTGGACACCCCCACACCTGCTGTAGTTTCTTCATTCCCCATGCCTCATGCTTCTTTCTTGCATATGTTATTCTTGCTTGGAAAGAGATACCAGCTCTGTCTCTGTCTCTGTCTGTCTCTCTCTTTCTCTGTCTCTCTCTCTCTGTCTGTCTCTGTCTCTCTCTCTCTGTCTGTCTGTCTCTCTCTCTCTCTCTCTCTCTCTCTCTCTCTCTCTCTTTCTCTGAAATAGTCCTTTATTAAGAATGGAAACTCCTTGAAGAACTTTATTTGTTTGGTTTCTTCTCAGTAATACTTAACCCATGAGAAGTCAAAAGTCAAAGTTGATCTGAAACATACACCATCTTCTTTATTACTATTAAGGGATAATACCTAATCCATGACCTCTACTCATTTAATATCCAGATGCTTTCACTAAGTTCCACAAAAGCTTGAAGTCTCATGCCTATAACAGTAGCTGCCATCATAAGTGGTCGGTAACCGCTTATTAAATTAGTAGGTGGAGAGTGACGAATAGCTATGCTTAAAGACCCTAGTCTAATGCCCATCCCCCCAAACCAGTAAGGATCTTGCCTCTGATTCCTTAGCATTGCTTGCATTTCTCTATTATAATACTTACAGGATACTTTTATTATTTATGTTTATGTTGCCAACTGAGTTGGAGAGTATTTTATGCCAACAGCTATGTTTTAGAGCACCAGATTCTTTGTACCTAAAACAGTAGGAGTTCTATAAATGCTTTTCTTGAACCAAAGCACATGCAGAAAACTTCCCTTATGACTAGGAATGCTAAAGATTTCTAATTCTACATCATACCTCAAATGCTGCCCAGTCTCCAAAGGCTTCCATAGGTCAAACTAAAGAAGCCATGAGTCACTGAGCTTCGAGGGCAGGGGTGTATGTTTGTGGAGGGCTTGTTTCCTGACCTCAGTGAATCATGTGTATAATTACCCAAACTGCATCCTGTCTGGGGAAGTAACCAAAACCCCTATTTCTGGCCCAAATGGCTTTTTGGTTTTGTGAATAAATGCCACTGGCATGCCATTAAATAAATGCCCTCAGAAAGCCCTCAACCAATGCTCTAACCTACAATAGCTGGGGTCACAAGAGACCAAGTCTTGCCATGAGAGCACATGATAAGGTACTACTTTCTGACATCATCCCCAACTGAACACCTGCCTTCAGGTTCTTACCAAACTATCTATTGTTCTCTGATCCCAAGCAGAGATACCACCATGTAATTCTCCTATGCACAAATGGTCAATATGTTTTACAATGTACAGAATAATCATCAAACTGCTTAACCTATAATCCAAGGTCCTCCTTAAGGCTTCAATCTACTTCAGTCAATTTATCTTCCTTCATCCCAAGTAACCATAAGCTCCACATAAAACAAGTGGTTTTCTGAACACATACAAATCTTATCCTTCATTTTACTCTATGACATTGTTTTTCTATGGCAACACTAATTTACATCACAGGCCTCTTTTAATTTTTTAGTTAGAACCAGATCTCACTAAATTTCACAGGTAAAGTTCAAATTCAAAATCCTCTTGCCTCAGCCCACCAGTATTGGGATTACAGGCACATGCCACTAGGCCCAAATCTGTCATTTACTTCTAATGTGTATTATTAAGCACACATGGACATATTTTCTCCACTTATAAATCACTCCATGAAGAAATCTGAATCCTAGTCCTTCAACTTCTAGTAGTCATGTCAGAATGAAGGCTCCAAATAAATGTAGGCTGAACAGAAATCTGAATTCATTTAATTTTTGACTCTCCAACTTTGTCTTGGAATCATCAAAAAAAGATTTAATATAAATTTTTATTATTCATCCCTTTCTTATATTATCCTTTACCTCCTTTCCTTGAAAATACAAGGTTAAGAAAATCTTTGGTGTTGACAAACCTTTACTGTTTTATGTATCTATGCATCTCAAAGGCAAGGTTTTTATTCCAGGCTTCCTTCCTCTGATTATCCAACTCCTTATAGTTTAGTTGCCTAGTGAATATCACAAGTTCATGGAGAGAGATATAGTTTTGATATTAACTTGAATAAAGAAAAGCAATAAAAAGGGGATCTGCTGTTGCAAAAAGCAAACTTTTGAAAAGATAGTGTATTGCAAAAACAAAGACTTTCCTGTCATTTTCTGTTTTGGAATATCCACGCCACAGTGTCAATTTCAGGGCAGATGGATAAGTGAGAGTTGATGTAATAAAGCTTCGCTTTGTTTGACTACAAAGCACTTTGCTTTCCTTTCTTATTAGTATAATGCTTGGTTATGAGAATGGGGATGTAGAGAAGAAGGGTAAGATCATCCAGGCCAAGGTCAGATAAAGGGGAACAGAGTGTCAAGAGTTTCTCATCTTCCACTATCTCTTAGCGATGACTACCTCAAGACAATGAGAAATCTGGGTGACACTGGTCCCATGGAGATCCCTCTCTTAAATTTTCTCTATGCTGCCACTAAGATCTGGGCAGAAGCCAAGTTCTGCCCACACCCTTTAGTAACCAATGACCATAAGAGTTACAATTTTTTCATCAGTTTTGTAAGCATGACACTACTTGCTAGAATACAACATAATGGCCAGAGTTTCTAAATCCTAAAATACCAATCAGATGTTGGTTGCTTTTGCAAATTCAAAAATGATTTTTTATTACCCTACACGAAGCATTGGCAAATATGCTTGATAATATGATGGCAGGCTTTTCAGGCTATTTGGTCTCTACTTTAACTACTCAGCTCTGCCTTTGTAGTAGAAATGTAACCACCAGCAATGCTTAAATGGATAGTTTTATGTCAATGTGACTTTACCTACAGAAACAAAGGGTATACTGGGTCAGGCCTGTGGGCCATATCTGCAAATTCCTACCCTATGCATCTGGTAAGAATGCTGATGGCAAAGGGAAACACCTAAACTCTTCCTGGCATGGTGAAAGATATTATTGGGTTGGGTAAAACTTTCGGAAATTTCTTTAAGATACTCTTTGAGATCAGAGGTTTAATTTCGCATGCTATCATTACCTTTTTCAGGATCACCAACACTAATTTCTAGCTGTCTGTTCCTGAGAGAAGCACAAAAGAACCCTAGTTTTTTAGACCTACCACTTGACCACACTGTCTTCTGGGAAAGACAGTTCTGATTATTGTTAAACAAAATATCAATCATACTTGTGGCAAAAGGTCGCTACATTTTTTTAACAAATTGGTCCTTTGTGCAAGATGAATTTTAATGGATTGGTTTATTAACCTAAAGGTTGAACCAGACTGAGAGTAACTGAATGATTTGTTCATAATTAGTATTATTTATAATTATTTTACTTAGGAAAAAATATCACCTTAAATGTCAGGATGTTTTTTAATTGCCTCAGATGAGATTTAAAATAATTGACTTTGCAAATGTATTTTGTAAAAAACTCATCTGAAAATACCTGAAGCTCCTGACAGTCTGTCTAGAAAAGGAAAGCTATTGATATTCATTACTAAGAACAGGGCAGAAATTGATCCATGATTGTAATCACACAAATTGTGTGTTGTGGTCATTTCTAAACACTAGAACAGCTAAACTACTGACAGAGCAAGTGGGTCTGTTCCTTTCTCCACCTAAACCTGCTCAGTAAATGAGAATAACAGGTGAATACTGTGTGTGTTTTCTGCTGGAATACACATTTGTATGTGTTGTGACACATACAGGAGATGATAGATAGATAGATAGATAGATAGATAGATAGATAGATAGATAGATATTTGAATGGAGAAGAGATGTACATATACACTTGGTGACTTTATAAAGATAGAAATAGTCACATACGTATATATACACATATTGTGCATCTATACATGTTATTTAGATGGGGTTCTCAGTTCTTAAAAATGAGTAGGTATATGAGTTAAAGTTAATAACTATAAATACTTGATCTATCAGTTGATCAGTGGAAATGAAAAGGAGTAAGAGAACATATTAAGGACTGGGGAAAGAACTTCTAAAATAATTTAGATTGTAGAACGTAAGCTAATCGTTAGAAAGAATTGCGTAGGAGAACAATGATGACGTCATGCGAGTAGAGCTACAAGTGGCATGCGCAGCACAGCTGCTCACGATCCTTGATGATGCGTCTGGCTGCAGGAAGAAAGGGTAGTGACAACCTCACTTGACAGAGGGAGAGACAGTGAACTCTGCCCCAAGGTCTACCTCGTCTTCTCCAAACACTTGCGGTGGGGACCTGAGGGCAGGTGAACACGGTTACAGGTTTCAAAGCCAAATCTCCATCAGCCAGACCAAGAGTGCAGAGCCCAATTTCCCACCTGAGACATTCCAAAGAACAAGTGAGGACAACGGACCTGTTCAGGACACCCTAGACAAGGAACATAGCGAGGGATGATTCACTCGGCCTCGCATCTGCTTCTTCCGAGCATGCACATCTGGCTGTGTCTGAGACCACCAGGGCCTCGCTCTGCAGGCAAGACCCGGGACACAGATAGAAAACTGTAGCTAAGCCAGGAGAATGGTTATCTAAAAGCCGAAAGAAGAACATAAAGTTTCCCACTTAACTGTCAAAGAGATTACTCTTAAAAATGCTGTGAAAGTAGGACTCTCAGCTGTGCAACAAGACCCTGTACCAAATAAATAAATAAAAGATTTTTTTTTTTTAACAAGCTGTGGTAAGCTGGGGAGATAGCTCAACGGTCTAAGCACCTGCCTGGCAAATACAAGGTCCCGAGTTCAACCCCCCAGTACTGAAAACTGTGCAGGTGTCCCTGAAGCCTGGGCACACTCTGCGGTCACTGGGCATGGTGGTGCATGTCCATAATCCCAGTGCTGGGGAGGCTGAGACAGGAGGATCACTATGAATCTAAGCTATATAGCAATACCTTGTACCAAACAAATAAGTAACTTTTTAAAATTAAAAAAAAAGTGCTGTGGAAATGTGAAGTTATGTATTTAAAATTTCCCACAAATAGTAGAACCCTGTGTGTGTGTGTGTGTGTGTGTGTGTGTGTGTGTGTGTTCCTCCAAAGCTCAGTAGGCAAATCCCCTGCTGAGACTAGCAAGGGTATATTAACTGATTAATTATTATTAATGCCAACTTTTATTTAGCTAGCAATTATAATCTATTAAGAGCATTTATTCACATTAACTTACTTACTCAATCCTCAGAAAAATCCTGTAAGGCTCATCAGTAGTATATTATTATCTCCCTTCTATAGACAAAGGAAAAAGAAACACTAGCGTTTCCTCTCTTAAACTAATCTCACCAATAAGTGGCAAATCCTGGGCTAGAATACAGAATTTCTCCTTCTTAGCCCATTACCTAGAGCAACGGCGGGGGATTCGAAGGAAGAAAAGAAAAGTGAAACACTAGTTCAGAGTGGAGATGACCCGAAAAGGCCAGCGGACCAGAATTCCTTGTAGTTTAGTTCAAAGTCCAGAGTAGGTGTTGCCCCGTGACACACAAGCAGCGTGATTAGATCCACTGAGGCAAACCTACTCACTTTGAATTTCTTATCCGACTACACATTTCCTGTCAGTCTCCCTCTCATTCCTTGTGAAGTTTCCGGGACAGCCAAGTTGGAACCAACTTCAAACCAATTTCATTCTCTGATTCAGTGCCCTCCCTCTCCCGCCCGCCTGTGGTCAGCCTTTCCCATCACACCGTGAGACCATTTTATTTCATTTGCCCTCCTCCGGGCAAAACCTTTTTTTTTTTCTTTTGCCCTCTTCTCTTCCTTGATCTCCCAGGGCCTCTGTACACTGCTTTCCCCCCTTGAATCTCTTCTGCCCACCCTCTGAAGTCGCCCTCCCCAGCCTTCCCACCAAGAGGGGCTCTGTGCCTCTCTGCCCGAGGACCCCTCTCCTGTCCTCCCTCCCCAGGCTCCTACCTGAGCTCTACAGCCAAAGGCACCTCCTGCTCGTCCCTCCATCGTGCTCGTTGTCTGAAGCAGCCAGCCTCCATCCAGGGCCCGTGAGTCCTGCATGCCTTTGTTACTTTGCCTCCTTAGTTTAGAAAACTGCTAAACAATACATAATGAAAACTAGTATCAGCTAAGATTCTTCCTGCAGCTTCCAACAGTGTTATCTCAGACTCCAACACTGCAACAAAGAAATCTCATCGTTGAGTGAGTGAAAACCAGTTGCAGGACAGGAGGAGAAAACTTGAGCGCTTCCAAAATTCCTCAGCCCCAGTTGCCCTCCAGGGGCGCCCCCTTGTGGGAGATATGGGGTATGGCAAGGCACGGCTAGGGCCGCGCCTCTTGGGACGACTGAGGAAGACGGTGCGCAGCACAGGGGTGGGACTGCGGTGCAGAGGGTCGGGGTCCACCTCCAGCCACGAAGTTCAGCCTCTGTGTGAGTAATAGTGGGGGCCTCTGTAATTAATCAGAGAAACACTTTAGGGAGCCAGAGTTCTCTGTGCCTGAGTTGCCAAGTGCAGGTGAGGGTAGGACGAGTCAGAACCCTGCCTGGCTGATGCTGTGTTTGGAAGGGGTTATTGGCAACCCCTTGCCTCTGCAGCAGGTCCAACTCCCTGGCCGGCCCGATGCATCATCAAGTGAGACACATGCAGTGCTGTTCTCAGGAGACAGGCGTGGTCTTCCCTGTCTGAGTAAGGCATGATGAACCAGCCTCCAGGGTTCTCTTGGCCTTTGGGAGCCCCAAGAGCCTGGCAGCTTCCATCTGATGAAGCCACCCTGGCTGTCCATAGAGCTTCTTTCTGCAGACAGACCCAGCGTCATTCTAACTCACCCTGGCAGGTGGGTGGAAAGCCACACAGTACTCTGTGTCTACAAACAAAATGAGCAGCCCGTGCAACCAAGTGACAATTTCATGCCCCGGAATAAGCAGTACTTCAGCTAGAAGCGGAACTGGATTTTCTGACCTCTTCCTGTCTGACTATCCTCTGTCTCTGAAAAAAAAAAAAGGAAGGGGTTCAGACTCAGCACAGGGTAATAGGCATGCCATAAAGGAATACCAATCACCTCTCCCCTACTCTGAGGACAGTGTGCAGGCTGTGACACAGACAGAGTCGAACTAAACCTACAGGGCAGAATCTGCCATGATGTCATCTGCAGAAGAGACACCCAAGAGGGCTAGTGGGAATCTCTCTACTTACTAGGCTGCAGGTATAGAAGCCAAACAAGGGAACCCCAGTAAGACCAGAATGATCTGATGCTGGCTCAGGGCCACCCTGTGCCCTGGAACATGTTATCTGATTTCATCACCAGCTGAATTTTGAGATCCTGATTGCAAGGTGAGGTTCATTCCATTTTATGGATGAAGAAACTGACGTATAATATGCTGTGGTGAGAAGGAACAACAGGAGCTATGGTCATAGTGTCACCCTAATATACTGGTTTTTGAGGGTGGGGAGAGAAAGGGAATCACATGGACTGAACTCAGGGACTTTGCACCAATCTGTATCCCCAACCACTTTTTTCCTACTCTATTCTGTGACATTTTCGCTAGGTTATGGCAGCTTGGCTCTGATTTGCAGTGCTCTCACCTCAGTCTCCCTCTATGCCGAGTTCTGTATCAGTTCTTCTAGTCACCCCAGAAAGGGAGCTATGACCAGGAAAGCAAAATGAAATGCTTCACCCAATTTCAGTAACCCAAACCTGAAGTCATTCCCCACTGATCTCTATGAAGTACCACTTCCTCTCCAAAGCTGGTGGGAGCTCTGGAATGAGTCATGGGGAAGCTTGAACATGGTATAATGCATAGCATTCCATTTTATTCAGAAACACAGTACTTCATAGGCTCTCTCTTCATATATAACATAGACACTGCAGGAACAAAGACAAAAAGCCAACAACAATAGCCCAAGCTAAAGAAGCTGTGTATAGATTACAAGATAAACCCTGAGGGGACTTCACTGACCTCATCAGAAACAAAAGCTACATCTTTTGGTATATAGGTCTTGATCTATCTCGGTCTTAACCATCCAGCAGAAAAGTATAAAAATGAAGTATACAGCACGGGGCCATAATAATAAGTTGAGCCGTAAATGGCTATAGTCAACAACTTCTTCAGATAACTCACTATTATTGTGGAATGCTGGACTGTGTTGGATTGTGTCGCCGAGTTCAAGCACCTAAATTGGTTTAATGACAATGGAGTGCTCATCTTTGACAGGTCTAGACAAAAAAAGGGGGTATACAAAGGAAAAATCATGGTGTGTATGTATACACAGTACAGTTAGGATAAATATGCCATGCTTCTGCATAATTCTATGAGAAGCAAAATTTGCACTAATGGTGGTTGGACAAGATATTAAGTTGGCTTCTAATTACTAGGAAAATAACAAGGTAGAAAGTATTAATTACTGAATCTGTGATATAATTCAGGTATAAAAAATAAGATAAGTAAACAGCTACACTCTCTTAATTCACTGATTAGACACATCTGCTATAATAATGTATGTAAGTATAATATCATGTATGCACCTTGGATGATACCAAAACACTACAAAAACATTTTGCAATTTATTAATTTATCTAATCTGTCCTGTTAATTTGTCTTGAAACTGTCTCATTGCTATTTGTTCTTCAATAAAAAAAAAATACTAGAAAAAAAAAAAAAAAACAGAAGCTGTGTAGCACTGACACGATGGCTGTCAGCGACGAGGGAAGGGAAAGGACAAGGCCACCAGAGGTCAGCCTACAAGCCACACACTCAAGTGAAGATTTCCCAAATCTGTGTCAGGCTGTGTACTGAATAAGAAATATGTAAAACTGTCCCAATAATACTTAAATTTTCTTATAAACTCAAGGAAAAAAGCAATGAAGGGGATTCAAAGCATTGAAAGAAATCTTCAAAAACACAAAGATTCCATTCCACACAAACGGATCTCCAGCTGAGCACCAGTCGTGATAGACCTGCTGTGTATGACAATCTTCAAATTCAGAAATACATCTCAAGAAGGAAGCATCAGGCGTCTGGAGAACTGTAGGACAGTGGGTCAACAGCTAAGAACCTAGAGAACAGACAAGGAGTGGGGAGCCTTGTTCCCTTTGCTGGTTAGAGAATTGAATTCTGTTACCCAGGCAAAATGAAGCACACTGAGATAGAGCAACCAAAATATACAAGAGATTTGACACAAGACAAAATGAGATACAATAGAGTACTACACTGTCATAAAGAAGGATAAGCTTCAGTCAACTGTAGGAAAATGGATATACCTTGAGTCCATAAAGTTCAATGAAATCAATGAGGCACACAGATTAAGTGTCACTTGATTTCTGCTACATGGAAAACCCAAAATATAAATCAATTACAGAGCAACATAAAAGATAATAGGAAACATGAGGGAATATTTAAACTGGTGAAGACCCAAAGCTATGATTGCTGTCTTCCATTACCCAAAGGGCTCTCGCATAAAAAAGGGGTGAGCTTTGCTCTGCACAACTTTGGGGAACAGAGCAGAACCAAGAACCGTGGAAGGGAAAGCTTTTGCAGTGACTTTAAGAAAGATTCTCATTGTGCAGTACAACTCTGGGAAGGTTACTTCCTGTCTGGAGAAGGTGTAGGAGGGCTCTGTATTTAGAAATCCTTTGGGAAGCCAGAGAGATGGCTCAGTGGAATAAGCATTTTCCTGGCAAGCACAAGGGCCTGAGTTCAATCCCCAGTTCCACCAAAAAAAGAAAGAAAAGAAACAAGAAATCCTTTGGCCAAGGAGAAGGTGTAAGCAGCCAGTTAACAGGAATGGAATAACCTGGAGATCCTTCCACCTTTCAGTCTCTGAGTTCTTGAATAACCTGGATTCCTAAGAAGAAACTAGACAAGAGAAATGCATATAATCTCCACATAAGTATGCTACTCCCTACGTGGGGATCACTGGGTCTAATTCCACTGCCTCCATATCCTCCAAGGTATGTTTCATCTGCTTTCTTCTCTTTCACTGGAGCAGAATTACTGATTTTATTCTAAGTAATTCTGTGTAATTTAAACTCATCTCAGGTAGATTAAATCGCTCTTTGGTACAGCAAAAAATCTAAAGGAAAAGACAGACTCCTGGAAAAAAAAAAAAAGAAGAAAAAGACAGAAATCCTGGACTGACAAGATAGCTCAGGAGACTAAGTACCTGCTTTGGCAAGCACAGGGACCAGGGTTCTATCCCCAGTCCCGCATGCCACACCGGCCCCACCCACGAGATGCACTGAGCCTGAGAACAAGTCTGTCTGGGCATGGTGACCCAGGCCCAGAGCTGGGGAGGCTGAAAGCAGGAGGACCACTACGAGCCTGAGCTTCATAAGGAGACCCTGTATATATGGAATACATAAGTGAAAACAACAAAAGGCAGAACTCCTATACTCTGAATGATCAGTTTAAGAAGTAGCGTAGGTTTTAAGAGCTATTAAAGAACTGTTTTATCAGGCTCCTCTTTCCACAGCCACCTGTGTGTGAAGTTCTTCTATATCTTTCCCAGTTAAATAGTTGTCATCAGCCTGCTTGAACGCAGTCTTCCCAGTCTATCTGACTATTGGCCCCATGAGTGGGGCTCACGAATGATGAGACAAAGAAATAGACAATAGCACCTTCAATAAAATACAAGGGTACAGTGGCAGACTTAAAATTATTCAGGATTTCTGAAAGTTAGAGTTTACAGTAAACTGTGAAAATACCACCTCCAGGTCAAGGGGTCAGAGTTTAAGAGTAGACAAGATGGATCGAAAGCACCCATGCATGACTGGTAAGCGATGTAGGTGAAGTTGTTTCCTGCTCTGCCACGTTGTGCATATATGTGTGAGCCTTGCAGTACAGGCTGATGAGGTAGAAGAAATAAAAAGGTGAAGCTGGCTCATGAAGAATTCTAGAATATTGTGGAACTTGGGGAGGGGTTAGCGTTTGGTGTGTATTTTAAGCCACTGGCATGATGTAAACTGGAATGGATTTGAAGGAATTAAAGCTCGTAAAGGTAGAAGAAAAGAGAAAGAGATCATTAAAAAATTGATCCCTGAATACAAAATAGGAAAACGACTATAGAGATTCCTCAAAACCTGAAAATAGAAATTCCAATTGATCCAGCCATATGCCTCTTTGGGAGTATTCCCAAAAGAATTAAAGATATAATACTCTATGAGAACATACATCAGTACAGCTTATAATAGCTAAGATCTGAAAACATTCAACAAATGAATGGATAAAGGAAAAGTAGTAAATATGCACACTAGAACTCTACTTAGCCATAAAAAAGAATGAAATCATGCCTTTTTCAGGAAAACATGAAAATAGAGGCAGTAACATTAAGTGAAATCAGACACAGAAGGTTTAATACACAGCATGGAAAGTAAAATATAAATGCACAAAGTTAAACAAAGGAAAGATGGTAGGAAACAAAAAGAATTGGTCCCTGATTCCCTGATTGAGCAGAAGGAACAAAGGGGCTCAGATGAGGAGGAAGACAGAATTTAGGATGAAGGAGGGAAGATGAGAATGGAAAGGAAAAATTAGACATAAAGTGACATGAAACAGAATTTATAGGGAGGCCCAAGACCCTTCCAAGGCAATCTTATTCTCCAAAGGTGATAAGAGGCAGAGATGAGGGTAAACACAAAGGGAAGGAGAAGGGAAGAAAGCTGGGCCCCTCTCCCCCTGATTCCTTCTTATCTTCATTTTTTCTGAGCAGTCCACATCTCAGACCAGTACAGTTAAAAGTATCTTCCTGCCTCCCAAAGATGGTCAGTTCACTTGAAAAATTCTAAGCCACCAGTTGTTGGTTGAACACTTCCTATATGTTCAGATATACTATAGAAATAGAACTAAACTGTCAGTACAAGGCCCTGCTTTAAGCTGTGGCCTAGTAATCTGAATTATTATCCATCAGTTAACAATTGCTTGCTCACTAATATTGTGGGCCAAGACACACAGCAAGCATGTGGAATGCAACAGCATATTTGGACCTGCTCTCTAGAGGTCACGGAGGGAGAGGTGGATCTCCCCACCCCCACCCCGCACCGGTGTAAAAACAGAAGACTTAGGAGGTATCTTAGAGAACTGAGGGCAGTCAGCACATAGGAAACTTCTTCTTGACATTAGAATGTCAGACAGTCTTCCCAGCCCTCAGTGTCCACAGAGAGCTTTAGCTTAGAAAAGGACCATAAAGCAACTAGTTGGTAGGGAGCCAGCCTGGACAGAAAGATTGGCTTTCTCCTTAAGGAAAGAGACTTGCAACAGAAAGAGGAAGCCTCCTGCCCAAGACCCTTCGCCAGTAGACCTACTCACCCTGCCTGGTGTGGCCAAATCAGTGGACATGGCCTCCACCTGTGATAGAGTGAAAAGATAGCCTGTTTGAGCCGTCTGACTTCCCAGCTTTTCTGTTGCCCTGATTTTCCAGTTGGGCTTGCAGATGAGTCCCGTTCATCTCATCCACCCCAAACGCCTCTGTTTTGGGGAAGCATTTGCATTTTCCTTGGCACAGGTACAGCTTGCTGAATTCTTTTAGAGGAGGCCAATTACAACAAGCCTTAAAACTGCTGATCCAAGTGGTTTCTTCAGAGATCAGTTTACACTTTCCCCCTGAAAAGAACAGGGAACCGTCTTCATGGAGAATCTGCACACAGAAAGCACACATCTCATTTCTGAGATGGGATAGGCACTGGCTACTCTTCCCAAGGAGCGGATGGGGCAAAAGCAACCTTCACTTTGGTTGTACATTGCTTGATTGGCTTTCACTCTGTTTAAGAGTAGACAAGATGGTTCCAAAGCACCCGTTTTAAGACTGGCTTGAGAAAAGGCTAGAAAGTTTTTAGTGCAAGCCCCATGGGGTCTCCAGTTGGCAGAAGATTTTATTTGTATCAATACCCTCTCTCATTCCAAAACTTAGGCAAGGTTCACAGTTGAATCTCGCAATTACATTCCTATAAATTTTGGCTTTGAGGAGAAGGAATCAGTATATAGACAATATTTATTTTAGTAATTATAGAAATGCATTTGGGCAGAAACCATGGAACTTCAGAAAAGATTACTGCAAAGTTTTTCTTTTATGATTTACAAAGTATTATAGCAAGATTCAGTAATTTACTTATTTGTTTATTTACAACAGTGGGAACATTAGAATGCATAACGTTCCCTAGTTATCTCTAGCTTAGGGGCAAACACTGAATGATAGCTTAATGAGAACATGTCAAGCAGCAGTACAGCCAGTTTAGATTAAAAATTATCCATGGATAATTCATAAGGCACGTAATCCATGTGTAGGTCAAAGAGAACTGACTACTTTTGAGAGAGACCTGCAAGAGAAGCCAAACAGTATCTTTCAACAACAGAAACATCATAGAATCATGTCTTCAGTTACTGGCATTGACTCAGTGTGAAGGCAACACCATGCTCTAACTCAGCAGCCACTCTTTGGGCTGCACATACAGAATCTCTTACAAAGAAAATATGAACACGGTCTCATAGGCAAGATGATATGCATGTGTCCAGGGACATTAAAGCAGTCAGTTAGAACTAAGCTTTTCTCAACTCAGACAGAAACTAAAGGGTTACCAGTCAAAAATGCTGTCAGAATCTTGGAAGGCAAACAAATCGGGCATATCTCGTGTACCACTGGGTGAAGAGATTCTAGGAACCTAAGCTTTTCCCAGTGTGCTTATCAAAAATCTTGGCCTTGGGGCCAGGGAGATGGCTCAGTAGGATAAGCACTTGTCTGGCAAGTGCAAGGACCTGAGTTCAATCCCCTTTTCAGAAAAAAAAAAAAAAATCTTGGCATTATGGTACAAGGTATATGGTGATAACTATTTTAGAACTGGCGTCTTCCTAGAGCCCTCTGTACCACACACCCCTTGTAGCCCCTTTTGGGACTTGGCAAGCAAGTCCATGCTTGGCACAGATCCATGCTTTTGAGAAACACTTATAAACTGGTACAAGTATAATGGTGTAGGGCTGGCCAAATAGCTCAGTGGACTAAAGCACCTGCTTAGACAGGTGTAGGGACTGGGCTTAATCCCCAGCATGCATTGCCAGCCTGGGCCCTGGGGCTCACTGAGAAGGCGAATGAGACTGGGCACACACTTATAATCCCGAGCTTGGGAGGCTGAAAACAGGACAATCACCATGAATCCAATCTGTGTAGTGAGACCCTGTACTAAAATACATATAGAAGTATAATGACATACAGTGCTTCTGTATCAACTGATGAATAGTAGATATTTGTATTTCCATATCAAGGAAGGAATGAACTGTCTTCAGTGTAGGAAACTAAATGGAGTTATGAAAGTGTTAGTTTTCATTTTCATTAAAGATATAGTTGAACTTCCAAGAGCTGCTCAGCTTTAGAACGTTCCATAGGTTCTACATCATAAAAGAGTACTGGCCCAGGTCATAAAATATCATGGGCCCAGGTAGATCATTAAAAATTTAAAAAGCTTTAGTTAGCTGAACTTCATTTATCAAAATATTTTTCTTTTTCTGAAGTCAGCATGAAATGATGTGCTGTCAAGTGAAAGAGGTCCACAAAGAGATGCCAGTGAACAAACTCCAGACGTCCCACACTAAAACTGTTCATCTTTATTCTTTTTATTTTAGGGAAGGGCCTGTAGGGTGTTCAGGGTCTCACCACTAGATCAGATGCTTAGTGATCCATGTGTTTACAGTCTCCCAAGAGCTGGGATTACAGTGTGTGCCATCACATCCAGTCTCAACTGCTGTCTCAGAGTACCCTGGGGGCTGGGCCAGCATGGCAGGCCCAGGGATTGATCCCCCAGCCCCTGCATTTGCTTGCAGGCTATTTTAATTGACTGAGCTATTTGGCCAGCCCTTAAAACCATTCATCTTGAAAGCCAAAAGATGCCATTCTTTTCCTTTTAATTAATTAATCAATTAATTTGGTATGGGGTCTTGCTCACAGCTCAGACTTGTAGGATCCTCCTGTTTCAGCCTCCTCAGTGCTGATGTTACAGGCATGTGCTACCACAGCCCATTTCAGTGGCCAGCACATTGCACCTGGTATTCCAGGGCCAGCACAGCATGCAGTGCTAGGCATCAAACCCAGTCCTTGGGCTTGCCAGACAGGTACTTAGACCGCTGAGTTATCTCCCCAGCCCACCGTTCTTATTAGACTTCCCAAAGTCTATTTTCTTTACCGTCCATGGGTGGCAGAACAGCCATAAACAGAGACTTCACAATAGAAAGATAATTTCCCATTTCATTGTTAAAACTGAGGAAATCTGGTACCAGAGCCTTGATACTATGAATAAGGAAATGGTAACATGAAGAGGAAGGATAGAAACTGATTTAAAACATGAAGTCATTGAATTCTGCTATGGTACTTTATTTTTTTTTTTTATTTATTTATTTATTTATTTATTTGCCTTCTAAGTATTTGGGAAATTCTCACTTCTGTACAGAGAGCTCTAGTCTAGTCAGCAAAAGCTCCTTGGGTAATAGATACAACAAACATTAAGAGCTGGGGCTGAGGAGGGGCCCCCTCAGGGAAGTAGAGATAGTTGTGATACTGACTCATCTTACTTCAAATTCACACTCCACCAACAATAATGGCTTTAAATTCATCCTCTTCCTGTGTCTCAGCAAGAGAATACATGAAATTTGGTTGCTTCTTTGGGTGATTAGATAAATCCTCAATTGCTCTGTAGAGAAATCTGACAGTGACTGTGTCATAGGGAGTCCTCCCTCATGCATCCCCCTTCTTACAGCTGGGATTACAAAATCTGGGATTACAGCATGTGCCATCACACCCAGTCTCAACTGCTGTCTAAGAACATCCTGGGGGCTGGGTCAGAATGGGCTAAGCTCAGCCCATTCTTTCTCTATTGCATTTCTTTAATTGGCCCCTTTCTCTTATGGCTGCTTTAGTTAACCTCAATGAAGTTCTCTTTCTTCCTACTGGGCTACTATTGTATATCTTCCAGCTGGTTTTCCCAGATTAGTATCTAGTGATCCTAATCTACTGATCCTAACACCATTCCACATGAAACTTCGAGTTGGTTTCTTAATGCGCACCTTTGATCCCATTGTTCTTCTGTTGAAAAATTCTTGGTGATACTCTGTGGTCCAATGGTCACAGTCCAAACAAGAGAGTCTGCTCTGCCTGTTGACCCATATCCAATAAGGATGTGAACATCTCAAGTCCCAAAGACTGAACTGCCCAAATGATTCATGTATTGTCCTATGAATAAAACACTTAGACCTGGAAAGTGACCAAAACTTCCTAGAGCCACATGTCAGAGATAAATTTCATTTGTCCTATAAAAAAGATTTTTCCATTCTCCTTGGTAGAATTGAACAGTCCTTTACAGTGTCAACCCTGCGTTACCCATGAAGTTCTCTCATTCTGCTACCTTTAACTATGACTTATTTTAACAGTGAGCTCCACTCTCAGAAATAAAACCAACAAAGTTTAAAAGAAACAAATTAAGAGAATGTAGCTGTATATCTATCCTATTTTGGATATACAGATACAAAATGGTTGTTCATTTGCATCCCCTTTTTGTTTAGTTTAAGATTTGTTCTAATAGTGTTTGTGGACAGGATATCATGTCTGCATCCTGTACAAGCAATAACCACTAAGACAACAATATGCAATGTATTAATTGCTGAAACTGTCCTGCTAATCATTTTTGAAACTGTCTCATTGCTATTTGTTTCTCAATAAGATTATTGAAAAACAAAAAAGGAAACAACTCCCAAGAAAAATATATCAGAGACTGACAGTGTGCTGAGTCTGTTGAGAAAGACTGGGACTGAAAGGTAATCTAAAATATACGATATGGCTCTTGTTTGTTCAACATTGTGCATCTTAATCATCTACAGACAGTTACCTTGATTACAATGGGTATTTCTCTGCTGTGCCTATGTATCAGTTACTCAAAGCCTAAGTATTTATTACATATAACCACAATTAGATTGCAATAAAAGTCCATGATGATGGCCAAAGTTTAATGGAGAAACAGCCTCAAAGATCCTTGGATATTAGAGAGCTGAATAGCAATCACAAAAAGCAAAGTGGAGAATAACACATAGAAAAACTACTTGATTCCTTTATCCATCATGAGGATGTTACTATTTCTGCAGCTGAAAGCACTCGTGGGAAGGAATAGACAGCAACTCACCAAATGGAAGGAGAGAACACTTTACCATGCATAACTGAGGATTCCAGTTTCTTTCAGTCATTTCTTTTTTATTTGGCAGAACTGGGGATTGAACTCAGGCCCTTGTGCTTGCTAGGGAAGCACCTATTTCACTGAGCCATCTCTCTGGCCTGTCAGTCATTTGTTAAAGATTAGTCTACCAAGGTTATAGCATAGTGGTAGAGCATTGGCCTAGCATGTGCAAGGCCTTGGATTCAATCCCTAGCTCCAAACTTTTCTTTCTAAATAATCTCCTTCCATGTGAGGCCGAGGATAATCAAGAGTCATTTTTCTATTTCCAGAATAATATAGACTACATGACTATAGAGAGATGAGATAAGACCTAGAACGATGAGGGATGCTAACTTTTCCTAAAAAGTAAAGAACTGATAAGACAGAAGAAGGCTTTGGCAGGCAATTTACAATTTTACCTGATAACTCACTGTATCATATAGCTAGAACCTCTCCTTGCTATATTTCTTCTGTTGACTCTCTTTATCATAGATTTTTTCATAACTTTTTTGCAAATAGAAAAATAGAGCACTGCATACCCTGCCATTGGCTCAGCTGACGGAGCTGTTCTGAAAGCCTTGGTTAGCATTTCTACCTCCCAAAAGGACCTCTGCCCTTTCTGCCTAAGAGAACAACCATCGATCCTCTCCAGAGAGAGTCCTATCACCCATAAGAGAAGCCTGGAACAAGGGTGTTGGTGCCATGGTCATCACTGCATGTGTCTACTAAGAAAAAACATAAATGCAGAATCCCACCAACTCTTCATTTCTGGCCAAAGAATGTCCCAGAGTCAGGCCCCATCCCAAGTGAGCGTACTTGCCACAGCAGCACAGCCACCCACTCCCCAGCCACCCAGGGCTCTGGCCAGAGCACAGTGCTTGTCTCATCCAACCATTCTGCTTCCAGGGGGTGGAGATGAAGGCCTTCAACATGGTGTGTAATATTTAGTTTGTACTTTCGTGTTCTCCTTCTGTATCTCTACTGTTTCTTCTACCATATAAAATAAAATGTCACCCTCAATTAGAAAAGAAGAAGAAAAACAGAACACAGGGCATGATGAGGTAAACAGAAGGAGCCTGCAGAAGGCCATAAGACTGGGTATTTTCCTGCACCAGCCCCTTGAGCACAGGGGAGTTCTCAGGTCACTTTGTGGCCAAATGGCCTAGGCTTCAGTGTTTACCAAAAGACCCCTGGAAAATGGAGAAAATGAGCTCAGGGCAGAGATCCAGGGCATAGGTACACAGCCTGTCATGCCCACTGCTTGGGGTTCTTGCCATCTCTGAACTTTGGTTTCCTCTCCTGTGAAATGGAGATGGGGAGATAAAGTATCTCACAGGATTCCCAAAAGATTTCCCTAAGTGTGGTTAAGCTCTGAACACAGCCCCGGGCACCTCGGGGTGACCGCGGAATGGAAGGACACCTCTTGTTATGACTATTATGACATCATGGCTGGAGGTGAATTGAACTGAAGCTAGGTGTGGCCAGGCACCCCTGTAATCTGGACGGGGGAGGAAGAAGAATCACAAGTTTGAGCCTAGCCTGGCATACAGAAGGACTTAGGTAAAAACTACCTCAGGAAGAAGAAAAGAGTATCTCCGAGTGAGAAAGAGGGGGAAGTGGCAGAGGAGTCGCCCTCCCTGAACCCCTACTACGCTGCAGGACATTTTTCCCACTCACCAGAATCCTATTCCTCCCAGACCTAGAGCATAGTCCCCAGAAGTCCTGCCTCACACAGGATGGGCCTCAGTCTGCTGCACTGGGGGCCAATGGAGACGATGTCGCTGGTCCGGTCTGCATTTCACTGGGGGCTCTTCCCAGCCAGCGCCTAGGGTGCACACAAAGACCCATTCACGCTGGAGTTCTGAAAGCCAATGGATGAGCTGAGGGACCTGGGAAGGGGGGGGGCCGACGTTGCACGGCGCCTGGCACAGAATCTTCGGGCCCGCCCCCTACACGTGGGCGCAGAGGGCTCAGGTCTGCAGCCGCCACTGCTCCTTGCTTTGTGTGTCCCAGACTCCTCTCTCTGATGATGGCCCAGGGCCTTGAGGACACCAGCTGCCGTGGCTGGGACTGAATGTGCTCCTAGAACAGGCGGGAACCCCTACCCTCATCATTGTGAGCCAAAAGGCAGGGTATCCAGTGGAAACGGGCCATTTCTAACTGGCCTGCAGCCGCTCCACAAGTGCCTATCCCTGGGAAAAGTGCCTCACAGAGGTTCCCACTTGGCTACACAGCTGATGCAGCACTGAAGTGAGAAGCTAAAATAACAACAAAAGCAATAATAATAATAAGTATAGTTTATTCCCCAGGATGTAGAAAGTGGCACCATACAATTTAGCATCAGTTTTCCCATCTATAGCTTGGGCTGGGTAAAATAAACTATTACTATTCAAATAGTAACTGTTATGAGAGAGCTGGATGGCACATCCTGGTTCCAGCACTCTTGTCGGGAGTGCCCTGCATGCCACTTACAGCTCTCAGTCCAGGCTGCCTTGCCTCTGTGGGCAGCTCCCAGCTGCATGCGATGTGAAGTATTAAAGGTGTCCCCCAATGCACTGCCCCGAATTTGGGCACAAAGGCTGCTTCATAGGCTGCTGTGCATCCCCTGTTCCCTGCTAAATCTCCAAAAGGCTCTCACCACAAGGGGACAAGCACATTGTGAAGGCAAACTGTGCCCCTTCTGCTCACCAGTATGGCAAGACAGGTTCTGTAGGACAACAGTTTTTTCCAGGTGACTCAACTGCAGACAGCTACAAGGATTTGCCACAAAATGCAGTGATTTGTACATCTGCCAATCTAGGTACCCTCTCATGGACAGCACCCAGTCTGTACTCATCAGGATATCCTGACACTGTGGTGAGACCCAGCACAGGCACACTCCCTTGTCCAGGAAGCCTTCCCTGCCTACACGAATAAGGATTGCCTGTCCCTGTGTTCCCACAGCAGCCTGGTTGCACTACTCTTTGGAGAGAGAAAATTATACTGGTGGTGTTTATTCTTCTGTCTCTGTTTTCTCCATGGTAGAGCACTGCTCTTAATCTTTTTGACTCTTGCAGCCTATGTAGTGCTGATACAATGTAGGCGTTTAGTACATACTAACAGAACTAAATGGAGGTGTTGTCTCTCTCTAGAGGAGTTGCTGGCTTGCATTTGTATTTTACAAGAGCAGCCTGAAACCTTGGATCTGCGGAAGTTCCTTTTCCTATCTAACCAACACATGTACCTTTCCAGGGTTTCTAGCCTCAGGACACCACAGCTGGTCACTATCTTCTTTTTCATCAACATGGTAATAGAAACTGCTACCATCGCTTACCATTTCTTTTCCCAAGTGAGCTTGACTGGGGGGAAGAGGCTTAAATTAGGAATGGACTTTCAGAATTTCAACTCTGACTGTTCTTCCTTTTACAAAAAAGTAGAAAGGGTTAACAAAGGGTTTTGGCCAGAGTCTCCTGTTACACAAGCTTTTGTGAAGCACCTGCTATGTTTCAGTCTGCATATGACAGAGAAGAAACAAATGGAAACAACTGTAATCAAGAGATCATCAACCTAGAGCAGAGGGTAATTTGATTTACTGCTTAATTCAGCTAATAAAAAGCAGCATTTCGCTGGCTTTGTGATTACTTGGTTAGCATCACCAACTTTTGTGGGAATACAGGAAATCCAGAGTCCTAAAAGATAAAAAGCAAAGTTTCCAATTCCTGAGCCTCTTGGGAGAAACTTGAGTGGCTTCAGAGGGGTACATGTTGGGGACACAATGAGAAATTCATTAAGGATCATGTCAGGTGTCAGGTGACATTCAAAAGAAAAGCATGTTCTCTGCTAAGAAGTCAGTGGCCCTCACTGACCATACATTCAGATGTGGGCAGGAGCCGTATGTAAGTCACCAACCACCAGAGTGTCAGGCTCCCTCCTTCTGGCAAGGAGCTCAGGGTCTGTGTGACTTGAGGCGAGTCATCTGAGGACACTTGGGATTCTGAGCCCGAGAGCCAAGGGAGGCAACATAGATAAAGGTCTGGACAGAAATCTGGCTGCCTGAATAACATCTGCTTTGGCTGAGGTCCTGGCTCTGGCTCCTGCTGAGTCTCTGGGGTTAGAGCCTGGAGTCTTGTGTGGGGAGCTTCTTCCAGAAGGTGGCGCAGGAGAGCAGAAACTAAACCTCAACAGGCCGGAAAGGAAGCTGGGATGTTAATTCAGACCCACACACAGGCTCTGCGACAGAGGCTAGCTAGGAGCTTGTGTAACTCCTTGGCCTGCAATGCCAAATTTCCCAAATGGCACATAGCGCCAGATAAGGTCCTTTCTCAGGAACAGAAAAGCTAAAGTAGGTCTTCAGAGGAGAGGGTGTTAAAAAAAAAAAAAAGCCTTGGGTGGCCAGGACATTTAGGTAATACCAAAAAATATGAAAGAGAAACATCATGTAGCATTAATTTCAGAGACATCCTAAAGCTGCTGGAGTTCAAAGGCTCACACCACTTTGAACCCTAGACAGCTAATGAGCAAAATATAATCCTTCAAATATCTCCCCCTCCACCCAGCTACAAAATCTCCACTTACTATACTTTAGAAAATCCTGGCTATTAACATTTTTCAATAACCACAACAAAAATGAAATCTATCTACATGTTAAAGTCACTAGGGCCACCTGCTCCAGGTTACCATCTCTGCTTAGACTTTCTTCCATCCTAATCCTACCAGTGGTGTGAAGGGTGGAAAGAAAATTCCCTCCTACAGCAATTCAAGGTTGCTCATTACCTATGCTGCAAAGTGAAGAAAGCAGGGTCCTATTTATCTATTCACACAATACCTTCAGTTTCATAGAATTTTAAGCAATGGAGAAACAAAAAAAGCACCACACATAAGATATGAGACAACCATCTCCCCTAAAAGATAACATTCAGCCAGTTGAGAGAGACTCTTAAAAGATATTTAAATGCTGGAGACTGCTAAGTTGTGCTATGCACAGTTTTTCCTCACATGCTTCAGCAGCATAGTTGGCGAAGGGCATAAAACTTAAGGAATGCAAGGAATCTGTGTTATTTTTCCATTTGGCTACTTTCATGTTTTATTTTCTCTCACAGAAAGTGGATACCTATGTGCTGGAGTTACATGAACTCATTTTCAGAGTTTACTTAAATAGATGGGCAAACACTGCTTGCTCCGCATGAAAGAACTGTTGAAATGTTTGACGTGTTTGTTTTCAATCTTCTGCAAAGATATCTGCATCCTGTGCCCTGCTAGTGAATCAGTCTGGGGCCTGGCTCATAACCTACCTGCCACCTGGCACCTTAATGGGCTCCCACATTACAGATGTCCCAATAGCAGGAAATACAAAGGCCCTAACAAAGGGTGACAGAACAGAGAAAGGAAAGATGAATTTCTTCTGGGTGAGACCCAAAAGACTTCATGGGAGAAGATACTTGAGCTATTTTACCACTCTGTGCCTCTCAAGCTGCTGCTTGCTTGGCCCAAAGTACTCCTCCTCATCTCTGTCATCTTCCTCTGGGAAGCAATTTCTAGTCATCTTTAAGAACCGGCTCTGGCCCTGTCCAGATCCCTCTCTGATCAGCTCCTCGCCCCTTAGGAAGCATGTGCACATCTCATCCCGAATCATAGCACAGGAACCATGCCTGTGTCTCTCTGTTCTCCGTGTTACAATGCTCACTTACTCTTTGGGGGATTCCCTTGCTCCCCTTGTTAATAGTTTCCCTCCCTTTTTGCTCTCTCTTAAAAACAGAATATCTAGTAAAGGTGGACACAGTAGCATATGCCTACAGTGAATCCCACCTCAACAATGTAGCAAATTTCAGAACAAAAAATTTTATTTTTCATTTTTATTATTATTATTAGTTCTATTTTTAGGATAGGGTCTATACAGTGTCACTAGATCAGACTTGTACTGATTCTCCTGTTTACAGCTTCCCAAGTGCTGAAATTACAGGTGCTCACCACCAAGCCCATTGTCAATATCCGTCTCAGCACATCCTAGGTGTAGGGCTGGCAGACAGGCCTGAGGATCAAACTCCTGGCCCCTGAGTCTTTAATTTTACAGGCTCTTTAATTCACTGAGCTATTTGCCAGCCCAAAAAATTTAAAAATTGGGGATATAGCTCAGTGCAAGAGCTCTGGCACTGAAGAAAAAAAAAAGGGGGGTGAACCTAGTTCAACGTGAATTTCAGCAGATAATCAATTATTTTTAGTGTAAATATGTTCTAAGGATTGTATAGGTCATATTTTCATTTGCTAACTCCAGCAATCTTGTCCTAGACACCAGTGAGATCACGCCTCGTGCCCCTCTTTGCCCCAAGGTAGGCACCTGCTCAGCTCTGGTTTCTCTCCCCAGCTCTGCAAAAGAAAAGCGACGAGCCAGTTTCAGATCCACTTTGTGGGTTTCTTTTCTCTCTCCTGTACTGAGTGTATTTATTCAATAGAAACAAAGTTTTAAGTGTTTCAATTCAATATAATAGCAATTGTTCAATTAATTTTTAAACAAGGGGGTTATCACTTGCTTTTAATTTAAATGTGGTTTAATGAATTGTATAAATTGTATGACTATGACACTTTGCAATCTGTTCATTCCATGTTTAATTTCAAAGACTGGCATGCTGGATATAGTGACATTTACCTTTTCAGATCCTGCTGGCTTCTTCTACCTTTTCTCTCCTGGAGGAAGCAAAGGTGATTCATCTGGGAGGAATCTGCAAAGAAGCAAGCAATTCCATCAGACAGTGCCCATCAAAATGAAACACCTTTCACAGAAAAATGGAGTGGGTCTTCTTATTTCAATATGCTAGCAAGCAGAGCTTTTAAAATGAAATTAGAAACATCCTGGATTCCTCTAACAAATCCCTTCCATTGAGATTAACATTCACTTCATTTATATCTAATCTCCCAGGGTGAAAAATGCCAACAAGGAAAATTTATAGCAGTGTCGCATTACCTTTTTCACTTTCTGACACACAGGAAATTGTAATAATTCTATAACTGGGACAAGTTGGAAAGTATTTTTGAGTTCTAGGTGAGGCTTAGATGAGATTCTAGATGAGACTCTAGATGATAAACTGATGCTAATTAAAATTTCTGCAAAATATTGTGGAAAAAAAGTGTTGTATAAGATATTAACATGGAAATGGTGTAAAATCTCCCAGTAAACAATTTTGCATTTAAAACACCTGATGTTAAGAGGGACAGATGAAAATTATATGTCTTCTTTTATTAGAAAAGGACAAACTTTAAGAGTAAATGAAGTCAGAAAACTATACTGCAGTCAAAGTGAGGAACTCCACTGATGAAAACCATATCATGACTATTTCAATTATTAATTGAAATAATATGATGAAGTTTTAATAGGAGGATCTGGGAAGAGAAATGTTGTGTACCTCTCTCAGAATATTTATCTTGGGGGATAGGGTTATTTATAGAGTTTCATATACCTAGTCATTAGAAAATCTAAAAAGCTTATGTCATAGCCATATAATACAAATACTAATACAATGGAAACATTTTTTAGTTATAAAATTGTTTTTAAAGATGTGTGTGTGTGTGTGTGTGTGTGTGTGTGTGTGTGTGTGTGTGTGCAGGGTCTCACTATGTAGCTTGGACTCATAGTGATCTTCCTGTTTTCTGCTTCCCTAGTGCTGGGATGACAGGAATGCACCACCACGCCCAGACTCCATCACTGGCCCAATGCACACAGGGGTGGGGCCAGCATAGCATTTGGTGCAAGGAATCGAACCTGGCCCCTGCACTTACCTAAGCAAGCACTTAGTCCACTGAGCTATCTCACCAGCCCTAATCAAATTGTTTTAACACCTATAATTACTATAAAAATTTCCAGTCTTTGATACCTCAGTTGTCAATATCTTTGAGCCATTCCAAGAATCCAAGGACTACCAAGCATGATTACAAATCTCAGCATTATACAAAGAGATTACAACATGCTTGCATCCTGGCCCACGTCTAGCCCAGGCTGGTGCTGCACGAACATTTCACATGAATGTGTACCAAAGAAGATAAATATTTTCACCAAGTAAAATTCTCCTCCACATCTTAAGGATTTCAGGACACTGAGGTGAGTTACCCACAGAAGAAACCTCATGGCTAATGTTCTTTCATTAGCCAGCCTTGCTGTATGGACAATGCCAGGGCCACCATTCCATTCAGTTATACCAACTGAGCACCTGTGGGGTGCCAGGCTTTGGGATCATCCCTGAAGGGAGAGACTGTGTGAAAGCCTTGCTCCTGGTTCAGAGCAGCTTACATTTCAGACTAAGACTGGTCCAGAAGTCTAAAAGTTCACCTGCCTCATGGTCACCATCAGATCCAACAATTCTTAAAATTCAGTGATATTTCTCTACCCATTTCTAGTCTATGTCCTGGCCATATGTGCATCATCTTGTACAGTTTCTTGCTGCTACTAGTCTGAACAACTCTTTTTTCACCCAGGAACTTGCCATCAGTATGACTCCTCAGTGTTTTCCTCTTCAAAAGAAGATGCCACTATCCTCCTCCTTAGTCTCAACCCAGATGGTCTCAGTGCTTGGAAAGAAGGGACCAGTGCTCACCGTTACCATTTCGTGCCTATGGTATATGCCCCCATGCTTCACATATAAAACCCAGATAACAGGAAACCTGGTTGAAAATGAACTCAGCAGTGTTAAAGAAAAAAAGAGGATTTTCTTTACTCATTCCACTTCCCAGGACTCAGCAGGATTTCTCTGAGCAGATAACTGAAAAGTAGCCAAACCTGAGCCCCTCAAGAACCCTTCTCCTCCAGTCTTAGCTCTGGAAGATTCACCTTATTACATCAGGTGGTTTCTTTACTATGTCATGAATGCTGCATCCCTCAGGGAGTCCCATCTGAGCCTCTAGCAAAATAAAACTGACTGATGTGCATAAATTAGCACCATGCATCTACTCCATGGAGAGACACCAGAGCCATTCTTACTATAGCAGGCAACCAACTACCACCCAGTTTCCATCAACTTCTTTCTTCAACAGTGAGTCTTTACCTTACTTTGGCCTTACTTCTATAACTTCACACAATTTCAAGTGCATTTCCTCATCCAACCCTTGACATTTGGGAGGCAGACAAGGTAGAGGTAAATTGTCATGATGTAGGTGAGGACAAGAAGCTCAAGAGATTCTTTCAAATTATTTAACTATTTATTTATTTGGTGCATGGTCTTGCTATGCAGCTCAGACTCATAGTGATCCTCCTTTCTCACTTTCCCCAGTGCTGAGATTGCAGGTGCATGCCAACACAGCTTGTGTTGGTGGCCAGGATGACATACGGGGTTTCTGGGGATTGAAACTGGGTTCTTGGGCTTGCCAGGCAGGCACTTAGACCACTAAGTTATTTCCCCAGCCCCTCAAGAGATTTAAGTGGCAAGCCTAAGTCAGCTAGATTTTTGAAGGGCCAGTAGTTGAACCAAGGCCTTTGGATCCTGAATTTAAGATGCTTACCAATATATGGGTTATAGCTATCCAGCATCAAGAGAAAAGTCTGAGAATATAAGCAATGAAGAAACTACTAAATGCACTTTCCATTATTCTCTCAGCCTCCAATACACAGTTTAATGGAAATACCTGGGAAAATTTCTATGCGTGTTTGAGTCATCTTTGTTGTGTAGTTGATTCTGAGCAAAACTACACATAAAATACACAGACACACTCCTATATGTACAAAACTGAAAAACCTTTTACTGTTTTCCGCATTGCTCTCTACAATGTGATAATTACCTAGAAAACAGAAAATACTATGCCTAGCTCTCCCACTTCTATATTTTATTTTCACTTCGCAAAATCATTCTTTTGTCTCAGCAAATTCCCTGTATGCCCTCACCAATCCAGGCATACTAAAAGAATATGCCTAATATAAATGATTCCATGTACAACTGAAGGCCTGAGAGGCAGGCAGAAATAAAACAGCAATCTCTACTCTGCTTATTCTACTGAAACACAACCTATGTACTCTAGCATCAGAGATGACTGGGATAAATGAGTGCTTTAACACTTCGGGATTACCTTTCGAAATAGATATTTGAATCCAGTTTGGTAGAAGAAAGGCTATAAGTGCAGAGAAATGAAATAGCTAAAACCCAAACAACAAGCCAGTGATGGAGGCAGAGTTTGAACTCATTTTTCACTGTTCACTTTCTTACTAGATCCAGGGTCTTTCAGGGCACTCAATGGTATTTCAGGAACATGCGTAGTGCCATCTACCTGGGAGCCTTTATACTGGAAACTTACTCAGATCTACTCCAGATATCTTCTGTATGACAGCTAACTCCTTCACCTCCTTCAAGGCTTTGCTCATGTTTTACCTACTCTTCCTTCACCACCCCACATTGCAACCCATCATTTTCTCTATTGCCGTGACTCTAGATCTCTCTGTCCTTCTTCTATATATCTATTACTAAATCTGACATGCAAAATTTAATTACTTATTATGCTTATTGTTATTATATAAGCAGGCACTGTGTTGGGATGGAGTTTAATCTTTTTCAATTTGTTGATGCATGAATGTATTCTGAACACTAAAAATACCTCCAGAAACATGGCAGATGTTCATAAAATATTTACAGTATTTAAGAGATAAACTAATGGTAGGCATTCAATATTTGTTGAACAACTAAAGAATCAATACTCCTTGTCTTATTTAAGCCAGCTATGACTATCTTTCATTTATGAAATACCTTCAACATTCTAGACCAGAGGACATCTAGCTGGTCCCATTTAATCATCCCTCAAATCTTTAGAGACAGAGAATTAAATCCCATATTACAGGGCCAGAGAGACAGCTCAGTGGAATAAGCGCTTCCTTGGCAAGCACAAGGGCCTGAGTTCAATCTCTGGTTTCGCAAAAAAAAAAAAAAAAAAAAAAAAAGTATTACAGACGAATATGTTGAGGCTCAGAGGCATTACACTACATTACCCAGGTGACAGAGAGAATCTGAGCTTTGTTCCAAATGCCTGGGGTTCATGCTTCACTGTCACAGTGCTTTTTGGTGAGCCCCCACTTGGAATGGTTGCTGCCCTCCTAAGGGAAATGCTTCCTTGTGTGAATAGGGAAGTTTTAGCCATTCACAGTTAGTGGTATTTTCTCAGCAGACTTGTGTTAATCTCAAGAGTCTTACCATTCTTGAGATGAGGTTGGATAGTTCCTCTACTGTTCCGAGCCAGGCAGTAAGGCCTATTGCTGAACCAAGTTTAACAATTTGGACTTCTAATCATTTAAGACTTTAATTAGTATCATGGCCTGAAGCAGGTGTGCTGCCAATACAGCTGGTGTCATCAGAACTTACTTAATTAGTGTGAAAGAGGAAAAAAAATGTGTATTCTGAAGATATCTCCACTGGGATAAAGGTGAAGGGCCTCAGGGGTTTGAAGAGAAGGAAAGACACCAATTTATATTCCGGATTCTATGATTGAAGACCTTTTAAAAAGCACTACCTGACAAAGGTTTTCAAACAATAATATCACTGACATAAAAATATGAAGGAAAACAGAGGGCAATTTCAACCATTTTAAAACTTTAGTATGATACAGTTTACAAATCATATGATTTACCCATTGTAAATGTATAACTCAGTGATTATTTTTAAATTGATAATACTCAGCAAATATCACCATAATCTAGTTTTAGAACATTTCTTTTTTTTTTTTTTTTTTTTTGGTCTTTTTGAGACAGGGTCTCACTATGCAGTTTAGGCTGGCCTTAAGCTCACTTTGTAGCTCAAGCTGCTCTCGAACTCACAACAATCCTCCTGTCTCAGCCTCCCGAGTGCTGGGATTACAGGTGTGCGCCACCACGCTCAGCTAGAACATTTCTATAAGGCTATTTGTAGTCTGTTCCTTCTCCTGTACAACTCTCCAGCCCCTTCCAGGCAGAAGAAATCACTGATTTATCTTCTGTGTGTTTAAGAATTTGCCTTTTCTGGACATATAAAACAAATGGGATAGGATGATGTGCATTGTTTTCTGTCTGGCTATTTTAATTTCATGTTTTTGAGGTTCATTTATGTTGTAGCACATATTAGTAATTTACCTCTTTTTGTTGAAAGTGCCTCATTGTGCATGTGTACTCCATATTGTTCACTCATCAGTTGATGAGCACTGGCTTGTCTCAACACTTCAGCTATAGTGAATGAATATTCATGTATAAGTCCCTTTTCTCCTTTTATTATTCATTATTTACAAAATATTGGGCTTCAAGGAGTATAACATAATTGGATCATGTCTGTCTCCCTCATTACTCTCCTTTAAAACTCATACTTTCTTCATCGTTTCCTTCTTCTTGTCTAAAATGATCTCTGACTCCATATCACTTTTCCAGATGTTTGTCTTTTGAGTCTGACTTACTTTACTCAAGATTTTGATCTCCACATTCACCCATTTTCCTGCAAAGGACAAAATTTCATTCCTCTTTATGGCTGAATAATAGTCTATTGTGTGTAAGTCTTTCTGTAGACATCTATTTTCAGTTCTCTTGTGTAGATTCCTGGCCTATGTTTCAATTTAATTTTTTGAGAAACTGTCCAACTATTTTTTGAAAATGGCTTTTTAATTTTACATTCCCATGAGTAACACATAAGAATAACCAGCGATTCTTGGAATTGCTCTAAAGGGTAGGATTGAATGTCTAGCTTTCTATGTTTGGGTTTTGAACTGTAACCCAGAGCAAAAACTGCAGAATACCCACATTACACTGTACACTATGAAAAATAGGGCATGATGGGAGATTAATTGAAATAAATGAAGTTTAGATAAGAGAAGGGATTTGTAGCAAATAAGTGTTCTTAGAGATAGCACTTTCAGCTGGCATTTGCTAGGAAATTAAATCAACCAATTAAGTAAAATAACTCTCAAGAAAGATCAGTTAGATTTGCTATATAGATTGCTCATTTACCTAAATTTACTCTGAGGTTTATGTAACTAAGACACTGGTTTCATTTATTTCATTCTCCCTTTTGCTATTTCCATATCTTGGAGGAATTTTGCAGGGTCCATCTACTTTTAGTATATGTTAATAGAGCTGAGTGGAACCTACTTGCATCTTACAGCTCCAAATTGTTCCACTTTTATCCGCGCTCTTCAGACGAAACTCCTAATAAGATATACAACATCAGAATAAAAGGGATGCAGCCAACTCCTGAGTTTCAAATTTCATTTGGGAATAAACTTAAGATATTTATTGCACAATTCATTCATTCCTTTAGTCTGGAAAACATGAATATGCTTTTTGAGAAAGCCAGAATAAGACCTGGGCTGTGTCTTCAGGGGACAAAGGAAGCTGTCAAGCAATAGTAGGATAAAGTACTATTTATAAGTGCTACCATCAACATAAATTGAGGGGAGGGACAAGAGTGGGCACACAAAAGGAACTAGGTTAGGAAATGACTAGGTTAAAAAAGTCAGGACGCAAGTAAGTCTGGAGTCCTGACGTTGAGGATGGTACCTATTTGCCAGACCCAGGAGCAGGGTGCTGGGTGACACAGTAGAAAGCAGACAGGGTCTCACACACGTTTCAGTGTGGTTGCAGTATCCAAAAGGGAATTCAGTGAATGACCCAGGAGAGACAGCCTGGAAAGGGGCTTGCTTTCCCATGTATGGTGCATTTGGTATCATTGGATCCGAATTTCTTTCCATTCATTTTGAAGGTGGTAAAGAAAATAACAAGTAGAACAATGACAGGGTTGTGACAGAAGTCATATCAGAGACCAAACTAAGATGGCAGCAGCAGAAGTCACAAGAGGCATGGGATTGGAGACTTGTTGAGGAGCAGGATCTAAAGTATTAATGGAGAGTAAAGAATAATGATAAATACTGGGTCCCATCAGCATGACTTATCATTCTGGACTTTGGCCTAAGAGTCTCGATTTTAACATGTGCTCTGGGTAATTCTCATGACTCTTGGCTGACAAGGCCGATCAGTGATATGAAGACTCAATTCAGAGGAGTTCCATGGAGAAACATTGATCCAGAGCTACCACGAACCAGTGAAACCAAGGAAGTTCTGCAGATGAACGGGCTTACACACCGGGAAGACTTTGCCACTGGTCTTAGCTGAATTGCCTCCTTATACTTGTTCAGTTAACTTGGAAAAACAATTCAAACAAAAACAAATTAAAGTTAGTGAACACAGACATCTACATATAATCTAAGTCTCTCTGCTGATGTATGAGATTGCACAAATCCAGCCCATGCTCATCAGAAACAAATTAGAGCTCACCCAAAGGTCAATAACTTAATATCCTGTCTCCCCATCTCTCATCTGCTGCTACAGACAGCAGACCTCAGTGCTGTCCCCTATATATCATAAAGTCCAAAAGAGGAAGGAATATACTTGTGAAAAATCATTTCAGTGTGGTGTGCTTCTGAAAAACCAATTCTGAATGAATGTTTTGTAATGATGGATCTGTAAATATGCTGCTACTTCATTCCTACATCACCATCCACATGTTGCTGAATGTATAGCTTGTGTGTTCTCCCAAATTAAGACACTGAGCACTGTACTTTGTTTTCAATGGCCTTTATAACATGGTGCAAAAGCATGCAATAAATGCAACATCTTGATTAAATTCTGCAGCACACTATTAGTACACTTTATACTATCTCAAAGCTCATATTTCTGTGTGTTTCCTAATGCTCTTCATAAACACCTACGTTCACTATTCAGGCCTGGTAGAACATAGCTAGTCTGTACTTAGTCAGTCTTTATTATATGTCCCAGAGAGAATTACAATTGTTGACTAACACACAATTTTTTTTTTTTTTTTGTATTTTAGGGAAGGGTCTACAGGGTGCTCAGTGTTATACTACTAGATCGGACTTGTAGTGGTCTGCCTGTTTATAGCCTACCAAGAGCTGGGATTATAGACACACACCACCACACCCAGTCTGGATTACCCTCTCAGTAACACCCCAGGGGGCGGGGCCTGCACAGCAGGCTCAGGAATCAACCCCTGGCCCCTGCGCCTGCTTGTAGGTGCTTTAATCCGTTGAGTTACTTGGCTAGCCAAGTTTTTTTGTTTGTTTGTTTGGTTTGTTTTTTTGGCAGAGCCTGAGATTGAACTCAGACCCTTGTGTCTGCCAGGGAAGCACTTATTCTATTGAGCCATCTCCCTGGCCCCTGACCCAGTTGTTGACTAATACAATTGCCCACATTTACCACATGATCTTTTCATGGCAGGTATTAAGTGCTTTACATGAACTTTATTTTTTCTGTATTTAAGACAGGGTCTACAGGGTGCATAAGGTGTACAAGGTGTACAGAGTCAACAGGGTCTACAGGGCCTCACTAAATAGATTGGACTCATAGTGATCCTCCTGTGTTCAGCCTCCCAAGTGCTGGGATTATAGACATGTGCCACCATGCCCAGTCTCCATCACCATCTCAGGGTACCCCAGGGGCAGGACCGACACCACATGAACATTTTTATCAAATGCTTATAGTGATCTTGAGTACTTTGTATTGCTTTCATTTTACAGATAAGAAAACCAAGGTTTAGAACATGTAGTTAAACATAACTGAGGCCATATCACAAATAGATAAAGAATAGGGCTTTTTTTCTGATTCTGGAAGGCATTATTATTATAGAGTATAAAAATATACAGAATTGAAAAACAAGATGATAGAAATTAACAAAAGTTTTAGTATTTCATATTGTTATCTTCAAAGCAACTGCTCAAATTACCATATGTAGGCATGTAAAGTTGAAAGGAACTACAGGGATTTTTAACTTCAGTCAAGGAAGGTGGGCTTTTAAAATGACCTCATATTGCTTCTCTAGTTCTCATTCTGCATATATAATAAAATAAGAGTATTTTACACAATGGAAAATGAATAAAAGCTGGAGGATGGAAATACCTACCTCACACTGGTTACCTGTAGGAATTATCAACTGGAAACTTACCCCACTTTTCTTCTAATGGTGGCGGTCAGTGTTTAAAATGCTGATCTCCAAGGAAGAAAGAAGCCACAGTAAGTAGCATCTGTGGCTGTACGTGGCAACCATACTCACACCAACCAGTGAGAGTGGAGTTAGGAAAAGACCAGGGACATAGTTGGCTTTCATTATGTTTCCTCCAAAAAATCACATTTCTAATGATTTCTAGGCAAGCCCCAGAGACCTTGGCCTCAGAAGAAGATACCCTCTCCTGGGGGAGCAAGCAGGGCCCAGAGGAGGGACAGTACTTAACTCTCCACTATGGAGTGCTGGAATGTTCATGCCACCAAGCTATTTTTAATTAAAAAGTGATGACAGCTGAATATATTCCCTGACTCTGCAGCTAATAACTTCCTGACCCAGACCTCACTTGCTAGACCCACTCCTGAAACCAGACCGCATTCATCCCTGTGGGACTTCTATTGGCTAACTGTCTCAACAGATGCAGGTCTATCCAAATCCATGTGTTATATAAGCACGCAAATGGGGAGATGAAAAGCGAATTTTCACATGTGCAATCACAGTCCACAAAGGAAAAAGTGTGCATGAGCAGCTGCCCATGGCGGAGAACACCAAAGGTCAGTCCAAAAAGGCACAGGATTAATGCTATCCAGCCTCCATTTATAGCTGCACCTTTTATCTACTCATTTACATTATTAAAATATTTGCCTCAGGTTTATCTTTTTAAAACTGCTAAAAATTCTGCCCATTGTTGAAACAGTGCATGTGTTGGATACAGCATGTTTTTTTGCAGCCAGAAACACCTGAAATACTTTATCTGCTTCCAATGTCATGTAAGCCACATCGTTATGCCCATTTTATAGCTAAGAAAACTGAGGCACAAACATGTAAAGGGTAGTTTCTGGATTGAAAACAAGATATGTCCAGTTCTAGGGCCTGGCCTTTTTATGATATGTAGTACCTTGAGATTATCTCTTTCCTGCCAACAACTCCCCCTCCCATTGTCCATCGTTACACTCATTTCTTCTTCTCAGAGCTTGTCAATGCTATTTCAACCTGGAAGAATACCCTCTTCTCACCTCTATCCCATAAACCTATCCAAATTCTAACCATTCTTTTAGGCTTTAATCAAGTCCTGAATTTCTTTATATTTTCTGAGGTGGTTCTAAACCAGGCAGATAACCCGCTTATATGATACTTCTTCATGCTGCATAAATGGCATTTATTTTTGCCTGCCTCAATAATTTACCTGGCTTCTTTTCTGATCTAAAAGGCATGAAAAGGGCAGAAACCATGTGTAGATCTCATAACACTAAGCTCTAGATAGATGCTTGAATGTTTAAAATCAGTTAGCAGGGCTATATCCATAGGTCTTTTGATGCAATGAGGCTCTGCAAATTCTAAAATTGGAGAAGGAGTCAGTACTGTTGAATGCTCATGATGGGCTAAACCCAGAGCTAAGTCTTTTACACAGATGGTTCTGTGTAAAGTTATGTGGTTGATACAGTGACTTCCATGTTACAAAATATTTAAAGGCCCAGAGAAGTTAAGAAATTGTAGCCAGCCTATGGCAGAGGTAAGAATTGTAGCCAGCCTATAGCTGAGCTTAGAATTAAATATAGACTAGTTTGACTCCAAAACACATACCACTATAGACAACTTCACTACCACTAGCCTTCAGATATCGAACTCAGGACCTTGCACTTGTGTGCAGCATTTACAACACTGAGCTCTCTCCCTATGCCATCTTTAGCCCTTTGCTGTGCTCTGTTGGATCCATGAGAGAGCACTTCAGTCAAACCCTGGGAGATGGGTATTGTACTCACCTCAGAAAGAAATGCTACATGCCCAGTGTGATAGTCTAGGTTCGCCTAACATTAATATTCAGAAAATTCATTTTCTTGTTATCTTAATTCTCTTCTGCTTCCATTTTGTGTCATTTCCCTTTGTTTTGTAATTTTAAAAAAATAGATGAAAAACAGCTGGCTATAATTTCTTAGCCAGTACTTCTTCTTGGACTAGGAAAAATCTATGATATCATCTCTACTTTCCTTCCGTAGTATAAAACAAAGGCACAAGTCTCTTGGGGTGAAGGTTGTGCTTAGTGACTGGCTTTTCCATCCAGATGAAATTACAACTGTAAGCAGGGAGCATTAGTGACAGTCACCAGCAGGATTGGATAATCCATAGGCAGATGCTCTTGGACAAAGGCTCATGCTGAATCCAGCCACCAAAGAAAAAAAGTTCATGGTGGGAAAAATACTGAGTCAATGTGCTTGTAGTTACCTGCCATCACAACTACCCTCAAAATAGACTCACAACCAGGATGAGGGAGTGGGAAAGGATGCAGAAAGAAACCAAGAGGTCATGTAGGCTACTAATTTGGGGGGAACCAGGGGTTGGCAGCCAGCTCCATCCCTGGCATGCCAAGAACAAAGGCAGCTGCTTAGGAAACATAAAAAGACAGTGGAGACCAGAGGAGGGGAGCCTTTCAAATGAGAAGGTTAAATGTTTGGAACCCAGTGGTTAAGAAAGACACTGCCAAATGTTACACTGAAACAGGAAAGCGTTCTTGGGCTCTGGAGTTGGAGGCCACAGGACAATGAAAGGGGAAGCCTGTAGGACAATAACAATGGCACCGAAGCCTGCCTTAGCATGGCAAAATCCTTCTGTAGTTCTTACAGGAAGCAACAGAAACAACATCCAGCCAGTGAGCTCAGCCCTATGCCACCCGCTTATCCCCCACCCATATGTTGGGTCAGGAAGGGCAGGAGTTTGGCCAGAGCCTGCAAAGAAATCAGAATGGTAGATTTTGAGAACAAAGCCTGTGCCATTTACCTGAAGATCAAAGTTTGCTGTTAATAAGGCGTGGGTTGGAAAGGGCAGAGAGGGAGCAATGCTGCCCTAGCATTCCATTAAAAGAGGATTATGGCTGTCTGGCCAGGTAAGCAGTGTGATCTGTGAGCAGAACCTTGTCTCTTGGAGGGGGCCATGGCAAAATAAAAGCCTTAAGAGACCATCAGTAACTGTTTGCGGCAGCAGGGTGGTGCATGATATCTGTGTTTGTGTGTGTGCAAGAGCGTGTACGGTACTTTCTGCTGTTGCTAAGATGATTTCTCCTTTCACTGGCCTCTCGACCAATCAAAAGGTAGCTGCTTCTCATTGGCTGCCTAGCTTTATCGAATGACCATGACGAGCTGGAGTTGAGCCCACCTCATTGGTTTATTCCTATAGCCCATTGTCAGGGGAGAACAAATCAGACACCTAATCAATATTTTGTGAAGTGGCACTAGACTCCTGGAGAAATTTGCATTAAATTTCTGCCTGTCTCTGCCTTTGCACTCAGATAAGCATCATATTAACTTCAGGGAAAGAGAGAGAGGCAAGCAATCAAACACTGTCATCCTTCAGCCATTTTGGATGTATTTCTGAGCCTAGGCAAATATTGTGGAATGCTGAACACGCAGCAGAAGAATTAGTTATAAACAAGGCACAAATCTCCTGAGCAGAAGCACATTTAACTAGCTTAGATTAATGGCGGTCCATCTCAATGCCAAACTTGAATACCTTGCTCCCTCTTTTTCTCCCTCTTTCCCTTGTTTCCTTTTCTCCTTCTTCTACAAATATGAGCCAAGTTATATGATGAGTCAGGACCCACCATTCTGCCAGGTGAGAAGTGCTCCAATTCCACAGCCAAGCAGAACCTGTTAGGGGGCCAGAGTTCTAGACATTTTTAAACCACCTTGCACCAAAGGAAACCAAGTTCTGACCAGCACTCAGAGAATCAGATGGAACTGCAAGGTTCACAAATGACTGTCTCCTCAAGGGAAGCACAGTTCCTTAATCAAAATTCGGTCCACTGTCCACAGTTTCTCAGAATTCTATACCAATCTCAGTTAAATGTGAGTGGGTATGATCTTAAGAAAGAGAAAATATTAAGAATGAATCAATGTCCTGTTTTTCACAGGAAGACAGAAGAATCCAGGTAGGAAATTGTGCATGCCCTTGACCATACCACTTAGTAGCTCTTTATCCTCTGTGCTCCTTCCTGTTACAATAAACACAAACCCAACCCTCTCACATATGCTCCCCTACCCTCACTTATCTACTCAAGGATCCCCTATAATTCTCACCTTGTTTGAGGTTCACCTGTCTTCGGATCACTTTCAGTATTAAAATATACCACAATATCCCTCATCTTAAAAATTAAAAAACAAGGACCAGCCAGATAGCTCTCAGGGACCAGGATGATTCAATCTCTGGCCTGCTGTGCTGACCCCACCCCTGGGGTACACTGAGACTGGGCATAGTGGCACACACCCATAATCCTAGCACTTGGGAGGCTGAAAACAGGAGGATCACTAGGAGTCTGATCTGTATAATCAGACCCTAGAGACCTAGTATTAAATACAATTAAAAAATAAGAAATCCTCCCACTCTTACTAGACTCCAGGTGGAGGTTGGACGGACATATACTGGTGCTATCCTGCTGACTGCTAAATACTGAAACACTTCTGGCCGTGCTTTTAAACACTGGCACCTGGTGCATACCAAATACCTGCTTCCACCTTTTCCAAGACAGCCTCTCCCTTAGGATGTCTCAGACATTTCCTGAGCCAGTAATCAAAGGATCAGTATCATATAGCCAACATTCATTTCATCTGTCCTAGCCATTCCACTACCATCCCTGCGTACACTTTCTTCCAGTGCTTTCCTCTAAACTTTTGAAAGACTTGTCTATTCTTACCATCTCCATTCCCTTTCCGATTTTCTTTTGAAACTATTACAAATTATCTTTTCTGTCTCCCCACCAGCACAGCTTTTATCAAAGTTACCATCTGTGAACCTTTATTTTGCCAAATTTGAAAACAATCCTCAGTCCTCTCCTTATTTAGCTTATTAGCAAACGTTTGACACAAGGGATCACTTCCTCTTCCCTCAAACAACTTAACTTCATTTTGAAACACCGCACCTTCTCTTTCTTGGTTCTCCTGATTCATATCCATCTGCCTCCTGTTTTCCTTTGCTGATCCTTTCTTGTCTTCCTGGCTGCCTTCTAGCTATTGAAATGTTTTGGGGCTCAGTTTCAGGATCTCACCTTCCTTTTCTCTCTGCACTCTCTAGGTGATCTCCTCCAGGTCCCAGCACTCAATTCCTTCTGCACTGTCATAATCGCCAAGCTTCTGTCTCCTCCTCCATTTCCCCTGAAGTCTAGTGTGTGGAAGCAGCCCTACCCTGTGACCTCAGTGGTGTGCAATTGCACCTTTTCTCTTCTCCTCCACACATCTCTGCCTCACACTTCTTCATCTCAATACATCGTTCTTTCCACTGCTCCGGCCCGAGGACTGGACATCACTCTGACTCCTCTCTGTTTTTCAAGTTACTCTAATCTGCAAGCCAGTTCCATAGCTGTCAAGGATCCAGCTCTAGACTAACATCAGATCCAGAATCTGATCCTTTATCACCAGTTTTTCATATCAAAGCCACTATGTTTTCCTTTTTTTATTGCAATGGCTAGCTAAAAGTTTCCCCACCTCTGCTCTTGCCCCTTTAACTATCTCTTCTCCTGAAAGAGGCTGCACAAACCCTTTCAAAACTATCCAGTGTAGAATATTCCACTGCTGAGCTTTCAAGGGGCTCCTGTGTCATCCAGAATAAAGCCCATGGCCTATATATTATACTTAGATCCTAAGAGGAGAACACATCTTAATAGCTTTGTTCCAGCTTTATTATGTGTTGATCCTGCAAATACAATTGGCCTTCTGAATGCAGAAGAATTAAACCATGAATCAAAAATATTCAGGAAAAAATGCATTTATACTGAACAACTATAGACTTTCTAGGGCCACTTTTCCTTAATAATATAATACAATGATGGTTTGCATGACATTTACATTCTATTAGGTATTATAAGTAATGCAAAGGTAATTTAAAGCATATAGAAGGATATGCATAGGGTAATTTTAAATCCACTTTCTATGTGACTTGACCACCCATGGAATTTGGCATCTGCATTGTCCTGGAGCTAAATGGATACCAAGGGACATGGGGAAGACTAGATCAGAACATGTATGTTTTTAATACACAAATCTAAAAAACTGTGCACCCAACTTAAACTTCAAAATTTAAAAGTGATAGTCACTTATGAAATCCAATGGTAGTTTGTCACTATATTCCCTTAATATGCACTTAAATGATTTTTTCTCAGTGATGTCATAAGCTTAAAATAAGTCATACTAAAGGTCAATGTATACAGTGAGCATTCAAAATAGCTGTGCAATGAGCAGATGCTCAGGAAATAAATTTCTTAATTTCTTACATGAGATAATGGGCTCACTACAAACTGAATATCTACTACGTAAGGTACAGTATTTCACATATCTAAATTGTGTATTTTCCCCCAACAAATTTATTATCGACATTTTATTTGTTTTTAAGTTTTATAAACATATTAATTAGACACATTACTGAAGGTCAGTATGATATTTCCATGTTTCTATAGCACGTACTCTTCAAATCCAACCTCCTTTCTATCTGTGCCCATACCTTCTAAAGCTCTTCTAACACCTTCACTGTTCTCTTTTCAGGTTTACTTTTTTTTTTAAGCTTCCATATATAACAGAGAATATGTAGTATTTGGTTTCCTATGTCTGGCTCATTTCACTCAACACAGTATCCTCCAGTTCTACCCATTTTGCTGCAAATGACAGGATTTCACTCTTTGTGGCAGAATAATACATAACATATATATCATATTTTCTTTATCCATTCTGTTGACGGGCCCCTATTGTGAATTGTGGTACAATAAAGATAAGGTATGCTGGTATCTATTTGTCATACCGAATTCATTTACTTTTTATAGATTATTGCCATTTTTAGAGCCACTTTTTTAGTGCAGAAAAGTTAAGAGCCTTTCTGAAGGTGACAGTTTGAAATCTGGTCATGTGTGTGACCTCATTGTCTGTGCTTTTACCACAGTCACGTTCTGGTGAGTAAGTCACTTTATATTAAAAAATATCTGTGATATTTTTACTTTTGAATGTTTTCATCATTAATACTGCCACAGACTCCAAGGATCACTGAAAAGTAAGAGGTTGATGTTTCTGTCCTTAGTTAATAAAGGGCCATGATAGCCTCTGAAAAGACTCGAGCTCAGGTCAAACAAGAAGCAGAAAGTTCCAGTCTTCTGGGGAAATCCTTTCTCCCAGTATTTTTTTTTTTTTTAGTGTATTTACACAGGGTCAACAGGGTAGCACTACACAGATCAGGCTCTTAATGACCCTCTTGTTTTTAGCCTCCCAAGAGCTGGGATTACAGGCATATGACACCATGCCCAGTCTCAATTGCCATCTCAGTGCACTTGGGGGAGGGGGTGGGGAGATGACACCGTAGGCAGGGATGGAACCCTGGCCCCTGCATCTGCCTAAGAAGGCGCTTTAACCTGCTGAGCTATCTGGCTGGCCCTCTCCGAGTACTTTTAATAAGTGTCTCACTCTATCTTACCTGTGTTTGTTACTGAAGTCAATAAACTGAATATTGGTATTCAGGGCAGATTTCCTATTATCATTCCATAGATTGATAGTTCACAAAATTACCTTTTAACACACATATTAAAATACCAACTCCCTATCTCTATAATAGAGAAACATAATGCTACTTTCAAAAGTTGTTCTGAAGCTAAATGGGATGTTGAATCTAATTAACTATTTTCTGATGTCAAACTTCACTCAGGTATTTAGTTATATTATAAAAACTACTAAACAAATTTAAAATGTGTATACATGGCTCATGTATTGATATAATCCAACAAAAAACCAATATTCAATATATAGGAAATCCTCCTGTATTGTTGAGACCTCATTTCTATTAAATAATCATGATTTACCCCATTTGCATAAAAGTGCCCCTTTTTGTCTCTGTTAAATAATTATTCTGTGTTGAAGGGGAGAACCAAAGAGGAGAATCCTATAGAAAGAACAAAACAACAGAGTGACAGTTGGTAGCCTCTGCCAAAAGAAGATAGATTTCCTCTGGTAAATGCAGAGCCCCAGCTGCCCAAGTGAATCAAGATGAAAATATAGCTATTAGGAGATTCATAGCTTCATTTCAGTTCTACAAAGAGAGGAAAACAGTAATTCATTCAAAGCTCTGCAGTGGGGTCAACTTCATGAATTGTGTGAATGAATGGTTGTGCAGTTATTCAAATAGTATGTCTGCTGCTTTTGAGTCCCTGTGGTCACAGGTACAAAAGGACCTATTTTGTGAAGCTCTCTTTACATGCACAAAGTGTACATCAATCACCACTGTGGCCCAAATTTTCTGCTAGGCACCTCAGCCCCTATACCGTACCTGCCGTTCTCCTGATAAAATCAACAGAGTGACAATCAGGGTGAGACAATAATAGTAAAATGGCAATCCTGTTAGTACCACTTAATGAAAAAAATCAGTACACACAAACACACAATCATTTCTAAAGAAAACAGGTAGATATTTTTTAAATGAATTGATAAAATTACAAGCTACATAGAGAAAGTATTTTGAGACAAAGGCAATCTCAGTGATTGTACAAGCTAACTAATCCCAGATCGTGGTCTATGAACCCAATTACTACATATTTTTAAAAAGTATCTTATATCTGTCTTGTATTAATAAAAACAGTCTTGTTGCTAAATTTTATAAATCAAGTTTTTTTAAAATGAGGTATACTCTTGAGATATAATAGTCAGATATCAGCACATTTATTCAGCTAACATGTTTCTTCTGAATATTTTCCATATGTGTAATCTCTGACCCTAAGGTTGCTAAGAGTAATAGGGAGGTAAGTTTTTGGTAGGGATGATCCTTGTCTTGGAGCATTTTATCAGTGCTGAGTGTAAAAGAATCTTATAGAAAATCTAAGCCATAAATTAATGACCTCACAAATGAGAACACTTCTATATTCATAATACAATATGATGATCATTTATATAATATTTATATTCAATTAGGTATTATAAGTAACACAAAGGTAACTTAAAGCATATAGTAGGATATGCATAGGCTAATGACTATTCATGGAATTTGGTGTCTGCATTGTCCTGGAGCTAAGTGGATACCAAGGGACACAGGGAACACTAGGTGAGAACATGTATGGAAAAAGGCAACCATGACACCAAGAGCCAAGGGCCTGTGCATTGGGGACCAAAAGCTCATATGATGCAGAGTTGCTAAGGAACTGAGTAAGTCCCATTTTCTGCTCTTGGCATTTCCAGTAGGCCTGGTCAAAAGACTGCTAATAAAGCCAATCATGTCTCAGAAAGAAAAACTAGGACCAAGACAGACAAAATGTCTTAACTCAAGACCATATTGCTATGGTACATAGCAAGTAGTACTAAACTGGAACTGATTTCCAAGATAGCACCTTTCCTCTTGCCAGACTCCCCTTACTTTCAGAGAAGCCTATTGCAGTGTGCCTACAGCAAACTTTCCTCTCTATTTCAAGCAGCCAATGAAGGCCAGGTTGGGTCTGAGCCACTTGAGGCCATTTGTCAGTGCCTGCCTCCTACTAGGAGATGCCAACCCAACATCTGCTCCTGGATCCTAGCACTTATGCTCTCATAATTAAAGAGCAGATGCATCTAAACAAATCATAACTTAAGCACTTCATGGTCAAGAAGTAGAGACCAAATGTCAGTGAGTGCTGTGACTCATAAGATAAGAAGGAGCCAGTTTATAAATTTCCAGACTTATTTGTCTCTGGTGACAGATACATAAAGCTTAGCCCCAAAATAGTCCTCAACCCTATACAAGTTGAACAAAACTTCCTCTATCCCAGTTTGGCTAGTGCAACTGTCTGCAGATCAGTGGGTAGGAGTTATTTTCAGATTGAAGTCCGGGCTTGAATATTCAGTGGGACTTGCCAGGTGCAGTGTGAGTGAGAAAACCCCTTGTGGATCTTTTTTGGATTCCATCACAACACTATTGGCTGAGAATGTACATAACATTACCAGCTTTCTTCTTGGGACAGCCACCAACCTCAAGGGGTCACACCCAGATTAGAAAGCAAGATCTGGAAAGCTTGTAGTGCTAGCCACATAATCTAAGACTTATCTTGGTATTCTGCATTGTTACAATCTGGCTGTGGTGAATTTGCTGGACTAACAAGTTTTCATTCCCTCCTTGTGAAACAGTCTAGACTAATTTACTTCAAATTGTGGTCAAGAGCATTACTAACACATAGGAGATGGTTAAATAAGCAGAATTCCAGACTCAGAAACAGTCAGAATATGCACTGTAATAAGATCTCCAGTTGATTTCATAGAAACATTAAATTTAAGTACTGATCTAGAAATCAAGACCATGACCCAAAAACTTCTCCTTTAGCTCCTTCTATAAAAGGACCAACTTGGATTTGAGTATTTAAAAAGAGAAAGAACAAATCTCAATAAAACACTTCAGTTTTTCCCCCTCCAGGATCTGTAAGAGGAGCTTTTTTTGGACCATCATTGGGGACTTGGAAAGGGATTTACCTAGTGAACCATAGTAACCACCAGCAAATATGTTTGGCATTAAAGAAACTGTCCCTTATGTCCAAGCATGCAGTTGGCCACCATGTTTTTTTCCTTCCTACATTGCTGCCCACTCCAAGTTTTCCCTTCCATCTTCAAGTTCTTATCATCTACAGAAGGGACATTAAAGTAGTCTTTATCTGTATTACTGGCTTCCCTATGTTGTGTGTGCTATCAGCCACCACGTGCTCCATCCCGACTGTCATTGGAATGGACAGATCTTCCTGGGAAGCAAATCTGATCCCCCTGCCACCCATTTCAAGTCCTCCAGTGACATCTGATGAAGCCAACACTTTTAAGCTCTTTGGTGATGCTGCTTTTCCTGCCAATCCAATCTCCTTTCTCTCATTTCCCAACTTGCTGCAGTATCTCGACACACACCTTCTGTGCTTCCCACTTTCCTCAGTCTGCCTCTTTGCTGGAAAAATTCAATTTTCCTATCACCTAAGTTTCTGCCTTTAATTTATTATTTGATTTTAATTTTTCATGTTGATTAATACATGATTACAGTAAATAATGATTGCATTCATCATCATTTTTGGTTCTTGTGCATAATATGTTTTAGGTTTTTTTTTTCTGTATTTAGGACAAGGTCTACAGGGTCTCAGTACACAGATCAGCCTCGCAGTGATTCTACTGCTTTCAGCCTCCCAAGCCCTGGGATTGCAGGTATGCCCACCACACCCAGTCTCAATCACCATCTCAGCATGCACCAGGGGTGAGGCCGGCACAGCACACTGGGGATCAGACCCCAGCCTCTGCGCTCTGCCCTGCTGAAGCAGGAGCTTTAGTCCACTGAGCTATCAGGCCAGTCCTGTTTCAGAGGGGACAAAGACAAGAGGTCAGCTCAGTTTGAAAAAAAAACAGTTACAGAAATTAGGTTGTGGCCTCTACTTCCCTATATAGCCACACAATGATTAATTGTAATGGTTTGCTTCCAGCTCAGCTCAAACATCACCAATAGTTATTCAGGTTTTGATCAGAAGAAACTTCAAGAGCTCCAGGTCAACATTCCCTCTCAGAAGTTAAGCTCTACCTGCATGTTTTTCTTCACTCCACACTCCTATTTCCTTTTCCTAAAACCCCAAATGCACCTTAAACTCCATGTTCTGTTGATGAAAACAATACTTGCAGTGTTATTTCACTTGAATGCAACATTACTATATATGAGGAACCAGTCAGGATACTTTACACATGTTTACAAGTGCATCCTTCACAGTGGCTTCATTGGGTCCTGAACTGTTCACTCTTCACAGATGAAGAAAGCAAGCACACAGAATTGTCAGTGCATTACTTGATTTGGGGTTTCTCATTTCATATCTGATTACTGCAGAATCCTTATTGGTGACTCCATTGTGCTGCCCTCCCCCTCCGAGATCATGCCCCAGACCTCTACAGCTCCACCTCGCATCCCCATCCTTATGCTCTCTGTGTTCCCTATCTGGCTGTTCTTTTGTAGATTCATAGGCTCATTGAAACCTTGTCTTATTGGCAAAGAAAAGACAGACTAAAACTAACTTATTCTATATCCTATTTTATTTGGATAATTAATTAATGCTGATACAAAGAGAAATTCAGAGTGTAAAGTGTAAGATGCCTACTAATAGTAGCCATACAATCTACCTAACATCTGAACTACAGTCATAGAAAAGTCTAGATACTATTTCTATTAATATGGCATTTTGTAGAATTCCCCTAACTACACAGATTCTATAACCTCTGTCTGCAAGGAAACTCAAGATGTTTATTAACAACTGATGTATCTACTAAGAACTATACTCAAACCATGGTAGCTCCCTTGCTGCATGAGAGAATGCATAGAAGCATTAAATTTAGGATTATCCAAGAACTGCTCCCACTCTTTCATTGGTATAGTTGAGATAAGAGCTCTATTACCATTGCCATTGTTAAGGTCAATAACAGAAGAAGTTATTGTAGCAAAAATTTCCCCCTTTGAGCAGTTCTATGATCAGAAATGGAAACCAAATACAGCCAAGATGTAGGATTTGGAGTTCAATTAAAACTGCATTTCCTGACACACAAATGGTGCTTCGGAGATAGAAACATGTAGCACAATCCCCTGAGAATTTAGAGGAATGTAGGTAAGATTTCATAAGTATGTGTGGGATATCCACACACTAAAGCACTAAAAGGTGATTCTGATATTAATCAATGATTAAGAAATACTACTGGGATTACCAACTTGGAAAAACAAGAATGCCAGTAGCATATATATTCTGCTTGAATAACATTACGAACTGCAAATAAGATACCAAAGGAATTGGGGAAGCAAGGGATGTGCCTTAACACAAATGGATTCTGATCGTGATCAAATAGGCTCTGCAGAACCTCATAAATGCTGACTGTTTCTCAAAGGTATCTAATTTAACAAAGGGAAAGGGATGAGCATTCAGCTGATCCTCTCTGTAAGTAAAACAAAAATGAAAACTTTTAGTCACTGAAGAGATAAATTAGCAATGAAGATGAGTATTAGAAGATGTATGGCAGTCTTTTCTTTTTATTGTAGTCTATTAACTATGATATAGACTATAATGTAACTTACAAATTACATTTAATAAATATACTTTGAATAAGGACATATTCAACTATGTATAAAAACAGAGATCTCTGGTACTCTCTGATTTCTGGATTGTAAGTGTGCAAAGCAATGAGGGTCAATTTTCAGAAGTCACAACACTGCTCAGGTTGATATTCCCCTTGTCTGCTAACTTCTGCTCCACTATTGCTCCTAAATCAGGAACATCAGTGAAGACAAAGCTCCAATCTAACACAAATCAGAACTACACAAACCTGCATGAGCTTTGGGTCCTTTTTCACCAAGACAGATCATTAAAAGCAGTGAAAAGATATCTTCTGGAGGTTTAATTAAGGAAGTTAATTCCAAGCCCATCATAGGCCCATTAACCTTTCTTTGTTCCTAAAATATCTTGTGTAGTGTCAAAAGGACACAAAGAAGAAAAAAAGGAGCAATGTATTTAAGCCTACTTAACCTCAGACTGGAAATGTGTCAGGAGACAGAAGCAATGTGATGCTCCTAACCTGTATTTATGGCACCCAACCCAGAACCGATATGCCTCATTTTGCTCTGATCTACTCGTCTTTTCTTTGCTACAGTATGGGGCAACCTGGCAGGCTAATTTACTTAGCATGTGTCTGACCTGAGCTATAAGAATTTCAGTTCTGGAAAATCTGGAAGGACCATACTATTTCTGTACAGGTAACAAGTGGATAGCTGGTTTCTGTGAAGATTTCTTGCTGCATGGAACATTTCCTAAGTCTTTCCGTGAAATGGTTCTTTTCACCCAGAAACACTTAGACACTGACTTCTCTCTTTCCTCTACTGTAAAAATGTGGCCTGACTGAGGCTTGGTTTATTTAGACGTTAAGGACAGTGATGGCAAAACTTTTAGAGCTTTCAATGATACAAACAGTGTGTGCCTCGGGTTTGCCATCACTGATGTAGGAGAAGCTGATGGCTCTATTTTCCTCAATGATGTGCTTTCATTGTTTTCACTCCAGAATAATTATGTAAGGCTAAGCACAAAAGAGAAGGGGTGAGAAGCCCTTACCAGAAGGTTCCTGTCCCAGCAGAAAAACATGACAGAGTCAGGGAAAAACAGCTATTTAGTCACCTCTTTTCCTCTAAGTACTCTACGTTGACCTTAGTCAATTAAGAAGAGAGTATTTTCCACTTATTCTTCACTAATAAGAAGTTACAAAAGTTCCCAAAAGTAGCCTAAGCATCCATGGGTCTATTAAATAGAAGAAGCTCGTGTATTTGTGGTGACTGTATTCTCCAAAAACCTCTCGCTGAAACTTCTAATATTGCATTTCCCATAAAACATAGAGCATCTATATTTTTGCTTGCTAAATTTAGCTATCTTAATGTCCAACTGGTAATCATCACCTATTACCATAAAACAAAGAAAGACTGCAACCAGCCTTACTGTCTCATTTTATGTATGAGAAATCCAAGCCCCAGAACTCTTTATTTTTATAGATGGAAACACTGTATTTTTTAAGCTTCTCCGGTAGTTAAAGGTAGCATTTCATCTGAACCAGAATCCAGCCAGGTTTGTATTCATCTTTCCTTGCCACTTCTTAAATAAATACGCAATGATTTTTTTTTTTTACTTCTGCTGTGTGGTTTAATGAGGATTTCCAGAATTTTGGCATTTCCTGACCATTAGTCTATTTGAGCCTCTATGTGAAATGCCATGCAAGGATAAAAAGAAGGGTCTTGCCAGAACTTTATTATAGCTTCTATATTTTTAATAAGTTTAAATGCTAAAGAAAATCAGAACTAAAAATTTTCAAAAATTACTGGCAAAGAATCAAAAAGTAATTTTTCAAACCTAAGAACAAATATGTTTCAAATATAAGTATTATGTGTTATATATCTTTTGGAAATTATCTGGGCCATCATAATTTTCTATCAGTGTCAATTATGCATGCTACTATTCCTAGCAAACAGTCACATAGCATGGCCTTAGCCAGCTATTAGATCACCATGTTCCATGTTAGAAGTGAAAGATTATTCAACTTTTTGATCAAAATTCACCTGGAACATACCTCATACTTGTACTCATAATCAATTCATTAATACCTAACTGCGGAGCATTACCTGTGAAATGGCAAAGATTAGGTATAGTTATATTAGCAGCAAGCTGGGGGATGCCTGGGATTTCACAGGACTCCTACCATCTGAAATGAAGTTTTCTTTTGCGTCACTTTCTAACTGAGCCATGCCATCTGCCCTGACTTTGAATAGGAAAAACAAAAACAAAAACAAAGAAAGAGCATCTCTCAAGATCAGTTTGGGCTTATATAGGCTGGTTAACTTTGCATGCTATATCTTATAATCTGAGCAACTACCTTGAAAGCAACAATATGAAATACATTAACCACTGTTAATTTCTTATTATTCTTCTTTTAAACTCTGTATCATTGTTTTATTTCTTTTTTATGCTACTAAAATTACCTAAACAGTTGGGAGAACAGATAGGGGCCAATATTTGGACTTTCTGCTTCTTTGGCTGAGCTCAGATTCTATCTTCCTTTTCCTTCTTCTCCTCTTCCTTTCCATCCCAAGCACCCTCTCCTTCATGTAAGGTCCCTGTGGCTCCCGTTGGCCAGCTTTAATTAGCATGTGGTATTCAGCATCATTACCATGTCGGTAATGTTAAATTTCATTGTACTCAAACACTCAAATACAGCTCATGACAGCCACTGGGAAGCTAGCTTGAACTAAGCAAGGAGATAATTAGAACAGGCAGGAGTAGAGATTGTTCATACCAGCCTCTCCTGCACTCTGACCCAACCAGCCTCTTTCAGTGTCATGTATTTCTTCCTTTGTCTTATTCATTTTCTCTCCAGTAAAGGTTACTCTGAAGCAAGTGCCTAATGAGGATGACAACATTTTGAACTAGAAAAGACAGCAAGAAGAAATACAAAATGCTTGTCCCAAGAAGCTTCTGCTGGTGAGGTTTAAGTCACTGTGGAATAAAAACAGAATGAATTACTCATATTGGAAATAAGTATATATTTCTGGCTCAGGGACTTCATTGGTATCTACACTGGATCTACAAGAAATGAGTAGTTTTCTTTGCATTGTACTAAAGAGAAAGATGAGAAATGTCATAAGTAATCACCAGATATACTTTTGCCACTTAACATGAAGTCCTTGTACCTAACCACCACTATCACCAATGCTGAAATACAGGCAAAGAGATTTCACTGGCAAACAGGAAGCTTTCTTTTATGTGGTTTGGATAAATCAATCAGCCTCATTGAAAAATAGGGAAAAGCTTAAGTCTGGGAAATATTATTGTAGAGGTATGGATAGAAAATGGCAAATTGGTGACTTAGCATCCAAACCTATTGGAGTTAAATTTAGGAAACTGGATTAGCATATGTGGATTAACTATTCCTAGGTGTAAGAAAATTTAGGAAAAAGTCTTCAGAAGAAAATACACCAGATGTTTTTACATGAAGATATGGAGGTAGACGTGACCAAGAAAGAATTCTCTGAGAAAGATAAATTTCAAATGAAGCATGACAAATGAGGAGCAGTCATGCTGAGAGCTGGAGATGGAAAATAAAATGGCAAACTCTCCTGAGGAAGGAGAGGTCAGGGAACATTCTAGAAACTGTCAGAGGGCCAGGGTAGGCTGAGCAATAGTGACAAGAGGAATAGGAGCATAGGATAGGGACAAACTGGTAAGAAGTTGGGCAGAAGTCAGACCCCATGGAAGATCTGCAGGCAGGGTAAGAAGTTTAGGTATTTTCTAAATAGAGTTGGCAATCACAAAAAGGATTTAATCGGGGAAAGACAGGACCTGGTTTTGTTTTTATTTTTTTTAAATCTTTCTGGATTTTCTCATTGGTTTGTTGAGGCAGGTAGGAGAGCAGAGAGGCAGCAGGAAGATCAGCTAGGTAGTCGCTGCAGGACTCTGGGAGCTAATAATGATAACCAGGGTTGGTGTGCTGGCAGGATGAGATGAAGATGATATAGTTTGGACATCAACTGTCCACCAACACCCATGTGTTCAGAGGCCTAAAGTCCAGCCTGGCACTATTGGGAGCAAAACTTTAAAATTAGAGTTTAGTGGGAGATTCTCAGTCTTTGGGGTAATGCCCTTCAAGGGAATTATCTTCTTCTTCCTCTCCATCCTCCTTGACCATGAAGAGGGAAGTTTCTGCTCCCCATTATGATGTGAGGCCTCACCATAGATCACACAAAAATAGAGCCAATTAACCATGGACTGAAATCTCCAAAACTGTAAGACAAAATACACCTTTTCTGTATGCAAGTTGACTATCTCAAGTGCTTTATTTTCGTAATGGAAAAGCTGACAATTGCAGATGAGAAAACAGTGTCAGGCACATTTGTAAATGCAGAGCCAGAAAGACTCACTCATAAAGTTGTCTGGGAATAAGAGATCTGAGATTAAAAAGTAACTCCTGAGTTTCTGGTTTGAGCCCATGAGTGAAAGGTGATGCCCTTTATCTCTGAAAGCAAAATGAGGAGGCAGGAGGTTAAAGCAGTAAGTTTGGGATCAGAAGAAAGTCTAAGAGTTCCATGTTGGGCATCTAAACACTGAGACTCCCCAGAAGCACCTCTTTGAAGATATCCTCTTTGTTTGGTTATCTAGCTTAATATATGAATCTAGGTCCAAGATAAGTGGTCAATTGATAAAGATATACCTGTGAGAGCGTTGTCAGAACAATGGTACAAAAAGTCATTGGGCTGTATAAACTCACTTATAAAAGAAGTAATGACAGATCAAGACCATGACCTGAGGTGTGAAGAGACTCAACTTTGTAGGAGGAAAAGGTGAGTCAAGGTGAGGTGAGCAGACTGAAGAGAAATTTCGTCTTCTACTCCAGTAGTGCCTACTTAGCAAAATGCCAGGTCCTTCTGAGGATTAAGGGTACCACACATAGGAAAGCACTGTGGAACCACAACTTATTATTTAATATGGAATAGAATGGTTACCTTATCATCTTATCTCTGGCTTACAGATTTGTGTGTTTTCTGCTTTTCCTCTCACTAAGAAGCAAAAACTTCCAACACTTGTTGATTCACTGATGCTCCTTGGCACCTAGAACAAGTGTTTATTGGTTGACAGGTCGGCCATCATTTTCACCATGTTCAAGAGGACAATCTCTAGTACCTGCACTCAGTTGATTTAAGGTAAGTTACCATTCAGTCCTTGCTGGTCCAGGCAGCTGCAGACTTGCAGGACAACATCAGAACCCTAATCCTGATGAAGGTATGCAGCAGTATCCCCTTCACTCAATTTAATATGAAGAAGAAATGTCCTCATCTGGTTAGTATGAGGTTTCTTCCTACCCTAGCATTCCAAGAAATCTCAAAATCAGACACAAGAGCAAAAGAACTCATTTGAACTAAAAGAAAACAAGGATTTAAGAGAAGCTTGTAGCAGAGCAAGACTTTCCCATATTTCTATGTGGGGAACATTCACTGAGGTATACCATCAATCAAAACAAAGTAAACCTTAGGATAAAATGTTGTGAAAAGTAAAAAATGAATCTTCTTACTTTCCCCTCTATCATGTTGTTCTTAACTATTTTTCAAAGAAGGGTTTTCCTTGCTTCTGTCTTGTTAAAGTCACATATAGCCTCAAAGAAAAATAATGGAAGATACTTTCACTTATATTAGAGATTTATCCTTTCTTCTTGGGGGCTGTCTAAGCATTCTTTTATCCCCAATTGACTTTCAGGGAAGATTCAGCAAGCCAAGGTCCATCTTTACTGTGAAAGGTGAAGGATTAAACCACTTGAGCCAGCAATAGTAATGTACCCTCATCACGCACAGCTTGTGAACATGTACTCCAACTTACCCACTCCCCATCAAAAATAAAACTGTATAGCAATAGCCAGTATCCTAAAGGGCTAGAATTCAAATTATAGGGCTAAGTATATGGCTGTACAAAAGCTTTTTGGGTTCTGTGTTCAGATAGAATTAGGTTCTAACTCTGACTTACTGGCTATGCAAGCTCAGACAGATTACTTCTGGGTCCTTTGTGTCATCTTAGAGATGGACTGATACTACCTACTTTGTGAAGTGACTCTGAGCACGAAGCACAAACAGTGCTTTCTTCCAGCATGGAAGAACATCAAAGTTGGTAGAGAGATGAGACATTAGTGCCCTCTTGCTATTTTACTGGGACTCTAAGGATTGGTGGAAAACCAGAAAATGCAGTCATAACACCAGATAATACTTTTAAGCTGTACCTATGTGTTAGAAACTGAGTGACATACTATGTTAAAAGTTAAGACATTATCCTCAAGTTGCTCAAGAAGGGATGGAACTGGAATATGTACCCAGAGTTTCTGATCTTCCTTGCTAGAATATATTGCCTCCTAGTTATAGGGAAAAGTATGGAAAGCACAACAGTTGAGTACCACTTCTTATTTCCCATGAATTCAGTTGGTTGGCCTTAGAAAAAAATCATCTAATTTCTCTGATCCTCAGTTTAAAATGAGGACCGTGAAACTATTAGATGGCTAAGGTTATATCTCCTGTACAATCCTGTGGTCCTATGATTTCATGCTTGCATTAATAGTCTAAGGGCATCACACTTTTCGAAGCTTGTAAATCACTTGGTTTGTTGAACAAAAACCATGAAGGAGAAATCAAGATTTCAGACAACTTAGTGGGGCTAAAATTAGCATAAAACAAAATCTGAAAACACTTCTTGTACCTTGACCCTCCAGAAATGAAATAAAATAGCATTTTTCAGAAGTAACAATGAAATATTCCAACATGCTCCACGTCGTTGCTTGGATAAAGTCACCAGCTTTATGCAGAAATGAAATCTTTCAGGTAATGGTTAGGAAAAACAGGAATGGGTCTGATAAGGCAAGTGCAGTAGGCCAGAAGGCAGTAGCAATCACAATCACAGTCCACAACTGAGCTGTGGATCCCTGTGGCACACAGGCACCCATGACCTAGAAAACATGGGGTTCAGAAACAAAGAAGCGATGCAGGCCAAGCACCTGATGCTGGCAAGAAAATCTCTTCTGACAATGTTTCTCTTCCTCAGCCTCATGGATAAATCAAAGAGCAGATTTTCTTGATCTGTCATGATTAGGCATCCAATTTCAGGTGTAGAATGGTGGTATTTCCCCAGTTCAACAGCAATGATTAAGTTCCATCTGAAATGGCTGACAGAAAAGCCCTGTCGTGGCTTCAGTCTAAATTGTTGAAGCATCAGAATTATGTGGTGCTTTTATTATCTTGTGGAATGCATGTCCCTGGGGTACTCCTTTGAGTTCAACTAAAATGACAGTTTAATTCTCAGTAAATGACTGCTAATTAAAATGCTGGGGGAAAGACTGTCATAATTGAATAATGAGAATAATGCAGCATACATTTGTTTAAAGGTTCCTGTAAGCTGAATTTAGGAATCAAAAAAATGGTCTCTAGGAGCTCACAGGCAAAGCCAGCTCTCTGAAAAACCTTTAATACTTAGCGTGTGTATTCACTGCACTAAGCAGCATCTTGAGCAGGAATTGTCTTAGAGCTGGTGTGAGATTCGAATTCTCACCTTCACACTTATCTCCTGCCAAGTATGAGTGAACATGTTCCTCCGTCTTGGATTTTGTGGCATGCATGTGGAGGAGAACCCATGGTACTAGAATCTGTTTGTGGTTTACTCCTGAACAAGGGGCTGAGATGTCCTCTGTGGCATCTCAGAGTGCATAGACTTTGATACAATAAAATTGCAGATTTACACAGCGCCAAGATTAGAAGTATTTGGAAGAAAGCAGTGTGGGTAAGTGGAAAGAGTGTTGGATTCAGTCTCAGCCTTGTCATTAATTCTAAGACAGGATAAAATTTATCCCAGTATCTCATCATCAACTAAACATGCTGGGAAGATAAAATGAGATAATATAGTGCATTTAAAAGTAACTTTAAAAGGAAAATGTAATTAAAAGGAGTAAAATCCCATCTTTAATGATTGGTTGACTCTCATGAATCATGAATAACACAAGTCTGGGATTTATTTTCCTAATTTAGATCACTCCGGTATCAACACATTTTAACAAGGTAGGACTGTAATAGGCAAGCTCATTACAGTAGTGTATTACTGGGGAAATCAGTATTATTCTAAAATACAAAATGTAACCTTAATCCCACACATTGTTCAGTTTATACACTAGCCCCCACTCTCAGCTGCTGAGATAATTGGATTGACTTTCATGCTTCTCAGTTTCTAAGTTTCCTTTATTTCTTCCATCCCAGTAATAGTTAATTTCAAAGGCTTCAGGATTGTATTGAATCCAGCCTATTCAGTGAGTTTCTGTCCTGTCCTTAAAGATCTATGGGAAAAATAAATTCTATAACCTCCTTCTATGCCTAACAACTTTTACAGTGAGTAAATTCTGTACAATCTGAATTCCTTGATTGTGAAAAAATGGCCCCAGGGCCACCCATTGGGAGGCCTCCCATACACTTCCTAATCCAACACAGTTTAGAGCCTTGACAGCTCCAACGGAGCTGCTTAGACACCCCCTTATGAATATGCAAAGACAATCTTTCACTTACAAAAGAAACTGATATAGCCATTATGGCCTGTGGTTAATCAAACCTCCATTCACTTCACTCTGCTTTGAGAACTGTCATCATGAAAAACGTGTTGCTAAGCAAACTTAGCACTAAGGACCTGGTTCCCCTAAAAAAAAAAAAAAAAAAAAAAAAAAGATTGCCTGGAGGCCAGCTTGCTTAGAAGTAAAGATCCAGGCTTTCAGCTTCTAATTTGATTTCCTGTAAAAATCCAAGCTCATCATTCAGTTAAGGGAAGATTGGAAAGTTGCTCAACGTCCTTCATTTAAACAAGTTACAGTTTACACACACAAATGCACATGCACATACACGCTCACACCAGGTCTTTCCACTCGCTTCTGCAACTGCTTCTTGGAAAACATCCAAGCTTAGGCCAAGGAGATGCATAATAGAGAAGCTGCTGACTTTCCAAGCATCTGGTGAATTCACAACTTTCATTGAGCCTTACATAATATGTCATCAATATTCATTCTCTCATAGACATCTATCTTAGTCATTCTCACCTCCCCCAGGAAGCTCAATCAAGAGAACCTATGAAGGACATTATATTGCAAATTCTTCATGAAGAATACATAGGAACAGAATTTCAGTGCCTAGTTTTGCAACTAATTTTCAGTGTGATTTTAACAGACCACTTAAAACAACCTGTGTCTTGGATTCCATATGCTTAAAATGGAGAAAAATAATTTCCTATGGCCCCAAGATAAAGCCTTAAACCTACCTACATGAAGCTTAACATATCTTATATATGGCCTAGGTTATCAGATTTTATCTACCTTGCTCAAAACCCCTAGAACACAGGCACTAATTTTCACCATGGATGGTAGACTGGTGGTCTCAATTTCCCATTCTCATGAACAGAATTTCACTTTTCCTCTTAGAAAGGAGATGTGAAGACCTCAGATATTTGAAAACTGATTGTTGGTATAAATAATCAAACACCTTAACCACTGAGCTACTAAATTTATTTTAGCAAACTACTGTACTACGTGATGGCTATACATTATATGTCCTGCAATGTTAACAAATAATCATTTTCTGCCAAATGACATTGCTTTTACCTTTCTCAGACTATGTCTAGGCCATAAATTTGATTAGAGGATGATGGTTCAGTTTTCTCTTGAATTTTTTTGTTTATCTGATATCCACTTATCACAGGGCTAATTATGTTTACTATATATTATTATTTATAGTCTTGATGTTTAGGCATTTGAAGATCTTCAACACTCATGGAGATGTTGTCCCCTCCCAGAACTAGCTGATTCCTGAAGATAGTGAAATATTGAGTTATCTTGCTGTGGAATGCTGGATTGTGTTGGATTGTGTCGTCGAATTCAGGCACCTAAATTATTTGAATGACAATGGAGTGCCCATCTTTGACAGGTGTAGACAAAGGAAAGGGTATAGAAAGGATGTGTGTGTATGGACTGTACAGTTGGGATAGATAACGCTGTGCTTCTACATAATTCTGTGAGAGGCAAGATTTGCACTAATGGTGCTTGGACAGGATAGTATGTTGGCTTCTAATACTATGGACAACCACTAGGAAAATAACATGGTAGAAAGTATTAATTATTGAATCTTTGATGTAATTCAGGTATAAAAAATAAGATATGTAAGCAGCTACACTCTCTTAATTTACTGATAAGAGACATGCTATAATAATGTCTGTAAGTATAATATCATGTATGCACCTTCTATGATACCAAAACATTATGAAAACAGTTTGCAATGTATTAATTTATGAAATCCATGTTGTCAAGGTATCTTAAAACTGTCTCATTGATACTTGTACTTCAATAAAATAAAATTTTTTTTAAAAAGTCAAAAAAAAAAGATAGTGAAATATTTACCTGGGAGTATACCTCCCACAGCAAACCAACATTTTCATAGCCCACAATCATCCCAGGACCAGGTACCAGGATTCCAGAGACAACTCCTGCAGCCCTGAAGCTTCTAGAGTTATTCACACTAGCCAGTGAGAAGCTGTTTACTTTGCCCTGCCTTGCCTTTCCCATGGAAAACCCGTAAAGAATGCCTTTGGCCTATGTCTTTCCTCTCGCCTTTCTGCCCCTAGTCAATACTAGCATTTCTGCATGGCCCTGTATGACACGTTGCATCTTCTTCTCTGAGGATGCAAGTGAACAAATCATTGTTGCACAGCCTTGGTTTCATCATGCCATCATCCAGTCACCTGAAGAAATGAATGTTCCCTGTGTGAGAATGAGACATGTACCAGCATTCAGTCTACTTTGTTATGGTGCTCATCTTATCTGATCTAGATGAGATAGCAAAAACTAAATTGCCCTCTGAGAAGATTTAACACCCACTCCACTCTTCAGGTCTTGAAGATAGGAATTGTGCCAAATCTATCTACCTCTATATCCCTGGCAGCACTGAGTACATGTGTAGGTTTGATTTATTTTGACTAAACAAACTCATTAATAAAAAAGAACACTGTAACATTTTCTATTTGTGTGATGGTGGCTGCAGGATAATCAGCACTTCTCTGAACAGAGTACCAAATTATTGGAGGATTTCTTAAAAGGTAAGATACCCACCTCCTACTTTAAGGTTTAATGAATCTCAATCATTCTTGGTAAGGCCCAGAAACTTTCAATTTAAACAAACTCCAGGCAGTCCTTGGACATATTTTAGCTAAGAGAACCTTTATTTTGTTTTTTTCAGTTTCAAAAGCCTCAATCTTGGCTTCAGTGGAGTTTTTCAGTCACCATGGAGCAATGCTGACCTTAAGATATGAGTTCTCAGGATCGTCCAAGAATTTGCTATTCATGCCTCACTTGAGGGCCTATATTTTTGAAATTCCCAAATAATGCTATCAGAAAAGCCAACTCTGGGTGACTGGTTCTTTATGTCAGATATATAAAATCAGATTGTCTTACATTGGATTGACATGGATTGATTGCTTAGGCTTTCCTAATAAGAAGACTAGCAAATCTTTCAATTTTTGCATCAAGAGGTGTGTGTGTGTGTGTGTGTGTGTGTGTGTGTGTATTCACATGTCTGTGTGTTGTGCGTCAGGTGTGTGTACACGTGCATGCACATTCTCATAAGTCCATGTGTTTATATGCTCTGGTTTTCATTTGTTTTGTTTTATCCAATTCACTCATTAGCATGCAACTAGTCAAGTGTGGCTTCTTACTGGTACGGGTCATGCACATTCCTTCAATCAATCACCATTACCTTTTGCCTTTATCTTATTCCCAGAACATCTGCAGAAGACCTCTATCTCCTTTGGCTATGTGGTATAGAAAGTTGTTTTGGAGCACTTGTGGATTTTTATACTTCTACATGAGTAAGAGCCATGAAAGTATACTTTAATGAATATTCAGCTTTGCACTGCTGAAAGATATGCCCCTCCGGGGCAGCATGGCCCAGTGTTGAGGAGGAGGACTGCTGTAATAACAGTTGATAGGAGTCAAGGTCTCATCCAAGCCTCAGTGAAGTTTTCCATCAAATCTTTTTCCTTAGAATTGACATTTCTTGGCACTTCTGTCAAGACTGTCCCCGTAGCTTCTGTGACAAGACAAAAATTCCTCAAGGGAAAGTAAGTGGTAGCATGATTTTCTCTCTCTCTTTCATCTCACCTACTGTTTTTTTTTTAAAGCATCAGAAAAATCCAAGGCATATACCTCTGAGCAGATGACAACATAGCCTGTGAATGAATAATTCAGTATAACTTGCATTCTCAGACCTCAATCCAGAGCTAACTGAAGGCCCTGCAAAATCCGAGGAACTTTAGCTTTTCCACGATCATCTTTGAGCTTATGGGAAGCTCACAAAATCACTCTGAAAGGCTGAGGTTGCCTCCAGAGGTGTCCACTGTGTCTCTCCTCTGCTTCATGGCCTATATTCTAGCTGCCTTGGGGTTTATTGATCTCATTTGTTGAGCCCCACTTTTGTTAACCTAGTCTGTCCTGTGAGGTCTCTGCTGCCACCGTTACATTGATCTTCTGATGGTCTGACCTGCTTCAAAGTCAGCAAGGTACACGGGTGGGGTAGAAATGGAAGGAAGAAAAAAGGAAGAAGAAGCAGAAGCAGAGTTTTTCTCTTCAGTATTAGAATTGTTTCATCAAGTACAAAAAAGTGATCTTTCTTCTGAGGTCTTTTTCTATGCTCTTTTGTTTTCTTTAAAATTTCAGACAATTAAAATAAAGTCATGTAGCAGCCATAACACTCTAACTTGGGATCAGACAGTGATGTGATGCAAGCATGCTCAAGAACAGAGCTTTTCCTCTTCTTGGACTGAAGGCCTTAGGCAGAAAAGTGCAGTAGCTGCCCAGCTCATAGGGGTCCTGGCCCCTGAGGAAATAAGTCTAGCAATCTTCCCAGCTAAGTCCAAAGGCTATAGAGATTTTGCCAGATTCTGCCACAAAATAGAAGGTGTGTCCTCGCCTGCTATCCAGTAAAATTGCCAATTAAATCCTAGAAATCAAATTAGGACTCATGGATGTCTGTAACTCACTAAGAAGCTGGCCCTAGGGAAACACTCACTGCCAGCAGGTGCTTCAGAGAAACTCTTTGTAATATTCGTGTCATGGTATCTAAAGATATAAAAAAAGACCAAGTCTACCAGCTTCTGGTATTTGAACCAGACTTCTGTTGGACCATATTTGAACAGGCAACTGTATCTGAGAGTGCCAGGAAAAGCCTTCTCAGTCAGGCAAGTAAGGTAAGCAAAAATTCTCCAGACTAACTAAGAACCAGTGTGGACTAATCCTACAAAATTCTAGCAACAGACTATGTGCACTATTGTTTCTCTCATATGAGTATTTGTTCCTTCCCACATCACTCGTGCACCACACATGAATAGCTGTTTATCTAATCTAATCTTGTTCACTGTGCTAGGTGCTGGGTATGTACCGCCCTTGCCTGACACAAAGCCTACAGGCTTGTGGCTGATACTATTCAGACCTCTATCTCCTCATACACCATGGAACTTTTCCTGAAAACCCTACAGGATCCAACTGTCACTAGTAAAACAAGATTGCAAACAATATTTAATTATTTAATTGTTAACTGGAAAGTAAACCGAGAGAATGAATGAAGTCTGCATATTTGCAGTCTCATCAAAGTGTTGGTCTAAGCAAAAAATACAGCTAAAGTTCTCTAAACTACACTCACAGTGATTGTCACTTTATCCCCTTGGGGGGAAAAAGCAGTTTAAGATTATCATGGCTATAAAGAGAGTAACTCAAATTGTGAACACAAATAATATGAACAACAGAATAAAACACATTCATATAAAAGACAATGCTATGTGTTCTTCTCCTGGCAATAAAAGAACATTTGAATTCTGAGTTAGCTGTTGTAAGAGTCCTTTCTTGTCCCCGTCCTTACCCATTGCTGTTAGATATAAGGCCAACATCTTCCACCCTGGGTAGTTGGTTGAAGATTTCTCAGCACATAATGTTTAGCAGTTTTTTAGTTATTTTTTCAAGTACATCATATAATAAACCTCAAACTATAAAAAAGTGAAGGGTGAGATACTTCAGGTTAAGGATGATGTCAAGAGAAGCTCAAATTGACAATGTGGCAAGAACTGACATGAGACACAGTTATTCTCAGTAAGTTCTTAATAAGAATTAACGTTTATCTCGCTTATACCCTTCACTTGACAATTAAATTCCTGAAATGCAAGAGAAGTTAAGTTTTAAAACACAGGAACATAGGCTACATTTTTGATAGACCCATCCACAGCTCACTTAAACATTTACTTAGGTGTGAAGTTTTAGATAGCATCTTATTTCTAAATAGCACTTCACCTTAGAATGGCAAAGTATGCAGCTGGTTAAATTTCTTAGACACAGGTATATAGCAACAGCAAAAGGGAAGTGGTAGATATTCATTTGCATACTCATTATTTATTCATTTTTCATTACTTCTTCATTTGCCATCTCACTTTCTGTCAGTCAATGAGTATTTGTTGATGACCTCTGTGGTTTGGACCTTGGGCTACACTATTATCATGTGCCACCCAGGATGGTAGCCCCCACTCTTATATGGCTGCAGTAATTAATGTTTAAAGTGAAATTTAAGTTGTTAACCATCCAGAAGAGAGTCTTAATGACATTATTCTCCTATAACAGAGGCAGTTGAGCTTAACATCACTATCTGTCTGAATATCAAACACCTTACACATAACATGGAACAGGTATTTTCCAACACTCATTGATATTCTAAATTTTAAATCCCTATAGAATGTGAAAAAACAATTACACATTTTTACACAATTAGAAATCTAATCATATTCAACACTGTAGCAGAATAGTCCTATGACATTTTTTTTTCTTATCTCTTGTTTTCTTTTTTTGTATTTTAGGGAAGGTTCTACAGGGATTCAGGGTCTCATTACTAGATCGGACTCCTAGTGATCCACCTGTTTACAGCCATCTAAGAGCTGGGATTACAGGTGCACATCACCACACCAAGTCTCATGCCATCTCAGTGCACCCCGGAGGGTGGGGCCAACACAGCAAGCCTGGGGATTGAACCCCCGGCCTCTGCACCTGCTTGCAGGGGCTTTAATCTGCTGAGCTATTTGGCCAGCCCTTCTTGTTTTCTTTTATTACATTGTTTTAGACAAACATTTACTTGAGAAAAACATAGCATAATTGATATGACATTAGAAGCAGTACACATTTAGAAGACCAGAATGATAGGTATTCCAAGCATGGTTTTAGTATTACACGGTGCTCAAAGGGGGATATAAATGAAGTTCCAGGGGCTGGGGAGATGGCTCAGTAGAATAAGTGCTTGCCTGGCAAGCTCAAGGGCCTGAGTTCAATCCCTTGTTCTGCCAAAAACATAAAAATGAAGGAGTATTTTGTAGTGAAATATATATATATATATATATATATATATATATATATATATATATATATATACACAAAATAGGATAGATATATAGCTACTTTTTCTTAGTTCAATGAGAAGAACTATTTGTACTTATAATGTTTAGACAAGATACTATGTTTGCATCTTGTAGTCTGAATAACTAGTACAGACAACAATATGCAATGTATTAATTATTGTAACTGTCCTACTAACCCATTTTGAAAGTTTCTCATTGCTATTTCTTTCTCATTACAGTTTTTTTAACCCAGTTGCTCTTTTCTTTTTTAATAATTTTACTCATTAAAGTTAATAAAAATAAATAAATAGGGCCAGCCAAATAGCTCAGCAGATTTAAGCACCTGCAAGCAGGCACAGGGCCCCGCCCCAGGGCATGCTGAGCCCAGGAATTGAGACTGGGTGTTGTGTCCCATCTGCTGTCCCAGCTCTTGGGAGGCTGCAAGCAGATGGTTCACTATGAGTCCAATCTAGCAGTGAGACAGTGAACATCCTGTAGACCCTTCCCTAAAATACAAAAATAAATAAATAATAGGGGGAAAACAAGAAATTTATAATTCACTAGCCAAATTCTAAGGAGGCAGAAACCTCCATGGTCAAAGGCTAACTTATTGGAAATTTTTGATATAGAAGACCTTATCTTTGAAGAAAAAAAAAATATATATATATATAGTGTTGTTATGGTTTGTGCCCTCAAAACCTCATACAGCCATGGGGGACTTTTCAGACATGGCTGGATCTCAAGTGAGTGAGGCTGGAATTAAGTGTGTGATGCTCAGACCAAGGCTGCATGATTACTGAACTAGTCCACTGATCAGTTTGTTACAGTTCCAGGAATGTATACTATGGAGGCCCTCCCTGGAGTGAGTATTATGTGCTCTAAAGAGTGAATAGCCTGGAAAAAATATAAGGGACAGAAAGAGGGCTGCTATGGTCACTTGTGGCTTGCTTCTTCCTGCCTTCTGCCTGCCTGCTCTGCAATACCCCCCCCCCAATGTGCCACCATATTGTGGAACCAACCAACCAAGAAGTAACTGAACACTAAATACCTGTGAGTAAAAAAATCTTTGCTTCTGTAACTTACAGCATCAGATATTTGGTCTCGCTGAGGCAATAATCACAAAGACAGACACTGTTTTGCATTATCTTCTGTTATTAAGTAGTACATCAAGATGTGCTAAAACATATAGAGCCAGGGCTCATCTCCTTACATCTTATTCTTGCTTCAGAAAAGTGATTATACCCCTTCCTCATCCTTGCTTATCCTATCAAGACTTAATATGCTGGATTCAGGGCAAAGACGAGACAGGATGAGAATGTCTTCCTGTCCTGGTCCAGAAAAAGTTCTCTATGACCACTGTCTCATGCCTACCTGTGAGACGAGTACCTTACAGTTTCCCTTGTCCTGACAGTCATTCCATTCCACTCACCAATCTCCAGAACCAGTTAGCCCAGTAATCATTTTTCCCATTATCCAATGCATTCCAAGATCTCCACATCTGAAATTGGTAATCTACTGTAGTTTCCCACTGCTGCCTTAACCTTTCTTCATTTATTGTTGACAACTACAAAAGATCTTAATGCAAACAGTCTAATTTTCTTCCCCTTATTTGCCTTCATCTCCATTTTTTCAGATGAGAGTGTCGAGGGTGGAAAATTCTCTCAAAGACTCTACAAGGCAGTAAGATATTCATTTCTCAACAAGTATACTCATCTTTTCTGTTATGGTTTGTACCTAGCTGTCAAAGACTCATGCTGTCATTAAATGGACTTCTAGAGTTTGTGATTAACTCATGATCCACTGGGATTATAGGTATGAGCACTGCTGGGATTATGGGTGTGACCCAGCCTAGAGCAGATAGCCTGAATGCAATTTAAGAGAGACAGGTTCGCTTTCTGTAGCCATTGTTGCTGCTACTCTTCCCATTTTCTCTTGCTGTTCAGCTGTTTTCTGCCACCATGAACTGCTTCTCTCTGCCATGTGCCAGTCTGCCTCGGAGCCAGCCAAGTATGGACTGAAACTTCCGTTAACTGTGAGCTGAATAAACCCTTCCTTCCTTCATTTTGGGTATCAGGTATTTGTCCCAGCAATGAGAGAAGAGTAACTGAGACACTGTCTATCTATACTGCTCACCTGATGCTGGCTTCCATGACAGATCCATTCCTTGTAGGACATCCAGGGAACATTCATATCTTTCTACCAGCAAATTAGGTGGTGAGAAGGAATTGTCCTTGATCTTTCAATTTAAGTAAGTTTCCAGTATACTTCCAGTATAATTAACTAGAAAATTAGGCTTCAAAATGTAAATGACATATTTCTGTATCCTAACACGAAAAAATAATTGATAAAGAAACTAGAGGGAGACTGGGGAGATGGCTCAGTGGAATAAGTGCTTCCTTGGCAAGCACAAGGACTTGAGTTCAATCCATGGTTCCACCAAAAAAAAAAAAAAAAAAAAAAAAAAAAAAAAAAAAAAAAAAAAAAAAAAAAAAAAAAAAAAAAAAAAAAAAAAAAAAAAAAAAAAAAAAAAAAAAAAAAAAAAAAAAAAAAAAAGAAAGAAAGAAAGAAAAACAAAAGAAAGAAACTAGTGCCTGTGAACTAATAAAGGTTCAAGGTCTGAACCCTAAGGACAACTCAAGAACTTTAACAGTGTTAGTGTTGCTCATGAAAGAAAAAGGAAGGAAGAAAAATACAGAGATGATACTACAGGTCAACCAAAGAAGCTGTGGAAAAGCTCAAGAGAAAATAAGAGTGTGCTGTTACCACTAAGGCCTTACCAAAACCTTCCCCAGACACTGGGCACTGGGGAAGCACTGCCTTCACCAAAAATAAAATTTAACAAAATAAATCGAAAAGAACAAAATAATGTTAGTAAAATCCCCTTTATGAAAGTCAACCCAATGAGTAAAGAGTAGCTCCAATTCAACACAACACTTAGTTTTCAAAAGCTCTTCAAGGAAAGACCTCTCCCAGTGAGCACCCAGCACTGGTTAAACAATTGCAGCAAAGTCTACACTGAGAGAGACATGAGAGATGAATGGGTCCCCACAGAGAGGGAACAATGATGGTTGGCCAGAGCCCCAAACAAGCCCTGGGTCCAGGAGTTTCCCAGCTGCCCAGCCACACCCAGCTATGGGTGTGGACAGTGATGAGACATAGAGCTTCTCTGTGTTCATCACTCAATGACTATGAATACCTAGGAACCTACCACCCTCCAGTCTCCAAAGAACAGGCCCACAAGAAGGCATTCTGCTTGAGTATACCTCTGTCCACCCAGCTGAAGCCTTCCTTCCTTCCTCTTCCCTATTTCCCAACCATCAGATTCCACAGTGCAAACCTGTACCCTCCTGGGCTGTCTCCCATTCTAGACTAGAGGTAGTTCCACTGGGGGAGGGAGCTTGGCTGCCAGGAAGGGTTCTGCCTATAACACACCTGGAACCACTAGCCTGGGAGCATTCTCAGTGCATTGGCAGCCTGAGCATGAGATTCTCTTCCCAGACTGACCCCTTAAGTAAATAGCCTCAAACTCATTTTGTAGCCTAGGTTGGCTTTGAACTCAAGCAATCCTCCTACCTCAGCTTCCTGAATGCTGGGATCACAGGAGTGCACCACCACACCCAGCTCTTTTAAGGAGATTGACACCAGTCTGCATTGGACATAATCTCCCATGTTCCCTGAACATCGTAATTTGACTGTGTTTCTACGTCTTTGTAGTCTTCTAGCCCTGATCTACCTTCATCCAGACAGCTGAATAGTGACATTCTCTCAAGTTTCCCAATTTTAGTCAGGTTTTAGATGGTTGCATATAGTCCAACAGTGAATGCTGATAAAGCCCTGCAGACTAAAGGAAGGAGTTTATATTCTATTTTAAGCATGAAGGGAGAGTTGCAAGCAAAAGAGTGACAGGATTTGACATGGCTTTTAAAAATACAGTGCTGGTGACAACATGAAGAGCAGACTTGTCATGGTGAAAGGAAGTGGAGGTGACAAGTTAGAAAACCATCTGGAACCACAGCACTGACTAGTACTCACGTCAGTCAGCCAGGTGATCAGTGCTGACCACTTGGGCTAAGGGAGGAGGAGCACCAGTGTAGACAGAGAGCAATAGAAGCATTACAGATGTAATCTGAAGGTGCAGGTAGTGGACATTCTTATACAGAAAGAGGAGCTCACTACCTCCCTTGTCCTCTTCAGGAGCACAGTGACTTATGAGAAAAGGTTTTCAGTAACTTTTAAATAGGAGTTTCATGTTAATTTATAATTAATTAGTAACACTGACATATTTATGTATAGATACTGGGCTTTTTCTAGGGACCTGTTTTAGAATACAGATACCAATTGCCTTGACAATTAAAGTGAAGTAAACTTTAATAGTAATTTCTTGCTGAAATATAAAAACGACTGATCTAAAAACCATAGCCCCTAAATGGAAGTTATCCAGTGTGAATGATAACTGTCACAACAGAAAAACAACACAAACAGCTCAAGGCTGCGTCCTTTCAGTCAGAATCTAAAATAAAATTAGAACATTTTACAGTGTTTTGAGAGTGTCTCCCGAAGTTGCTTCCAAAAATACCTTTAGTGATTATTATGAATATAATTTTTCAAATTTCGCAAATTATTAATGGCCTACTTAAAAGATTTTTCCATCCACACCCATGGAAAAAGAACCTTTGATAAAATGAGTGTAGTCTGGAATATGTTTCGTTCACTGGCAGTATTTTCTGCCTCATAATTGTCAGATGTCAGCAGACCCAGCATCCACTAGTGTTTGTAATTTAAATTCAGTCAATTTTGTGCATATGGCTCAGCCAAGGCATCACCTTCTGATAGGGTGATGCAATATCTTCTCCAGCCTTTCTGTGCAGAAAAGTCATTCTTACTGCCTGAAGCTTCAGTTCTACACAGACTGCCTTACCTACTTACTCAGACTCATCTTTTAGATTAGGTAATAAACCAGTCTTATATCCTTTAAAATATATTAGACAATTTCATCAACTCAAAGGGTGACTCACAAAAGACTAATGGTAGCAAATGTTTCAGCATCCCAAACATGTGTGCTATGTGAACTAGAAATAAACAACCTAACAAAGCCTTGAAGAGGTGCTGAGTGATTACTCTGGTCCTCAGATTTTACAACATCCTCCTGGATGGGTGGCTCAGCGTGTACATAAGAGGACATCGGGCAGGGAGCTAAGCATTCACTGGGTCATGATCCAGGTCTCTTGAGCAACATGTTTGTCAAGTTCAACATTTACAGGTCATTGTGCAAGAAGGAACTCACATCACTGTGAATGAAGAACATTTTACAAGCATGGTGGTGCAAGCCTGTAATCCCAGAACTCGGGAGACTGAGGCAGGAGGATTGTTGTGAGTTTGAGACCAGATTGAGCTACAAAGTGAGCTTAAGGCCAGCCTGAACTGCATAGTGAGGCCCTATCTCAAAAAAGACAAAAAAAAAAAAAAAAAAAAGAGTGGTCATCCAAGGGCAAATAAAACCCTCCGAGACAAAGAATTAGATATCAACAACTCACCAGCTACTTTTAGGGCACCACCCAAGGCTGACTATAATGATAAGCATTCCAATAAATCTCCGTTCCTAGTCCTTTCTCTAAGCAACATATGATTAATCCTTACCATGTACCTTACAAGCACACACAATGTACACCTAAATAAAGTTCAGCGTTGAACTCATTCACCCTTGTCTGAGTATACTTCAATTTTCCAGCTTTTTAGGCTAACAAATTTTTCTTGGTGATTTGATTAGTGTCCATCCAACTTTAAATTCTTTTCTTAGCAGAACAACATCCTGCTCAGGCCAAGCTGGGTTTCTGTCCTCTGTTTGATGGGGTACCCATCAGTGTCCTATTAACAAGTAGATGTATGCAGTGATCAGAGACCTCAAACATGAAGTTGAGGGACAGTCAAATAGCTCAGTGGATTAAAGCACCTGTAAGCAGGCGTAGGGCTGGTGTTTCCATCCCCAGACCTGCCTTTCCCACCCCGCCCCTGGAGCACACTGAGAATGCAATTGAGACAGGGGGTAGTGGCTCATGCCTGTAATCCCAGCTCTTAGGAGACTACAAACAGGCGAGTCCAATCTAGTACTGAGACCCTGAACACCCTTAGGCCCTTCCCTAAAATACAAAAATAAATAAATAAATAATAAACATGAAGTTTATCTCATATGCAAAATAAAAATTTAAACTCTAAATTAGAACAAATTATACAGACATCGCTGTCACATCATAGTATGTGGAAATTCCTAAACCCTGTGATAACAAAGAGTCAGTGTCAATCTGAGTTACCATAAATGTTTCTTCTATTCTTCAATAGAAAGTCAACATGCTCTCAGTGCTGTTATATCTTTTTGAATTCTACCATTGTATTGTTCTACCATATTTAACCATGTGTTTTGAAAAAATGTGCAAAAACAATCCAATAAATTTTTCCTATAAGATAGAATTGAAATACCCAGCTTTGTAGCTTGTGTGACATAGCACATACTCAGAATAGACAGCGATATCCCCAGAAGAGTATGGATTTCATTTCCGAAATTCGTCTGTAAACAATGCCAGATGCTTTTGCAAGTTTCTTTTTAAACTGCTTTCAGTAATCCTACCAGGAAAACAAATTATCAACCATCTTGGTCCCAGACAACACAAAAAAGCTACTGGATGTACACTGTTCCCCTATATCTGTATCCCAGGGATCACCAAAAGCCAAGATGCTTGAGCTTACCATTTCTTCTTATATGTGGTTCAAGTCAAATTGAAGTGCTCTATCATCACAGGAATTCCAGACATGAAGCTCTAAAACTCTCCTCTGGGCCCCAAAGTAACTTTAACTCCAGGATCTACTCAGTTTCCAATTGGAAACATTACTTGATTGCTCTTTTGGGGTCTGAGAAGGGATTTATAGCACCAGGAGTTACAAACTTGCTCCAAAAGACTCCCCTTCTGGTTGCTAAAGATGTTTTGCTAAAGTAGATAAAATGATAGTCCCTCCACCAGTTGGCTAATGGAGCCAATACCCCAAACTAGGAATCCATTGTACAGTGACATTAACTCTCTGAGCTCAAAATAACCAAAAATCTAACAGTAAACTATACCATGCCTGGTGTATATGGTGCCCACTGTTTGTCTAGAAACAAAAACCAAGGTCCCTGAAGTGCAGGTTTTTAATATTTTTGAGGTAGCTAGTAAATGTATTTCTTTATTTATATCTTTGCAATTGTCCTTCAGAGAAAATGAATGCTAAATCACCATCCTCAAAATGCCTTTGTACATTCTTTATTTATCAAACCTTTACAATATGGTGTGGTATGAATTCTGAAAGTCTTTGCAGAGACCAGGGAGGATGACTTTCATGCCATCAGAAGGTTGTTTGTTGGTGAAGGAGGGGGCAGGGCTTGCACTGATGTCAGAAATCCTGCACAAACCCATGTTGCCTCTTTGCTAACTGCATAAGCCTGGAAAAATTTCTACCTTCTCTGTGCCTCAGTTAACTCAGCTCCAAAGTGGGCATAGGTCCTCTGTCTCCCAGCCTGCCTTTCCGGACTGTTGGATCACTGAGATGCAAGAACCCTTTTGCAAATTTTGGCTGCAATCCATGCACTTAAATGTATGGTCAATTATAAAACTGAGATATCTAAACAAAGGGGAATGGGTGAAACTCTTTAGCAGACCTGGAAATGAAATGTGCTATTTTCTCTCTGAATGTGTCTCATTCCTTTAAACTCTAGGAAAAAAAAATCACACATCTTCTGGTCATGGTGGAACACACACCCATAATCCCAGTCCTCTAGGAGGCAAGAGGATCTCAAGTTCAAGACCAGCTTAGGCAACTTAGATGCTTAATAAAAGTTAAATGATTTCAAAAGGAGTCAGTGAAGGCCCTGGTTCATTGACCCCTAGCATGACAAATAAAGAAACAAAATTAAAACTTCTGAGATACATTTGGTAACAAAGCAAATAATAGCTGAAAGCTGACTGGACTTACACACCTCTTCTCCTCTAGTCCTCATAGAACCATAAGAGGGAGAAGCCTTTCCTCATGTTTACTGGGGAAAGGATTGAAGTCTTACAAGTAAAGCATTTTTACCTGCACACTGACCCCTCTTACAGCTAAGTCAGCAGTCCAACCTGTACTTAAAATCCATGTCCTTGGCCACTGTTCCAATTTCTTCCTACAGAACTGCAAGTCTGCACAGCGCAGAGCCTCTGTCTGGCCTCCACTCTCACCACCCCTGGGCCTTGGCCTCACACTATTCTCACTTTTGCACTTACACCCATTCTCCTCCTGGAATTGTCTCCGCTGCATCACTAGTCACACCGCAAGGCTCACAGGAAACCTTGGCCTTGGTGCATGCCTTTCTAATGAAGGTCCACGTTGTGCAAATCACCTTCTGCTCCTGCATGGACTGGTTAACTGTATTCAAGATGTGTCCTCTTGCTTGGGTTTTCCAAAAAGATATAGACTACATCATTTACCTCTATCTCTTCCTCATTCTCCCCTCCTTCTCTCCCTTTTTCCTTCCTTCCTGCTCCCTCTCTGTCTCTGGTTTCTCTCTCTCTCTCTCTCTCTCTCTCTCTCTCTCTCTCTCTCTGTCTCTCTCCATCTCTCAATATCTCCATCTCTCTGTGTCTCTGTCTCTGTCTCTATCTCTGTCCTCTCTCTTTCTGTGTGCGTGTGTGTGTGTGTGTGTGTTCAAAAGTGCCTAAAACCTGTACCAGATTAACAGAACACTTCTTAACCAATTACTTGGTAACATTAATAATAAAAAAAAAAACCATGCTCTCTACTCAAGTCCAGGATGATCTTCTCACTTCTGACAAAGTGCCCAAGCAAATGTCACATGTGAACCATGGGCTGGTGAGTGAGCCAAGATATATTCCTCCTGCAACATGTTCAGGTTTTCTGGGAGAACAGATAAGCTGTGCACGAGGCTATGGGAAGCACAGGTCCCTGCAGAGGCACAGCATAGCAGTGACCACCCACCAGCCCAGTCCGTGGGGCCAGGAGAAGTCTCTTTAGAGAGTTTGATGACATGGGCTGAAACTTTGGTGATTGTATAGTAATAACAATAAATTGTTGGCTATATTACACTGTGTACTTCAAATGTGTGTCTTTCTGCCTGATCTCTTCAATGATTTGAAAGCAGATGCCATCACTCCATCCATTTTATTGATAAAGTGGCTGCAGCAGGATAATTTGCTCCAAGTTACCAGTGATGGTAGGAGTCATGCAAATGCCAGCCAACTGGCCTCTGGGGACCACACCTTTAACTAGCATGCTACCTTTCTTCTGAAGTAGATTAATAACTAAAAAAGAAATAGAAGAGAAAAAAGAAGAGAAGAGAGGAGTGAAGAAGAGAGGGGAGGGGAAGGAAGGAGAGGGAGCAGAGAGGACAAGTACCATGAATTTAGAGAGAACTCGAGCAAGTTATTCTGGGAACTACTGTAATTTAATGAGTTCTAGGTGGGTCTGGTTATGCTGCAATGGATTTTCAGTCATTTCCTGCCAGGGCACCAGATGGCGACTCCACCCTGTTAGGTGACCTGCCTTGCAGGGAATCTTGGTTATGCTAAAGTCCCAGGCACTGATATATTGACTCTAGGGTCAAACAGAGTTCTCTCTCCTATGTATCAGCACAATCTCATAGAATCAGGATCCAGGAAGATTCTCTGGTCCTAGAAGAGAACAGAACTAGAATAGCCCATCTCTTTGCTTCCAGAGATTTCCCCTCACATTATTAGATTTAAGAAAAACATCTACAATTCCTTTAGTTTTTCCTCTTAATGCCAATTGGTCCTTTCTAGGAAGACATTCTTCCTTGTGTCTGATGTAAATGATTTGTGCTTATGATCCAGCTTCACATCTCCGCTATTTTCATGAGTGGTATAATAGTAAGCTATGTCTTAGGAAGGGACCACCTCAGAAGGGTCATCAGAGGATGACACAGCCACACTTCAGACCTTCCGTGAGAGGGTACTATTTGGCTCTATCACTTGTGAGTTCTGTGACAAGAGGCAAATTATTCAACTTTTTAGTTATTAGTTCTCAGTTATAAAATAACACCATAAGATGGCTGACACATGGATTCACTTTGAGGGCTAAGTATAGACCAGATCATAACAAATGCTTACCAAATTTCAGCTTTAAAAAAAAAACACAAGACCTAATTCCACACCTGTATCTTAAACAAGTCTGTATACAACTCAGGAGCTAACAAACACATTGAATCAACTTTTCCAGGGAAAATAAAAAACTGAATGCATAAAACATAAACTTAGACTTTAAGTTTTCTTATTTTGTACTAGTAGGCAGAAAAGCAGAACATCTGCTTTTAAATGGAAGTTACACATGAGTGATAGAAGTGTTAAATAAATCCATAAATGGTGAAGTAAAAAGATTAAAGAGATAGCAATCATCTTGCTGTTGCCATGACAACAAGGCATGATACCTGGACAAAGATTTTGGTCATCTCTTAAAAAGAATAGCCAGAGATGTTTCCATCTATTTCAGGAAGGGCGAAGTCTTTCTTTGTCCTCTACTAAAGATGCACATCCACTCATCTGCTAAATGTCTCCTAATTAAACAGGGCCAAGAGCTGAGAGGAGAGAGGTGTCCTACACACATGGGTGGCAGGCTGCAAATGGACTGGCAGAGGGCCAGGAGGCAAAGGCCAAGGTGGATGAAAAAACGCAAGATCCAACTGCCCAAAACGTTGAAGGGACAGTCACTGAAAACCATCATTCTCCTGCTCGCATTTGTGTATTTTCTTCCTCTTTCACAATATCTATTATACATTTGGGTGCTTACTTACACTTTTGGAGAAAAAAATGAAAAAGAATGAAAAGATGGAAACAAAGCTTTTATAAATAAGGAGCAGAAAAAAGGGCTGAAAGTACAGCAGGGAGATGGGAAAAAAGTCAAATTACATCATGTCTGGGTGTAAATACTCTATGAAGACAGTGATCACTATGTTCACCTAAATTGTACCAATAATCTTAATAAAAAGGAATCATTTTTACATGTGAAACTGCTCAACTTCCATATGTTAAGCTTACTAGAAATTGAATCCTAAGCCAATAGCACTTCCTTTTTTATGAACTCTAATGATACTCAGAAAGTCATTTAAAAACCTGGTAAGCAAGACTTTCCCAAAAAGTTATTTTCATAAGTGAAGCCATGAAGAGTCTGTGACTCAAATGTATTCCTTCTCCATCTCTTCAGATATTTCATGTGTATGTATTTCCTTCTTTCAAGCTGCAGTTTCCACTTACCACAATAATTTTGCACACCTCTCTCATCATTTCTTAGTTAATCTGTTTTTTTTAAAGGAACACACAGAGGTTATTTGTAATAATATTTCCTTTAATTGCATATTTTTTAAACATAAGACTATTAAACTAGCTGTCCATGAAAGCAGTTATTCAACTCTCCTCTAAGTTTCCCCTTCATCCTGAAAGGGCCTCCCTCATCAAGCTCACTAGCATCTCTTGGCTGCCTGAGAACAAGCACTGGAGAAAAAAAGAAAGAAAATGAAACAAAGAAACTTATTTTCCAGATCAAAGTAATCCCTACTCCATTGCCATGGCTCCAGACGTCTCTTTTTGCTTTTCACTGACCATACAAGGTTCTTCTCTCTGCTTCATTTTGCTTTTACCCGAATTTGTTTTCTCACTGGGAAGAGTGTTCATTAAAGTATTAGTTTAGGTTGATTGGTTCTTCAGCAACAGAAGAAGCTTCTATTTGATGTGATCTCAAAACAGTGACCAGATTATTATGCAATATGGAAATAAGTCAAGACAGACAGCTTCCCCTCTGGGACCCATGCAGGATCTCAGGTACCCGACTACACACCTAGCTGTTTGGCCTTCTCATGGGCACTTTCATAGCCTGAGTTTCTATCCATGTCCCTGGACACTGTAAGTCTGCTCCATGTCCTGTTCATTGAGCCCCCACCCCCTTCCTGTGGACCTGAATTCTTCCCAAGTGGCTGAGACTACTCAGTTTTGCCTCCATTTATATCAACCAGTGGTGCATTCAATAGAAAGAATGGGAAGGGGAGAGGAATGGCTTTGATGTCTTTCAGGGCCAGAAATCACTTGGATGTTCTTCCAGGGCCACTTGGCAGCAGGTAGAGGGTGTGACAGCTGAAGGGGAGGATGGCAGCTGGGATGTGACTGCTCAGCCGTAGTCAGATACTGCTTGCCCCTTACAAACTGAGATTTTTATTCCTGTAGTCCAGTGGGAGGTGGGAATGAGACAGATCAGTGAGCTGCTCTACATCTTATGGGGAAAAGAAAATTTACAAATTACCAGAAATAATATGCCAGAAGACTCCACTTCTTTGAGACCAACTGAGCCAGGTCTTTGTGTCCAATAGGACAGCCAATAACCATTAGATGGCACAAATGGTCCTTAGCCATGAGGACCTTGAATCCAGACTGGAAGCCTCTCTTTACCCATCTATTAAAAAATAGCTTGCAGTAACTTTGTTGTGAGGATTAAGAATGATAAAGTTATTGAATATTTACTCTGTACCATTTTAAGAAAGGAAGGAGATGTTGTTAGAAACCACCTGGATTCATCACTATGGAAAATGCCATCTTCCCTCTTTTTCTACCTGGAAATTCCTACTAATTTTTCTACCTGGAAATTCCTATTAATTTTTTAAGCACCCAAATTGAATACCATCTCCCTTATACAAAGTCAGATGTTCTATCCTCTGTACTTATTTATTTGTATATAATTTAATAATTAATATAATAGTATACTTCTGTTTTTCTCAACTGAAATTTTTAATGGTTTTCCTCATTCGAATTTGTCCAGCGTCTGATTTGGTATAAAATGATATTCAGAAAGTCTGTGTTGAATGAGTAAATAAGTTGCTCCATAAACCACACCTAAAGGAGTTTCAATTTAGATCCAGAGAGGTCAGAGACTCAATTTTAAGACTGGCATCCCAATTGCGGACATCCTAAATGCCTAGGTTCATTTCAAATCAAAACAGCCTGGTCTTGGGCAATTACCCTGAACTTTCTGCATCCAATAACCTAGGCTTTGAAAAATGGAGCCCATAATCCACTGAGCTGTGCTTCCATAGTGAATGCCAGCAAAGGCTTTTTAAGTGGCAAAGAAGATAATTATGGAAAATACCTCTGAAAAGGAAAGTTGGCGATGATATGTGTCAGGTACAATGACGAATCTTCCTTCCAGGATTTCCACTACATTTCATTAGAAATCAATCAAGGTCTTGCCAAAGATTCCAATACCAATAGCTTGCATGACGATGTATTCTCCAAGCTCCTGAACAACTGTAGAGAGTACTGGTTGGAAAGTACACTAGTGCTGCGGCTCCTAGCTTGGGATTTCTGTGTCCTCTGCTTCACTCGCAGCTTTTGCTGTTGCTTGTTTCACCTTGGCTCCTGACTTCTACATTTACGGATCATGAACAGATTGCTCAGATGTGCTTGACCTTTAGAAATGCACTTGTGCGCCCAGGAAGTACATGCTCATTTATCACTGTCATTTACCAAACGTTAGCTACAGAAATAGGTGCCTGGGTATGCCTGAAGGTAACTGTCAGCCTACGGACACAAGAAGTGACAATTTAGTCCAAAGGAGATGAGAAAACATGAAGACACTGAAAAATAAGGCTGTTGATATATGTGTATGTTTGGGGGCTTTAAAAAAAGAACAAATGTATGTGTGGTGTGTATTTTATTATTTCTCACACCATGGAAATACAAGCCATCCTCTGTTCTAGACAGCCTGTACTAGCAGAGTAGCTATACTTCAAATAAATTAAAAGTGATTCCATAGGCACAAATGCATGTACACACTTGGCTCTGCAATTATTTTACTGAAAACAAATTCATTATTACTTTACTTTGCAGTGAACACACCCAGGTTAGAAGTATGTGCCATAACAGTGGGTAAAGCCGGTCTCTACCACTTCATTTTCATAGTTATTCAACAGATCACTATTGAAACGAGCAGGAAGAGCAAAGAAAAACCATTGGGGTTTGAAGGCAAGAAATAATGCAAGGTCAAAAATGAGTGGGCAACAATTGTCATGCATAGGTATGTTCTTTAGAAAAAGTTTCAGTCTTTCCCATGCTGATTATCAGTTTCCTGTCTACCACCTTTCAGATTAGAGAAGGACCTGAACTGGCTACATAAATGAAATTGAATGAATTTTGTGTTTTGGAACTATAGGCTGTTGTCTTATTACCAGAACGGTTCGTGGTCTGCCATTACTCACCAACGTTAAATGTGGGAGGTTTGTTACACCTATAATTAAAACTCTGGTTAGCATCCATAGTAGCTGATTGGGCTTAACATTTGCCACTCAGAGCTCTTTTGAAACTTATAATTAGTTGAAAAATAGAAAAAGTGACTGCATATTCTTATTTTTAATATAACTTAAGGGTTTCCACAGAGCCTGAATGCCATATATAGAAACACTTCAATTGCTACAAAGTTAGACTAAATGATTTCTAAGACTTATAACTGTAAAGCCTTTAGAGGAATCTAAATCTATGACAAGGTCATAGATTTGACCTTCTGGACAAGGTCAAAGCAGATAACTTTGTAGATGAATATACTTTCAAAATTCCCAGTCTTTTATTTCATCATAAATCAAAATATGGAGAAAACAAAATCTGCCTGAACATAAATTGAAAGAATCAGAAGAAACATTGGCAATTTCGAGATTCAGGAACTCAAACCTCTCACCTCCATGGATCAAGCTCTGAATCTAAAAGGATTAAAGTCTAGAGAATAAAGGGCATGGCATAAGGAAGACTGGTAACTTTTGTGGGGAAGAAGAGAGAGAGTGGTGTGTTACTATGATCAAAACTTCCATCACACAAGTCAGTTAAGAAAGGAATATGGAAGGCAATCATGTAAAGAAGAGTAGAAACACTGAGTGCATATACTTAGATATCAATGCCAAGATATAGGCATTGAAACTATCAATTTGTGGAAACTCAGATAGATTTACAGTCTATAGATTGATAGGAACAAAGACCCAAGGCTGTTAAATTATAATTTGGGTGTTTTAATCTTTTATTTATTTGTTGCAGGGTCTCCCTATGCAGCTCAGACTCCTAGTGATACTCCTGTCTTAGCCTCCCCAGTGCTGGGATTACAAGGCATGTGCCACCACACCCAGTTCTAGGGCCAGCACGACACACCTGGGGTTCCAGGGCCTGCACAGTATGTGGTATTGAGGTTCAAACTCAGGTCTTTGTGCTTGCCAGGCAGGCACTTAGCTGCAGAGCTATCTTCCTAGCTCCATGTGGATGTTTTAGGTTGAATGAGAAGCAAAACTATAATTAGAACCCAAGCCCCAAGATCTGAAAAACCAAGGAAAACCATGAAATGATGGTAACTTTTTTTCTTAACAAAATAAAAAAGCAAAAACTCATGTGCTGTGTGACAATAATTTATAAGTATGTGCAATAATACATAGATAAAGTGCTTTTATCTAGTTTTCTCAATAACCACCTCCATTTTTTTTGCTGGTTCACTGTAATGTATAACCTTGCCAGCTTGACTACATTGAGAAATGCCCAGGAAATCAGTGAACTGCACTCATGGGTTGTCTTGAGAGGATTTCCAGAGACACTTGGCACATGAGACAGCAATCAGAAGGAGACCTGCACTGAAGGTAGGCAGCACCACCTCAGTGCTGGGTGAAGCCGGCACTATCAGACTCTTTCTACATTTCTCTCTCTTTCCTTCTCAGCTACCATGTGGTAAGCAGCTTCCCTCAGCTTTGCCCTTCTACCATAGTGCTTCTCCTCACCACAGATCTAAAAGTAATGGAGACAATGAACCACAAATGGAAACCCCTGAAACCATGAACTAAAATAAATCTTTCCTTCCTAAGGCTTATTTTCCCCAGGTATTTTGTCAAAACAAAAAGCTAACACATTTACTCAGCATTACTCATGGCTTTTCTTTTGTTTTAGATTCATGTCTTTGTCAAGTACTATTTGCTTATGAATCAAACCCAAATACTGAAGAGCAATGTCTTTCATTCACCCAGCTCAGTCTCTTGCTGCACTCAACACACTAGCTGATACCCAAATAATCACTGAAAATGGTTAATGCAAATTTAACTTCCATTTTTCCTTAAGGAACAGGGATTCGTAAAAGTACTCTATAAAAGTTAGTAGGACCCACCGCGCCGGAGGGACCTCTCCCAGCAATCTCCTTTCACACTGATCATGATTCCATCCCCGGGCCCCAGACTCAGCACAGCCCAGCCAGGAAACAACAGAGGGGAACCACAGGAGCTGCAGCAAAAAGAAACTGAACACAACAGCTAGATCCAGGCCAGGAATAATTGGATAATCTCAAACTTAATAGACTGGCACCCGAATCTCATTACACACTAAGGTTATAGCTGCACCAAAGCTCTACACCAAAAGTCAGAGGTCAGTACTATACAAAATGACAAAGACAGGAAGAAAAATGCAATCTCAGGCCTTGAGTCCACCAGTAAGTGCAGAGGACACCAGCTCAGCTGAAATGAATGAATTAAGAGATACGAAGCAAAGGAACAACAGCAGAAAGGTATAGAAGAACTCAGATGAGAAGTAATTCCTGAAATAAAAAAAAAATCTGAATTCATAGCATCTGAAATAAAGAATCAAATGCAGAAACATCAAGGGAAACCCAATGTTTACACAGAATACGTGCAGAGAGCACCATTCCAGCTGAAACATATGAATTAACAGCGTCTGAATCAAAGAAGCAGCAGCAAAAGGGTCATGAGGAACTCAAAGCAAAAATAATTTCTGAAATCAAAAAAGAATTTTATGAAAAAAAGAATTCTTTGAAATCATAGCATCTGAAATACAGAAACAAGTCCGGAAATATACAGAGGAAATCCAACTTGGAAGAAACTTTGCAGAAAAAGAATTACTAACTACCTCTAAAGAAGACATGAATAAAAAATACAGGAAATCAGAAATATGACGGATTCATTGAATGAGCAATACAGAAAAGAAATAGAATGCATGAAACAGAGTCAAAGAGATATAGCGAACTAAAAATATCAATCACAAGTCTACAAAACCATTTGAGTGAAAGGGAAGACAGAGTTTCAGATCTTGAAGATGCAGGTGCAGCTAGTGAAAAGGTGAGAAAGGATCCCTTAAGAACAACAAGAATGCAGGAAAAAATTAATCCATCGCCTGTAAGATGATGCCAGGATGAACAATGTGAGAATAATTGGCATCAATGAGAATGAAGGAGTCAATACAAATTACATAAAAAGAATTTGGGGAGAAGTAATTGTAGAAAACTTCCCAAATATGAGGAAACAATCCAACATTCAGGTAACCAAAGCATACAGAACACCAAATAACTTCAACCCAAGTAGAAACACACCGAGACATATAATAGTTAAGATCTCAGAAATCCAACACAAAAATAATATACTGAAAGCTGCTAGAGAGAAGAAGCAGCTCACATTCAAAGGAAAACCCATCAGAATTATAGCCACTTTACTACACAAACCATGAAGGCAAGGAGAGCATGGAGCAGAGTTCTTCAAGTCCTGTACGAAAACAAATTCTAGCCCAGACTCAAAACTCTCTTTCAAATTTGATAGAGAAGTGAAATACTTCCATGACAAAGAACAACTAAAGAATTTCATGATGACAAAGCCATCCCTACACAGGCTGCTGAAAGATGTTCTAGAGAGAGACCGCAATGACCAGAACTCCAGAATGAGGACGGAAGTAACCAACTAAACAGGACACACAATTAAACACAGGATACAAAGGAGTAAACAACAAATACCATGACAAACATAAGTCAACACATTTCAATTATAACCACCAATGTAAATAGACTCAATTCACCAATTAAGAGAAATAGACTGGCACAGTGGATTAGGAAACAAAATCCAACAATATGCTGTATACAAGAAACACACTTAACTCAAAAGGACATTCATAGGCTCAAAGTCAAAGGATGGAAAACAATACTACATGCCCTAGCACCTCAGAGAAAAGCAGGAATAGAATAGCAATTCTGTTCTCAGACAGTCTCGACTTCAAACCAAGAAGAATTAAGCGACACAAAGGCCACTAAATATTGGTCAGGGGTAAAATTCAAGAGCAAGAGGTAACACTCATAAATATCTATGCACCAAACACAGAAGCACCCAACTATGTAAGACAAATCTTAATGGACATGAAAAACCTAATGTCTAAGACTACAGTCTTAACAGATGACCTTAACACACCCTTATCTCAAAAAGATAGATCAATCAGACAAAAAATTAGCAAGGAAGTAGCAGAACTGAACCAGAGCTTGGAATAAATGGACCTGGTGGACATATATAGAGTGTTCCACCCAACCACAGCTGAATACACATTTTTTTCAGCTGCACATGGGTCATTTTCCAAAATAGACCACATACTACAGAAGTCATGCATAAGTATATGAAAGAAAACAGAAATTATCTCATGCATGTTATCTGACCACAGTGCAAAGAAACTGGAACTAAATGACCAAAGAAACCAGAAAAACCCACTAAATTCATGGAAATTAAACAACACCCTCCTCAGCAATCAATGGGTCACAGAAGAAATTAAACAAGAAATTAAACAATATCTACAATTCAATGAAAATTCAAACACAACTTTCCAGAATGTATGGGATGCGATGAAAGCAATTTTTAGAGGGAAAATCATAGCTATGCACTCACACATTAGGAAAACAGAACAGGAACAAATAAACACCCTAATGTTGCACCTCTGACTCAAGAAAAAGAAGAACAAACGGAACACAGAATGCAAAGATGGGAAGAAATCGTAAAAATTAGAGCAGAAATTAATTCAATTGAGATGAAGAAAACAGTTCAAAGAATCCACAAATCAAAAAAGGTGGTTCTTTGAAAGACTAAATAAAGTTGATAAGCCTCTAGCCAACCTCATCAAAAAGAGGAAAGAAAAAATTCAAGTACATGAAATAAGGAATGAAAAAGGTGAAATCACTATAGACCCAGCGGAAATTCAGAAGATTATCAATAGTTACTTCAAGAATCTTTACACTCACAGAATAGAAGACACAGAAGAAATGGACAGTTTCCTTGAAAGGTACAAATTACCAAAACTGAACCAAGAAGATATAACAACTCTCAAGAAGCCAATAACAGCCAACGAAATACAAAACGTGATAAAAAGCCTACCAACAAAGAAAAGACCAGGTCCTGATGGATTCACAGCTGAATTCTATAAGAAATTTATAGAAGATATAATTCCTACACTCCTCAAACTCTTCAATGAAATTGAAAAGGGAGCAGTCCTCCCAAAATCATTTCTGGAGGCAAATATTATATTGATTCCAAAACCGGGGAAAGACACAGCCAAAAGAATGATACAGAAATTCAGGAGCATAACAGGATACAAAGTCAATACTCAAAAGTCAATAGCATTCCTCTACACAGACAGCAAGCACACTGAAAGGGAAACAAGAGAAACAATACCTTTTACAATAGCACCGCAGAAAATGAAATACCTTGGAATTCACTTAACCAAGGAAGTCAAAGATCTTTTCACAGAAAATTACAAAACCCTAAGAAAGAGATTATAGTGGATTTCAGAAAATGGAAAGATATTCCATGCTCCTGGATAGGAAGAACCAAAATTGTGAAGATGGCCATACTCCCAAAATTGTTGTACAGATTTAATGCAATCCTTATCAAACTTCCACCAACATACCTCCCAGACATAGAGAAATCGTTTCTAAAATTTATTTGGAACCACAAATAATAGCAAAGTCAATTTTGGGCAATAAAGACAAGGCAAGAGGCATCACAATTCCTGACTTGAACTTGTACTACAAAGCCACTGTGATAAAATCAACATGGTATTGGCAACAAAACAGATGTGAGAATCAATGGAGTAGACAAGAAGTTGCAGAGGCATCTATGAACACACTCAGCCATCTGATCTTCAACAAAGGGGCTACACAAGCTTACTGGAAGAAAGATAGCCTCTTTAACAAATGGTGTTGGAAAACCTGGCTTTCTACATGCCGTAAACTAAAACTTGACCCAGCTCTATCACCATGCATTAAGCTAAAGTCAAAATGGATTAAAGATCTAAACATGAAAACAGAAATACTCAATCTCCTGAAAGAAAAAGCAGAAGGAACTTGAAGACATAGGGGTAGGTAAAGAGTTCATGAACAAACATATATCCGCACAGGAAACACTTGAAAGAATCAACAAATGGGATCAACACTTCTTGAGGAGTTTCTGAACATCAAAAGAAATTGTCAACAAAGTGTAAAGATAATCCACAAATTTTGAAAAAATCCTAACTAATAAGCAATCAGACAAAGGTCTGCTGTCTAGAATATATAAAGAACTAAGATATAATGGGGCCTTCAAATTTAAAGACCCAGTTCAGAAATGGGCATCTGAGATGAATACACACTTCTCAGAGGATGAAATTAAAGTGAATAAATATATGAAAAAATGCTCTACATCGCTAGCCATCCGTGAAATGCAAATAAAAACAACACTGAGATACCATCTCACTCCAGAAAGAATGGCTATCACAAGGAAATCAACCAACAACAAATGTTGGAGAGGTTGTGGGGAAAGGAACACTTCTCCACTGCTGGTGGGAATGTATACTGGTACAACCATTGTGGAGATCAGTGTGGAGACTTCTCAAAAGGATAGGAATGGAAATCCTATTCAAGCTGGCTATCCCCCTAGTGGGAATTTTCCCAGAGGAACTGAAAACATTATATCATAGTGATATATGTGTACCTATGTTTATAGCCACACAATTTGTGACAGCAAAATCTTGGAAACAACCAAGATGTCCGTCACATGAGGAATGGTTTAAAAAGATGTGGTATTTCTATATAATGGAACATTATTCAGCTATAAAGAATGATAAACTTGAAGAATTTATATTGAAATGGATGCCCCTTGAACATATACTCATAAGTGAAATAAACGAGACACACATGTGCAAATTTTGTATAGTCTCCCCAGTATAAGAAGTGAAAAGAAGAAAAACAAATATAAGTGTACAACAACTAAAAAGAATTGAGTCAGATAGGGCAAACTGAACGGCATATGCTTCAGGGTACTAATTAGCTTTTCTTCTGGATGGTTAACAACCTAAGTGCACAGATCAAAATCAGAGAAACAGAAGAGCTGCAAGGCCAGCCAATATTTTGGCCCTAGCCTTTCAAGGTCAGCGAAGACTCAGGGCATGGGAGAACCTGTACTGCAACATCATGAAACTCACTTGTGCCCCAAATTTTCTGATCAAGAAGATTATGGAGCCACAGAAGAAAGAGATCGATGATCTATAGTGTGCCTGGGGAGAGTCACATGGAGAGAAAACTTTATCTCAGGCTCTCATTGAAAGCAAACTGGTCAAGCATTGGCCATGACTCATCTACATGGATGACACAGACAAAGGATCCACAAAGTAAGGTACAGGATAACAAGATAAACCCTGAGGGGACTTCACTGACCTCATCAGAAACAAAAGCTACATCTTTTGGTATATAGGTCTTGATCTATCTCAGTCTTTACCATCCAGCAGAAAAGTATAAAAATGAGATATATAATGTGGGGCCATAATAATAAGTTGAGCCGTAAATGGCTATAGTCAACAACTTCTTCAGATAACTCACTATTATTGTGGAATGCTGGACTGTGTTGGATTGTGTCACCGAGTTCAGGCACCTAAATTGGTTTAATGACAATGGAGTATCCATCTTTGACAGGTCTAGACAAAAAAGGGGGGTATACAAATGAAGAATCATGATGTGTGTGTATAAACAGTACAGTTCAGATAAATATACTGTGCTTCTGCATAATTCTATGAGAAGCAAGATTTGCACTAATAGTAGTTGGACAAGATATTATTTTGGCTTCTAGTACTATGGAAAACATTAGGGAGATAATAAGGTAGAAAGGATTAATTATTGAATATGTGATATAATTGAGCTATAAAAACAAGTATATAGCTACACTTTCTTCATTCACTGATTAGAGATATCTGCTATAATAATGTCTGCAAGTATAATATCATGTGTGCACCTTATACGACACCAAAACATTACAAAAACTTTTTGTAATATATTGATTTATCTAAACTGTCCTGTTAATTTGTAATTTGTGTTGAGACTGTCTCATTTGTTTTTCAATAATAATAATAATAATAGTAATAATATTTTTAAAAATAAAAATAAAATAAAGTCAGTAGGGAAACTCCATTTTTCCCTATATCTGTACAAGCATTGATAATTATCAATATAAATAATAATAAATAATAAAGCAATAAATAGTACTGGTCAAAATAAGTAGTGCTAATAATGAGTCTGTATCTGCATTCACTTCTATTTAAATTATTATAACTCCAAATTGTTTTCAGGCGTTAGTTTCATTTGGTTATTTGTTTCATAGCAATCATATGGCTCTAAGCACAAATCTACCCATCATCCTGTCTACTGGTGAATTTGTGTCTTAAGTATTGGTATCTGTGGATAAATTGATCATTGGCTATCCCTACTCTAGATAGGGGAATTGCCTCACAATTTCCCTCACTGGAATGTAATAGCTGTCAGCACTGGAGAAAGTTACATCCACTAAGACTACAGAAAGATCCAGAAGGTCAAACTATAGACCTTTTAAGTCCTGGTCATGCTGAGTGAAAAGATCTGAGTGTCCTTCCATGACTCCTTCAAACAATATGTCCACAGTCTGTATATCCTCCTCTCATCCTGGCATTTCCTCATAATTTAGCTTCCTCATAAGGCTGACATGAAAGCTGAATTTCTCACAGAGACAGGTCATTCTGACAGTGATAGCAGTTGACAGGAGATTAAGAGGAAACAAAGACACAGTGTTGAAAAAGTCTCATCAAGGTCACCAACTCCTGACAAGGCAAGCTGAGAGTGAAGGAGAAAGATAGGCTTCTTGCTTAGGAACCAGTGGGGACAAATTATATTACCTAATTATTCCCCTTCATTTCCATCTTCTCTAGCTTCCCACTCCTACACACATGCTTTACAGCATGTTCATTATTTTTAAATTACTGTGCACTAGCTCTCCTTATCAGTCTAAGGTACATCTGCCTTTGAATGAAGTTCCCACAGTACCTCCAACCCTGCCAAACAAATGCAGTTGCTTCCCATGGCAGCGAGCTTGCTTCTTTTCTAGAGCACAAATGTTTACATAGCTTTCACCCCTACTAACTGCAGAGCTTTCATGCGGTGTAAGCATGCCTTACCCATCCTTCTATATCCCTGTTTGGTGACCGTTAACTGGTAAGCTCTTAATTTCATGACTTTTTTTTCCCTCAGAGAGGCAGAGTTGCTGTTCAGGAGCTAGGGACTACATTGTCCACCTTTATATCTACATGGGTCTATAAGGCATTGGATAATGAACAGGGATGACATTTCATTCTATGACTTTTACAAGGTGTCAGGCTCTCTATTGTAGTGTGGATGCAGAGAGTCCCCCAAAGGCCCATGTGATGAAGGCTTGGTGTCTGGCTTGACACAATCGGGAGGTGGAGGACCAGTGAGACATGGGCCTTACTGAGAAGTCATTAGGGGCACTGCGGTGGAAGGGACTGTGGAATTCTTGCCCCTTCTTCATCCTCAGTTCTGCTTCCTTGTCATGAGGTGAATAGTTCTTCTCAGTCCACATGCCCACACATGCCATGCAGCACTGCCCATCAGAGATCTAAAAGCAATAGGTCTACCCAGTCATAGGCTGGTACCCTAAAACACTCAGCCAAAATGTATCTTTGCACTTCCCTAAGTTCATTATTTCAAGTATTTGTTATGGTGATGGAAAACTGCTTAGTGCTCTGTCTTCTGCCTGCTCTTGGCTACCTGGATGCAGAGGCTGATATGTACTAAGGAGCTGGTCCACATGTGTGAGAAAAAGAATCAGGACTCCTGGTCGTTGCTTTGAGGAAAACTACTAGAGAACCATTATAAAAGAAAGGAATAAACTCCTATTTTAAGAAGTTGCCATGGCAGTACCACATGCCGCACAGGTCCTGTCTCCAGGCTCACTGAGCCTGCCACTGAGACCAGGCATGGTGGCACAAGCCTGTAGACACAGCACTGGGGAGGCTGAAAATAGGAGGATCACTACAAGTCTGAGCTGCATAGTGAGACCTGTACTAAATACATTTTAAAAAATAGTAATAACAAGGTTTTTTTTTTAAAGTTGGCATGAGAACTGGGGCGGAATCTCAGCAACCCGGCAAGTGCAAGATCCTAAGTTTGATTCCCAGGGCCCCCTCTAAAAGAAATCGTGTATTTTGGGTCTATTTGCTACTACAAAGCACACAAATCCACAAGCTTAACACAGTGGTTGACATGAGCATTTGATACATCATTGGTAACTGAAGAAAAATCTATTTGTCTATTTACAATGCAAGGGCTTAATATTTTGTGCTTGCCCAGAAAGGATTAAACGTGGGTTGCAGTGCAAGCATTTATACACAATAATTTTTACTATGGAAAATATCCCAAAATGTTATATGAAACAGATTGATATGACTAGGGTTTTATCTCATCTAGTTGTTTTATTTTTTTTCAAATTCAAGACACATATTTAAATTTTGTTAACTGTGGGAGAAAGCTGAGGTTGTCATGGAAACAAGTTAAAGCAATAGAGTGTGTGCAGTGTACTCAGATACTTGGTGCTAGCCATGTCAGCAGAAAGTAAAAGGATTGTATCACACAGAGAAAACTACACTACGGGTTATGGTCTGAGAGCCAACTATTGTGTTTCATGTTCTAGGAACTGTAATTGATTATACATATTAGTTAATAATTTTTATAGTGTTGCTCACTCTAAAATGAAATGGATGTTAAAATTCAGATGAGATCATTACCTTAAATGCTTTATCACCTGTCCTTATTTGCCTGGAACACACACACACACACACACACACACACACACACACACACAGAGAGAGAGAGAGAGAGAAAGAGAAAAAAAGGATACGAGACATGTAGCAGTAAAATTTGATAGAGTTAATGAATTAGGAGGACAATAAATTTAAAATAATCAATCAAATTAAATCTCTCCTAAGCAAAGATTTTAGAATCAATTTCTCACCCCTACTCTCTGGTTTACTTTATGACCCAGGCAGAGTCTTTATTGATTCTTTCTGTGGATCAGAAGGCTATTTTTCTGCAACATATTTGCCCCTCATTCAAATTGTCATCATTGCTTATGGAAAACTAACCTGGGCTTTCATAGCTTCCCAAGGGATATTCTTCTTTTAATTTCCAGAAGCACTGACACTCATCTTGAGACCATACAAATGACAGGTTACTTGGATTATCAGATAGGACCCAGAATTAGATGTGGCCAGGTGGTTCAATAATTAATAGCAATTTTGAAGACTAATAATCTTAGCTTTTTCTGGTGGAACCAGGGATTGAACTTCCTTGTACTTGCCAGTGAAGTGCTTATTCTACTGAGCCATCTCCCTGGCCCTCCAAGCTGTTTTTTGAAAGGGTAAAATAAATGAATAAAGAAAAAAAATCCCAATTTCTCATGAAAACCCTAGAAGATAATTTAGGAAAACTGTCCACTATAGAAAGAAGTTGAAAAAGGTAAAAAAGATGGAATCATTAGGAAAAGTAAGGGGCCAGGGAGATGGCTCAGTGGAATAAGCGCTTCCCTGGCAAGCCCAAGGGCCTAAATTCAATCCCTGGTTCAAAAAAGAAAGAAAACAAAAGCGACCTTTTTTCCTCTTTAACTCATCTTGCATTTTCTGTTCATAGTGCTAATTAAATAATTTATTCTCCAGGCCCTTTTTTTGCTTCATTCGAAAACTGTATCAACCAACATATTGGAGAGGTTTTGAGAGATTTGTTTTCCATTTCTGAGATCACAGAAACCACACCCACTATAATCAGAGGCTGAGTTTGTGTCCACTCTGGGAAAATTAAAAAGCCTAAGTCTCAAAATAGATGAATAAATAAATAGGGCTAAAATGTAGCGTAGTGGCAGAATACAGGCAGGAAGAAGCAAAGGAGGTGACCCCAAGAGATGTTATTACTATATGGAGAAACACAGCCAGGCACCGATCCCAAGGATGCAGACACTGCCTGCACCAGCAAGTGTGCTGTCATCTCAAGGTATAACAAAAAGTGGTATGCAGATGCTGGGAGACTGGATCAGTCACAGTATAGTCTCAGGTGGCCCCCTGGACTGTCCCTGGTGCACACCAGTTACAGGCATCTGATGCACCTCAGCACACAGAGGAGATCAATAATGCTAAAGAGCAGGGTCTGCAGTGAGGAACAAATCATTACAAATGGCTAAAATACTTTCTGTGCTCAGGACTCCTGACAGAGACCCTATGTCTGCATCTTGCTGTTAGCATTTGTAAGCTCTGTCCCAGGAGGGGACAAGGAGCAAGAGAGGCAAGAGAAGAAGTATGGCAGGACCCCAGGATGACATCTCAGGGCGGTGTTGTCTTCCATTGAGAAGCCCCAAGCAGTTCAATGTCCATCTGATCAACACAAGGAGAAAACCCTGTGGAGAAGATGAACTTATCTTAGAACCACTGGGATAAACTATATCTCAGTCTCAAGAGATATTAGAAAGTAGCTAAATGAAATCAAGATAAATAGAAAGCTAATTATATTTAATCATTTGTTTACTCAATAATCCATAAGCTGATACATTATTAATTTTATTAATAAGGAAACTGAAACAGAGAGGGGTTAAGTCACTTTCCACATCATTACATCACAAGAGGTAAATCCAAGACTCAAAGGAAGGTCTATCCTGCTATAGTGCTAGACTATACTCTCCTGTACAAGGATCATCTTTCAGCACAACTAAAGATATTCCTCAAGGCCTTTCTTTTCCTCATGATGTTCATCAGATAGGAATCACTAGTGGGCTCTTAATTTATCCAGATTCATGGGAATAAGGAAGAAAACATCTTTGCAGTTGAGTTTCTAAGTATAGGCTGGAGCCATAAAACAATGAATTACAAAGAAATGTAAATAGCATCAAGAGTTAAGTCTAATACTAAACCATCGTGTCCCATGGCTAAGGCTGCTTACAGAAAATTGGGTGGTTAAATTAAGGCAATAATCTGCATAACTCTACAGGGAGTTGCTAGAACCCATTTCATTGTTGCTATTTAACATAAAACCCTTCACTGACAGAATCAAGAAATAATATAGGTGATAGAATTTATGCTACGGCAGAAATTCCATAATCATACCATAGGCAAAATGACTTAAATCTCCAAAATCTTCTTAACCCATTTCACAGATGTTTTTCCTAGTAGTAAAAATAGAAAAAATTCTAAATGACCAATAATGACTTTGTTTTACTTATGCTTAAACATCACTCTTCTGCCTTATGAAGGAAGATAAGACATACTAACCAAGCATATGAGCTCTTATGCTTATCATTCAGCCCTACACAACCTCACTGAATTTTCCCAACTGTCTTTCAAAGTGCCACATGCCTACAGTCCAGCTTGGAGTTACAAGGCCAAGTGTACCCAGAGCCCCAGGGGTATAAAATCCACGACCTCAGACTTTCAAAATCAGTACTCTTTCTTCTATAGTTTCTTTTGGTCCTGCTCAGTGGTGAGGACCTTTCCATTCCTGGGAGTTATGGAAATTTGAAATCTTAGCAGTCAGAGTTCAATAGGGTAGAAGGTACCGATAGGTTGAAAACTAGTACTGAAACAAATGTTTACTCTAGAAAGTAATGCTTTCTCTGAACTCTTAAACTAATTGCTTGCCTCTCCTTTGTCTCTTAGACAACAGAGGAATTTGAAACAGAGAAAAATCACTCCCATTGGTTGAAAGTCTGTATTAGTCGACTGCAGATTTCTTAATATTTAAAGAGAAGCATTTCAAGGCAGAAGAACCTTTATCATATAAGTTGAATAGCTGGAAAGGAGTCTGAGGTGAAATATAAAGCACCCACTGACTGTTCCACCTGTGGAAAAATGGGATGCAGAGAAAAAAGCACAGACCTAGAAGTCATCTGGACTCAAACAGAACTCCTGGCTCTACAAGACAAGACTGAGCATGTCTTTGTGCTTCTGTGAGTCTCCTTGTTATGGTTCTGAGCTAAATTGTTCCCTCAAATCTCATGTGTTTGAAAGATGACTGGATCCCAGAGGCGCTCTACTCATCAGTGCATTCATCCACAGGGGAGTTCAACAGCTAAATGTGCCTGTAGAAGGCAGGGTCCGGTCAGAGGTCACACACAGAGCGTGGGGAGGGGTGTCTTCTGATCCTCACCTCCTCCCATATCTCTCTGCTTCCTGGTGGCCACAGATTGAGTGCTTTGTCCTCCACCATGCCCCACTGCCATCCTATTTCTGCCTCGGAGCCAGCCACAAGCCAAAATAGATTTCTCCGCCTGCAGTTGCAGGACTCAGGTGTTCTGGGAAAGTGACAAATACATTCCTCTTGGCTTTCCAAATTGAGACAAAGCTCACTGTGTTGGAAGGCCCTAGGAGATGGAATGCATGAAACCCCAAAAGTCACACATGACACATACACATGTTCAATACAACTTAGCTTCTCAGTCACTTGGTAAGTAGCTGTTGATTAATACCACTGTGTACTATACTTGATGGAGTGAGGACATGCACAGGGCCCACTGCTAGTCAAGGAGACAGTACGCCAAGAGGAGAAAGAAAGCATCAATTTTTTTTTTTATTTTCACTTTTTGTACTTTAATTAGCTATAGAAAGAGGCAATTATTAGCCTTGCCATTTATAACTATGGCTACACTGGTACTCAGTGCTGGGAAGGTGGCATTTCAAACAAAGAGTGTCTGACAATTGTTAAGGCCAGATGATTACTTCACTACTATTTGTTGTGTTGTATAACAGATCACCATTTTGTGTCATTCTGAGCCCCAGTGTCCCAGATCCCACAGATGGTGTCTCTCCTTTCATATTGCCCTCATTTGCCAGAATTTCTACATCTCCAGAGCCATTAGCTCCCCCTGACTCTGTCACACTTATCCTGTTATGCTGTTATTTTGCACCCAGCCCTGGCTGTTTTATATTTTACTTCTTGCCCCAGTGTTACACGCTTCGAGCTGCCACTTCTAACACTGGGTCTGTTTGCTTGCTGTTTGTGCACCAAGGGGAGTGAGGGAAATCGTGTGTGTGTGTGTGTGTGTGTGTGTGCATGGTCAGGGGTGAAAATGCACAGCATTTCAGGGTGCAAAATATCCTAATGGGGAAGCAGCAGGCAGAGGAAGAGGTAGAGCATTTGTGTTCAAGTAAGTAAAATCCATCAGTGTGAGCCCCAGTACCACATATCCTGATACATTTGCCATCAAGAATGACAGAAAATTAACAAGGAGCTGATAAGTTATCATTACATCCATCCTCATGAAAATAACACTTTCAAGTATTAAGCACCAAAAACACCCACTTGTGCAGCGTTCGCTGCCTTGCCTACAGCCATGCTTATGGATGGACTGAACAGACAGAGTCCAGGAATGTTGAGATCCAGTTCCTGATTCAAACCACAGCTTGATTCCCAGGTATTAGTCATATTGTCTCAGTTATAATCTTAGTGCTGCAGGTGATCTCCCAAGTTACACAATGCCTTTGCTTCTCCATTGTTATCTATAAAATGAGAATAATATTGCTTATCTTTCATGGCTTGGAGAAGATATAGATATAGATATAGATATAGATATAGATATAGATATAGATATAGATATAGATATAGATATAGATATAGATATAGATATAGATATAGATATAGATATATAATTCATCTTATATGCCATTTATCTTCCCCAAGCCAGTTATATATATTTGACCATAATATAAGCAATTGTATTTTTAATTTAAATCCCCCCTCCTTTTTAACATTAATATTGGCCATCATCCATCAACCTGTAATCTATGAATTTCATCATTTTGTAACCTTAATGATGCATCTTTCCACCTGAGCTGAAGTTTCCCTGGTACCAGACTTAGCCTGTCTTACCTGGCTCAAGAGCTTGGGCCCAACACATGTTAGTAGACTTAGAGGCACATGGAATTATAAGCAAGTAAAACAATTAATGAGCTGAAAGAGAGTTTGATAGCTATTTTAATTAGATTTTTAAGCCTCACTGTCATACAAAGTGCTTCCTCAGAAGGGATCTGTCTCCACTTCATGCACAGAAAAAGGAAGATGAAGAGCCCCCCAAGAAAGGGAAGGAGTAAGAGAGCAAAAAAGGGGCGGAGAATAAGAAAGAAAGCAAGAAAGGGGAGGAGGAAAAAAAAACCTTAAGGAGACAAAAGATAATCCCGAGGACCTTCCGGCATCAGGCAGCAGTCTCTGGCCACCGTCTTCATCAGAATCTTAGAGAAAATGAATCCATTTAGCCACTAACTGCCTCTACAGATAATTAAGAAGGAAGATGTTTGGGAGAAGAGGAGGGAAAACCTCTGCCTCCAACAGGCAAAGAGAGCTGATTGTGAACTGCCTCACATTTTTCATATTGTTGGTATGACTGTTACAGGACAGTGATGAAGTAGCCTGGATTTTCAACCAGATCACAGTCAGAAATCATCTCTGTCTACTGAGCACCTACTACATGTTCACAGCTCAATAGCACAGAAAGTGATTTGGATCAGCTTAGCCATTATGTAATGAAGTTTGAGCCATGCACAATAAATTCTGAATCAACATTTGGAAAAAAGAAAAAAGCAAGGCGCCTCCAAAGGAAGGAGAAGGGTACTTGCCCCTATTCTGGGAGGGACAACATCTCAACCTCTCCTTGAAGAAAGTCTTATGTGCAGACCCAGGTGCTAGGGGAAGAGGGCTGGCAGGGCAGTGGGAAATAAAAGGCTTTCTGGAGGACCTCTGACCCCAGCCGTCCCATGGGAAATGAGCGAGGAGGCTGCTGGCCAGCCAACAAGCAGGTGTGCCCTTAAGAAGCCATGGAGATTAGCTGAGGCTTATCCAAACCTCTGCAGGAGGCAAATCTCTCCTGGCTCACTTGGAGACCTCACCACTCAGTCGTTTAGCATCAAGTAAGCCAGATGCAGAATGCACGCCAGCGTGGCCTTTTGTGAGTGCACAGCCAGAGCAAGCATCTGGACACCATCACGCTCACCGGGGACCCACACAGAGTGTGCATTTGGAGAGGACATTCAGAAAAAAGGAAAAAAGCAAAAGGGCTGTGAGGTCGGTCAGGCCAGGAGGAGATCCCTTGTCTGCTTGTGGCTCACTGTCTCAGAAGCCACTGCATGCCGCCAAATCAGCTCAACCAATGGAAAAACAGCTGGGGGAGGAATGCTTGGTATCTGCTCTTCAGGCAGAAGAAAGCAGAAGACCCAAAAGCTGAGAGCTGACCCCTTTGGACACCCAAAGAAGGAAGGAAACTGGCAAGTGCAGCAGTGGGAAGAGGGCAAAGCAGGCTCCCGCCAACACACATTATGTTAGTCTACAATGTCCAAGAGCAGCAGAAGGTACTTCTGTGATCCTGAAGCTGCTCTGTGTGTGTATGGCCTTTTTTTTTTTTTTTTCTTTGTCTTTTTGAGATAGGGTCTTGCTATGCAGCTCGGGCTGGGCTTGAGCTCACTTTGTAGCCCAGGCTGGTCTTGCAATCACTATTCTCCATACCTGGCCCTGGGCTGCATAGCTTTGAATAAGTCTCTGAACCTCTCTGAGCATCAACTATGCCATCCTAAAATAGGCCAAAAATGACTCCCTCATAATCACTTTGGGCATTAATTAGATAATTAGTGTAAACACCTGACACAGAATCTAGCATCTGTGCTAAGAAATGGTCACTAGGATTGCTCACTAGGAGTTTCTCAGACTTTTTTTTCAAGAAAAGAAGAAAATATAATAAATATTAACGACACTTTTAAGTAAATATAGTCTCTCTGTGTGTGCATGTAGAACAATAGGTAAAATCTGTAGTAGCTTACACTTACAGAAACCCCTTGGCAGCCAGTTATGTCACTCTTCCAAACCTCACACAGATGAAACGAGCAAAGGTCAGATACAGATCTTCTCGATGACCTTATTGGCTCTCTGCCATTTGATTGGCACCACAAACATAGCCCAATACTCAGCTTCACAAAGGTCCGAGCATGTTCGTGGCAGAACATGTGCCCCAGGTCACCTCTTGCAGAGGCATCTTATCAGAGAGCCGTATAGCTACAGATGCTCATCAAATGCTGCTGAGACTCAGCCAGGAGAATCATGGGAGAGGAGCAGGGATAGGAGGGGTCAGACTGTGGTTTTAGGTAACAGCATAACTATGTTCCTCTGCTTCCCATTACTGTGACAAAATACTAAGGCAAGCATTTTATGAAGAAGAATAATTTAACTTTACTACCAGTTTCACAGGTTTCAGCCCTGTGAAATGGATGCTTGGCCCTGTGCTTTGGGCCTAGTGGGAACATAGCAGAGGAATCCTGTTCCCACCTTATGGTGTCAGGAAATCCCCAAGAGGGAAGAAAGTGCCAGGGCCCCAAAGTCCCCTCCAAAGGCAGCCACCTTCAAGGAGCCCATGCCCTTCCAATAGGCTCCACTCCCTAGGGGTTCCCAGCCTCCCAGCCACAGTCCAGGCAGGCAGCCAGTCTGCAATACAGGGGCCTTAGAGAATGCTCCAGACCCTAACTACAGCACTAGCCAAAATGCTCTTGTTTTAACTCATTGTGCCACCTACCTATCTCCAAGATGATTCACTCTAGAATGGCTGTAGATGTGAGGACCTTGACTCAACAGAAGCAATCATAGTAATTCCACTTCATTTTCATATCCCCCTGCCCACCCCTAAAGCACTTAAACCAAGACAGCAACTCTAGTGACTGACTCATAGCCTCCCCAGTCACTTAAAGGGCAGAAAACTTCTCTTTGTGAAGCCAAATTGTAGTGGATTTTGTCTTGGATCCCCTCCAGAAGTGGTAATGATTTCTATCTAGAATATCCTGTCACTAATACCAAATATTTATCATTTTAGAACCGGAAGGAGTCTTGTAATACTCTACCCACACACCGCCTTCTTATACAAACAACTGAGGGCAGCTCAGATACATGTTAATAACCTCTGCAAGTCCATGTGGTCAACATGGCCAAGTCTTCATTCAGTATCTGCCCCCTCCACTGGTTTCCTGAGGGTTTCCGGGACTCATGTGATGAACAAAAAGAGTCTTCTAGCAATCATTATTACCACCAAAGACCTAACTATTAAGCATGGTAAGAATGCAATTATTATCCCAAATACCCAAATAGTCCATTAAACATTCCCAGGAAATAAATAAATATTAAAAGTCCATGGATTATCCTCTTAATGCAGAGATTTGCTTATGTGTCCTCTCAAGATCTAAAACTTTTGAAGCTACTATGATTATTATAGTGATAGAAAATCACCATAAGTATATGACTTGGCATATTCTCATTACAGCTTTTCTGCTTCGGTTTTAGAATACCTTCAAAAGCCTTGTGTGCTCAGATTGGGTTTTTGGAGGGTAACTTGATTAAGAGAGCACTATATTCACCAACAGAGCAGTCCACTGACGAATCTGCAGCTGAATGAACGGGGAGGAAGTGCGTCTGTTTCACCAAGGCAGAAGAAACAGTTGCTGGGGCTGTGACTCAGAAGGGTCTACCTCCTTCCCTCTCCCTGCTGCCTGAAATCCTTCCACCAAACCTTTCCTGGCTTGGGACCAGCTGACCAGGAATGGCCTGAGACCTCTGAAAATGTGAACCAAAATTAACTTCTTATCTTTCAATTTGAGGGTGTTAGATATTTTACCCCAACAACTAAAATGTGACTAAGACAATAACTGATAAAGTTGTTTAATTTAGCCAAAATGTACTAAAAGCCCTGACTATGTGCCAGATATATGCTTCAGGATAAGAACGCATCCAAGAGCAGGATCCATCTCTATGCTCAGGAAGGTCATGGGCACAGATGGGAAGTGAAAATAGGTATTGCACAATGCAAAGAACCATGGCAGAGCCCTAGAAAACCCACACTCTAAACAAAATCCTAATGCTCAACATTAAAGAACATTATACCAAGTGAAAAAGAGAGAAAGCCTTGCTGAAGAAGCTCTGTAGGCCACAGGGCCCTAACATGTTCTCCTTGGAGACCATATGCATCAATTTCTCCACTGAAAGAAGTAATTTTTGTACCATGAGTCAAACTCAGGACTTTGCACTTGCCCAGTCAGGTGCTGTACCCTGAGCTCTATCCCCAGCAAGAAGACATCTGAAATACAACTGTCATCTCCTTAGAGTAGGCCTAACTGGACAATAAAAAGATGTTATAAATCATTAACTTTTATTCTGAGTCTTGGAAGGTCATGCTTCCTGTCTCTGGCAGAGCCATGAGTATGAAGGTGATCTCTGCTATTGTTTGATTTTAAAAACAAATATTAAACTTGCTGGTAAAAACTTACCAATCATGTCTCATCTAAGAAGTTCTCCAGGTTTCAGTTCCTTGGCAAGAGTGAAGACTTCCTGAAGTACCATATCTTAGAAAGATGAAAACAATCAAATGTAGAGCTCTAGGACCTTCACTGTCAGTGGATGAATTACCCTGTAGATAAAGAAAAAAACAAATCCATCAGCACTGTTATCCAAACTGCAATCAGATATCCAGAAATCACATGTCATCCAACATATGGTGCCCTTCAGAAGTTGTGTCTTTATTTGTAGCATTTAGTATAATTTTTAAAAATGTTTTTATGCTTACTGAAGTGCAATGCTAGGGACATACCTAAATATGACACAGGCCCCAAGTTTGATAATCTTATGTCCTGGAGATTGAGAAAGCATTAGGGAATGAGTCAAATGTCATCATATTTTGAGTTTGTCTGTGTAAGATTAGGAAAGAACATGCCTCTCCCCTCACACCATTTTTCAGGTGAGATAGCTAAAACTCAAAGAAATAATACTCCAATCAAAAGAGCCACTGTATGCATCTTGTTTCTTAAAGTGACTGTCGTTGCTTCATGTTCCCTGATGCCCAGGGTCCTCCTGACTTCTCTGTCTGGCCTTGGTTACAGCCCACAACTGAGATTGCAGGCTTCTATCCCCCTTCAAACTTTCCAAAGTGGAAACACTCCCTATCCCTTGGCCACAGCCATAGCTTTGATCAGAAAAGCAGGCAGCCAGGGAGTGCAAATGACAAATCCATCAGCACTGTTATCCAAACTGCAAGATTGGTGGCATTGTCTTCACGAATTAAAAATGACACATCATGGTGATTACATGGCTCTGATAGACCTTACTGCTTGACATGTTGGTTCAGCCTAATTCCCAGACTGTCTGAGACACTCAAACAAATTAACACATGTTTCTTGATGATACAAAATTGAGTCTCTGTGTGTATGTGTATGTGCATTTCAAAACTGCCATATAATCACATCATCATCAATTAATCATTTTTCAGGCTTCCACTGACCTATGAAAGACATTATCCATCAGCCCTTCTAGAAGCATTGTCAGCTATTAAAAAAAAATCAACTACCAGCCTTGGTCAGTTTAACATATTAAATCTTGATGAAGAGCTCTCACTATCTTTTGAACTGGATCCACACCACCGGCTAAATGAAGCTTTCAGAACCAGCAAGAACCAGATGGCCCTCTAAGATCATTTCTGAATGTTTGGATCTGAGTCATGTGTATGTGGAAGGCTTCACAAAATAGCAATCTGGGTGGCAGGCTCCAGGCTGAGTCCAGCTTTCCAGACAGCCTATCTTTGTCTACAATTGGGAAGACAAGTACAATATTGTAGGGTTCCACAAAAATATTACAGCATTTATCTATATGTGTAGCATCAAATACATGAAGTGTGCCCATCAGGCTGTCACTACGATGGTAGCTCACCACAAGCCCTCCTCTATTTTTCTCCTGTTTCTTCTTTTCCTTTTTGCCCCATTATCCCTACAATTTTTCTCTTAGCACAGGCATAAAGCCAGCTTGCGAATCAGCCAGCAGAGGGTACTACAATACTGGTGCAATAATCCAAAATCACAGAAAATTCAGAACTGAAAAGGATATAGACTAATTAAAGTGGGTTCCAGTTTTATCATGTGATAGGAGCTCCTAGCCAGAAACAGGAAGTCTGTGGGATGCAAGAGATGAAAATACAACTGGCAGACAGAGCTTGCTCATCTGAGGAAGGGGAGAGGCGGGTACATGAATCCTAGACTCACAAGACCAACCAGTCAGGCAAACTTAGGTTCAAAAGTAGGGTGAGATCTCCACATAGAAATCAGTTTACCAATCCTGCTTCTCAGTATTTGAAAGAAAGTGTGTATCACACAGATATCTCTACATAGATATTTACAACAGCTCTGTTTATAATCATCCCAAACTAGGACCAATGAAAATGTCCTTTAATCAGTGAATAGAAAAATCAGATACTGAACAAATTATTGGTACAAGCAAAAACATGGATGAAATTCAAAGGCATTATGTTGAGTGGAAGAACTTATTCTCAAAAATATTGCATTCATATTATTCCATGTATATAATATTCTCAACAGATTAGTTGTTGCACAGATGGGAATGAAAGGGAGGTATGAGAGCCAGTGAGATAGCTCAGTGGACTGAGCATCTGCTTAGGCAAGCATAGGGACTGGGTTCAATTCCTGGCATTCCCCAAGGCATGCTGAGTCAGCAAATGAGTCTGGGTATGGTGCTACATACCTATAATCTCAGCACTGGGGAGGCTGAAAAAAAGAAGGATCACTATGAGTCCAAGCTGTGTAGTGAGACCCGGAACAAAACGCAATAAAAAAGAAGAAAAGAAAAGGAAGGAAGGAAGGAAGGAAGGAAGGAAGGAAGGAAGGAAGGAAGGAAGGAAGGAAGGAAGGAAGGTTTATGTTTATGACCATAAAACAGTGGCATAGAAGTTTTTGGAGTGATAGATTTTCTATATCCGTCTGTGGGTGTTGATTTCATGAATCTACCCAAGACCTAAATTCATAGATCTGTATACCAGAAGTTACAACTTTCACCTTTAAGTCTTAATAAACAAATTGCCAAAAAATGTAAACTACAACAAATAGCTATAACCTAAGGTCAGGATGGGATGAACACAAGAAGAATGAGGTCTGGGGTTGAGGATGTAGCTCAGTGGTGGAGCACTCACTGAGCATGCACAAGGCTCTGAGTTGAATCCTCAGTACCACAAAAAGCAAGCAAGGAAGGAAGAGAGTGATAAAGAAAGAAAGAAGTGAGCTCTTGGAGCTGAATTGTAATTCACCACTTGCCTAGCGTACAAAAGGCCTTAGAGTCAATCTCCACCAATTACAAAAAACCAGTGGGTCTACCTGTGGTCATTTTAAGGAATGAAGGTAAAGCATGGAAGGTCACAATAAGCAAAGCTCAGGACAAGGTAACAGAAATTATGTGAGATCAGGCTACCCACTGGCTCATGTCAGTAGTGGCATTTCACTAAATTCACTCAATTCCAGCACCTTGAAGAGACCAGAGAAGCCACCCAAACCCACATACTGGTGATTGAGCAAAGGAATACAACTATTGGTACAGCATTCCAATCTGCCTGCCATGAGGAACCAGCATCCAGAGCAATGGAGGACAGCTTCAAGGGGTTTCTCTACCTGCCTCACTAGACAAATGGCAAGTGGCTAAAAGAGGCCAGATAAATCAAATCTAGCCCTCTCACTAATGGACAAGAAGCCTGGGGGAGCAAAGGAATGGGAATCCCCCAAAACATTCAGCTTGTGAGAATCCTCAGAATTCTAGGACTCCTTCCCAGGACCTCTGACACTATCCCTTGTACAGCTTCCTCATCAGCCCTCTAAATTGTGGTGGTATTTCTGCCATCTGTCCCAGGCAGATGCAACTATGTTTTACATTTAAAATAAAGCAAGACAAGCTGATACCTAGAAAATCATCACCATCCATTAGGAAAGTTACTATCTCCCTTACCTTTTATTTCTGTTGCTTCGTATTCTCTTCTAAGATGAACCTGCTCATAAATTCCTATCCCTCATCCCTAGAACAGCCTCTCTTATTGTAGATGACCAACTGATGGTCAAGAGCTCTTAGCTATCAAGTCACCTCTGATGCCTATCTATACTTTTTTCCCATCTACCTTTGTGAGCTCTTAAGAGGGAGAACCATCTCACACCATCTATGTGGCTGTCTTGGATCGAAGCACCATTTAATCTGTGATCACAGTGCTGGTTGAGAAGTTGAGAACCCAGGTATTGGTCCAATTATGCTCACTACTATGAGATTCTCTATTTTTTGTCTCTGAGTCTTTATTTCCTTTAAAACATAGGCCACTTGGATTAGATCTTTAAGGAGATGTCTAGTCCCACAATATTGTATTTTTATGTTGAATTTTAAGTGTAGAGGGCAAATAAACTGATGCAGATAAAGACTGATTTTTAGTTGAATTCTACGAATATGTACTGAAACTCTCTTCTGTTTTCAGAACACATGCTAGCAAGGAGGGATATTAAACTGGTGGAGAAATAAGCCTACCTTGCAGACATACCTATGGGTCAGAAGAAGAATGGAGTTATAGGATCTTGTTTCAAGGTACACTATTCTACCTGGAACCACATGAGCTGTTTGTTCAAGCTCTTTGAACCTATATCTTCTTTTATAAATTCTGAATAATAATGGCTCCCCCCTTGATGTGAAGCACAAATGGGGATAACTGGCTTCTATAATTAGGTCATTTATTTTACAATCTTTCCCAATGGAAATATTATTGGCATTTCTCACCTCATTCCTTTTTGGAAATAATCTTCATTCTAAATCTTCCCATTTATCAAAGTTGACTATCCTACAAATGCTCTAGAGGGTAGCACAAGTTCCCTCTTCTAAGCCTTCTTCTAAAAGGCTTATGTGTCTACTTCAACCAACACAGATGCTTACTGCCCCTGGCTTTCCTTTGACTTGACTAACCATGAACGTGCTGTTTTGTATTGCTTCATAATGAACTTGAGAATCTATGCTTTTAAACCTCTTAAAGAGCCCCAGCTTCCTATGTAAATAACTACTTGTAAAGAAAACAAAGTCCACGCAGATCAAGTAGAATCCATAATTTTATGAGGAGACCCTACTCACTGTGCTCACTTCAGCTAATTGCTAAGGTGTTTGTCCTGGTTCCTCTCCATCCTGTCTATTTCCTTCCAGTTTTGCTGTGCCTCTCAGACGCAGCACTTCCCATCCCCACTGTTGTAGCCTTACTGGACCATCTCTTGGCTAAATCAGTGCAACAGCACAGGGGAGCTCATAGCATATTATCATTACCTAATTTTTTTTTCAAAATATCTTGCTTATCTTCCCATCACCTTATGTCCTATCAGAAACTCAGTTGATGGAAAAGAGCAGAACAAGGACAATGCAGTGCCTTTGGATTTCTGCAAGGCTCACCAAGTTGTTATACAGACTGCCCATCCCCACTGAAAACCACTATCACTAGGGTTTTTTTTACCAGTTCTCTCCCTCTTATGCTGCCCAAGTTCCCTTTCAAAACCTCCAATACACAAGTAATGACTCCTTGCTTTTCAGATATATCTACGTGAACAAACAACAAATTCCTCAGCCCTGCCTTCAGGGCCCAACTCCAGGACACTTCCTTGACCCATTTTTCTCCACTTCCTTCCAGATCCCATAGCTACAGCCAAAATAAACTGGATCTTCTTTCTCCCAAACACACCACATCCTTGCCTTGATTCACACCAATTTATCTTCTCTGAATTCCCTTCTACTCCCATCGCATTCTCCCTACCTGGGAAGGTTCTACTCAACATTCAGTGCTCATATGAATGCTGCCCATCCCATGAAGTCTTCCCCAACTCCTCCTCCCCTCCAGGTAGAACTCACTGTTGCTTCCTCTGCAAGTTTATATTAGTCTGTTCACAAAACTCACCTACTGCATTCCAGCACAAGAGGGTCACCTTGCTGGACTGTCTCCTTTGATCTCACAGATAATTTTTTTAACTCTACTATATTCTATATCCTATTCTCTCTTAATGTGATGTCTCATCATCTGTTTGTCTTCAAAATTAGACCATTATCTCCACAAAGACAGGTAGCCTTATCTCCTTCTGAATCTTCAGTACAAAGAAAGGCCAACAATTTTAGAAGGCACAAATAGATAATTATTCAGGCAAGACAGCATAGACATCTTCTTAACAAGCCTGTCCTAGTCTTAAGGAACAGCAGTGAGACACTTCCATTATGAACCACACTCTATGAAGCATGTTTTCTTGAAGTTTTTTGCTCATGAATCCACATCCTTCACTAGATTCTGAGTTCCTTTACAGCAGGAACCTGTGTTTATCTGTCTCTTGCCCATAGCACACTGCACCATGCCTGACCCACTGTTCTACCCTTCAATATTCTAGAACTAAATTGAATTTATTTTTTGTTTCATTACAGATAATGAACTCCTCAAGCACACTTGCTACATCTTTTGCAACTTTCATATTTTCTGTAGCATCTCCTTTAACTTTGAACAGAGAAAAATAGTTCAACAAATGTGTGTAAATTGACAAATTCTCATGGCACATTCCTGAATAAGCTTACACCTGTCTATGACAGGATCCAGTGTTCCTGTTAGACGTGTTTCCAGAAAAAGAAGAATTTTATCTTTTAGTGGTTATGTCCCAACCTTATTATCCTGTTCTATTCCTTATATTTCAACACAATTAGTCAAGTCATTGGAACTGTCACTGTTTCAATTCTTAGATCATTAACCTGGATCAGTCACTTTCTTCCTTTCTAATTGTCCCAATACTTTCACCAAATTAGCTGTATAGTATTAACCTCATCCATGATTTTAAAAGGAAAAAGTTTTGAGGCCAGGCACAGTGCTGCATACTGATACTCTCAGCACTCTGGGAAGTTGAGGCAGGAAGATTGCAAGTTTGAGCCTAGGCTGAGCAATTTAGTAATTTAGGGAGATCCTGTCTCAAAATGCAAAATAAAAGGGACTAAGGATGTAGCTCAGTGGAAAAGTACTGGGTTTGATCTCAGATAGAAAGATAGGTAGGTAGGTAGATAGACAGATGTTATTTTATTTAAATAATGGAGAAAAAGAGTTTATATTAATATTTGTATTTTCTAAAAACACAATTACTGCTTATTACTGCTGAAAATAAATATCAGTATCCTTGTGACTTCTGTTTTAATAATTATGATGATAGACTTGAGTTTATTTTCATAAATATGTGCTATAAAACATCCTCATAATCCCAAACTTTCCCACTGTGAATAAAATAATGGTATAATTGTAGTTATCTAATAGACCTCCTATGTATTGTGAATGTACTGGGCATTGATCCAATCCTCATCTTTGTTTCATTTTATTTTCTTGTCCCCTCAAAAAAAAAAAAAAAAGATTGGTTTTTAGTGCTGAGGATTGAACCCAGATTGAACCCCTTAGCGCTAAGTTATATCCCCAGCCCTTTTGCAAATTTCTCATTTTGAGATAGAGTCTCACCAAATCATTAAGTTGTCTAGGTTGGACTTGAATGTGATCTGCCTGTCTCAGACATCCAGAGTGCTGGGATTGCAGCCAGTACCACCATTTCTGGCTAGAAATACCTTCATACAAGTTTACTTACTATCCAACTGTTCTTCAACGTCCAGCCACAACTTAACTAACATCATGATCAAAACTATCATTAGCAACTGAGCAACCAGTGAGAAGACTGACTGCTGGACACTAGGATATCAGATCAGCTTGAGTTAAAAAAAGAATAAGCTTGACAGTGACCACAGCACATGTGCCAGGAGTGGCGTGGGAGGCATAGCTGCCACCACAATGTATCATGATAGCAGAGCTGTCAAAATGGGTTCGAAGGCTGTCCAGGGAGGTCTAGGATGAAAGTTCTTGAAGGCAGAAGACTATAATCCTGAGCTTATTTAAAATACAAGCCATGGGATATAAGTAAACTTTAACTTACATTTTATGGGTTTATTTAAAAGCTCTAATGTCTTGGTTACTCCTGAATTCCATGACATGGGCTAAGTGGTTTTGTTTCTGCAGTGAGATCATTTGTATATTCAGCTAACTGTAGCATTTTCAGCCTCCAACAATAAGAGCAAGATGAAGCCAAGAGTTGAGGAAATTATCCAGACCACTCTCATAACATCAGTATTAGATTAAAAAAAACTAAAATAAAATAAAGACAGGGCCGGGGAGATAGCTCAGTAGATTAAGCACATGCCCAGCAAGGGCAAGCTCCTGAGTTCAATCCCCAGCACAATAAATAAATAAATAAATGAATAAATAAATAAATAGTAAAAAATACCAATATAGGCTTACATGACCCCAGTTGATTATCTTTTGTAAAAAATTCACTGACACAAAAATGGGCTGATGCAGAATGTCCAAAATTACTAGTCCTGGTGAGGAAAGGACTGAGCTCAGTCACCATCGGAATCCTGAGACCCTGAGTTGCCATTTCATGGATTTTGGGTGTTTTTTTTTAGGGTGGGGTCTACAGGGTGTTCAGGGTGTCACTTCTAGATCAGACTCATCGTGATCCACCTGTTTACAGCCTCCCAAGAGTTGGGATTACAGCTTGTGCCACCATGCCCAGTCTCAATTGCCTCTCAGTATATCCCAGGTGTGGGGCTGGCACTGCCGGCCCAGGGATTGAACCCCTGGCCCCTGAGCCTGTTTTCAGGTTCTTTAATCTGCTAAGCTATTTGGCTGGCCCTACTGAGTTGCCATTTCAGATCATTTCTTAAGTGGAAAAAAATAAAGCAATTCTAAGAGTTCCAATACTTATCATGCTGTCCATCTTAAGGTTTATATATCCAACACATTAAAAGAAAACAAAGTTCAAAATTATTTAAAAGGTCTCCAATGTACAAAAATAGATGATTCTCTTTATCAAAAAATGCTGCAAGCCCCTGAAACCACCAAAGACCATCAGATTGAAGCAACTTTCTCATTTAATCGTTTTTCTTTTGGAATAATTTTGAAATCCAACTTAACCTTTTGAAAATTCTAATTGATTCAAAAGTGTATGTACATATTCTGGGCACCATGTGACATTTCAATACATGCATACATTATATACTACTCAGATCACGAGAGCATATCTATCTTTTCAAGTGTTTCTTTGTAATAAAAAACATTCAATATTTTGCTGTTTTGAAATGTACTTTTACATTATCTCTAGTCACCTTACTGTACAAAAGAAACCAGAAAACATTTCTCCTATAGCACTGTAACTTAAGTCCAGTGTGAGATCCTGAGGGGAGTCTATGTGTTCGGTTGCATCAACCAGCCCAAATCGCCACAGAGCTCACAGAACATCTCAGCTGTGACCCTACACAGTGCCTAAGAGATGGTTGGGGATTGAAGGTCTTAGGCTCAGTACACAGATCAACACCATGGCTCCATAGCATGAGGAAGCCAAAATTCTTGACCCTGTTTCCATTTATATATGGCAGAAGAAGGAAAGTAAAATGTTTTCATGAAAAAAGTTTTGTACAATGCCATATTTTCTTCAATAAGTGGAATAATGTGAATAGAGCTTTGCGAAGAGCCTTGACTCATGATGAGATCATCTAATCTCATTGGACAATGCCATTGGCATTTCAGTCAGGATTTATTTTACCCCCATCTTGCCAGGATTTGGAGTAAGGGTTGGACTAGAGGACACAAAGGGACAGGTACTACGAATAGGGAATCTAAGTGTAGGAAGACATTACCACAACAACTTTTCAAACATTTCTTCCAATATCTTCCCACAAATTTTCTTTATACCAGTCCTAGAGGGTAAGAATTGTAGACATCTTTCTCATCCTTCTGTATCTATGCTCAGAGAAGTGGCTATAAGATGCATTTTCTCTAAATTTGGACTGCTTCTTTTACATGAGATTTGACATTATTGTCAAAATATTATAATTATTTTAAAGTAAATCCTAAATATTTAGTTCAGCTAGCCAGCCTATATAAAAAGAATAGCTCTTTGCCTGTCTTCACAAAAAGTTTTGAGAGAAAACAAAGCTCTGTCTAAGCACCCTCTGTCCACAGCGCCCTCATTTTCCATATTACCCTACTTTTATGCCTAAATCCTTGAATATCATCTTCATATGCCTCCCCTTCTCTAATTCATCAAACCACTAGGAGTTTTCTGTTTACTTCCCCAAATATCACAACAATGGTTGTGTTGGTTTGCAAGCATTGAAAAAAATTTTTGTTTGAAAATAGCTTTCATACTTTTTTATCAGTAGTAGGAATCCTGTGTCATAGCTGAACTTAAGCATTTTCTCTCGGGAGGCCTCACATACTGTAGTAGTGGGAAACATTTTGTGTTCAAAAAGGCAAGCCCAGCTTTGTCTTCCTAACTGGAAAATAATCGGAAAGGACATAAAAAGTGATAAGTAAGGTGGGAGTAGTGGTGCGAACCTGTAATCCCAGCACTGTGAAAGGCAGAAGGATCACAAGTTTGAGCTCAGCTGGGACAACTTAGTGAGACTCTTATTTCTAGACAGACAGACAGACAGACAGACAGACAGGTAGCTTAGCGTGAAGGCCCTGAGTTCAATCCTCAGTACTGAAAAAAAAAAGTAGTAATTGTAAAAGGTATGCTTGCTACTTAACACCATAGTTAAGAATAGAGAAATCTACTTTTTAAAAAGAAAGGTTTTTCAATTAATGAGAGAAGTAGAAATTATTTTATTGCTTTTGACTAAGTTCTGCCATTTTAGAGGTTACTTTAAATCAACCTGAGGCTTTGTGGGTAAAAGGGGAGTAACCAGCTGTGTCCTGCTTAATATTCTGTTTTCAAGTATTATGTTATTCTGCATGATTCTTGGTAAGATGTCTTCTTACACTTCCAAAAGGTACTGTTTTTCCTTAAAAAGCAATGTTCATAATTTTAGATATCAGCTGATAGATGTCACAGATAGACTGGGTACAGTGACACACAGTAATCTCAGGACTTTGTGAGGCAGGAGGATCAAAAGTTCATACCTATAACAGGCCATTGAGCATTAATTAGCAAGAGCCTATGTCAAAACAGTTTAAAGAGCTGAAGATGTAGCTGAGTGCCATGGCTCTGGGTTCAATACACAGTATATGAGTGGGGGTATACATAATATCTTGACCAAGTGGTGTTCAATATATAAAAATACTGGAGATTGGTCAAGCTTGAATTTTAAGAAATGCCCAAATTGGGCCTTCTCTCTAGTTTAAATGTTTTGTGCTCTAAAACAACTACAGTTGTGTGAAATGTTTGGATGAATCTTTGAACTTGAACCACTCTGGGTTGAACATGTCTGGAGATCCATCTTGACCATAAATGTAGTTGCCTCTTTCAACTTGTTCCAAAAGAAGCTGAACATCTGCAGGGACACAAGTTAAGAGATGGAGTTCCCTCCAAGTCTGTTCCCTTGGGTGTAAGCACTCCTGCCAGCTCTTAGGGAAAAACACACAGTTTCAAAGTGCAAGTAGAGCTTGTAGAGACCACTTAAGTGGCAAAATTACCCAGGCTTGTGTATTTCAACACATCCCCCCCCCATTTCATCCTTTACCAAAGGAGAGCCAATCAGAAGATGGAACTCTCCATTTCTCTCTCCACCCAAAATGCTTTAAAGAATTTAGCAAAGGCAACTTCCCCTTTCATAAAAGCTTGCAACTCATTTGTTTAAAACTGACTTTTGAATCATCCCCAAAATTCAAAATTTTAATTAAAAAAACTAACTATTCCTGTTGCAGAGAAATTTTCCTTGCTTGCAATTCCTGGCCTAGAGTTGTGGTATCATGCAGATGCATGCAGGAAATTAAACCGTGGACCACCAGAGTGGCCGCAATTAAATTCAGCCTCGCATTCAAACCATAGCCTGCCCTGCATTTTTTTCAAGAAGTTTGCTTTCTATAGTCTTTTCAGACTGTCACTTCACAAAAGAGAGACAGGGTGGCTCAGTTGGAATCCCCTAAATGAAGGCGATGGAAATAGGAAGGGAGAGAATGTATTTGCAGTGTGCCAAACCAGATGTTCACATAAATGAGAGCTCAGACCTCCAATTTAGTGTATTAGCTTATGGAACCCCAAAGTTTTTCGACCTTCATGTTCCCAGGCTGGCTATAGTCACAATTTTGAAAAGAGAAAGATCATAAGTTCACACTGGATTCCACCCCCCTTGCAAGTATTATGGAATGAAATGACTCCCTGAAAGCATTTCCTCTTCTACATGTAGCTATGGCCCCTTTGGATGTAAGACACATTTTAAAGCTGAGATACTGAATGTGTAGCAAATTCTTAAAATAGGAAAGAGTCCTGGACAGAAGCCAGAAGTTAGAAGGCTTGAGGAAAAAAAAAAATCAATTGGGAATAATTTCTGGATAATTATAGATAGTACAGTATTGAGAAGGAAGAAAATGATAGAGGACCATTTATAGGTATGTGATTTTTCTAAGCTAAAGCTAGTTTATAACATGTGTAATTTACTGTATTTTCAGCTACATTGTTTAGATTGGGAATATTCACATTTAATCTGCTCTTCTGGTTCTCTACAGAATCAGTTTAAATCACATTGATTTATTTGAAGAAAGATAAACTGCATAAAGTTAAAGTTACAAAAGTTACTGGGAAATTCCACAGGATTTTCATGTTATATCAAATGCCCATCTGAAATGCTTCCTTATAAACCTATGTTGGGGGTATAACTGAAACCTTTGAAAACTGTGGGGGTTATCAGGAGTTGGCCTGTTCACAGCAGATAATCACTTGTACATAAATGTCATCCAAAAGAGTAAGTATGTTTAAGGTACAAAATAATACAATATCAACACTTACAGCTACACAAACCCTGGTTAAATTTTTAATGCCTATCAGAGCTCTACCACATAAATTTGACATGCGAACTGAAACGATGTGAAAAAAGACATTCACAGATTCAGGCTACACTGGTTTCAGTATTTGAGAAAATCACAAAATAGCAGATCTGGCCTTCTTTAAAATTTCCATCTAGTTGCTGCACCAAGCAAAAAAATCAACAAATGGTAAGCTTAACAGACGAATAAGACCTTTCTTGTAATTTAAAAAAATAAAAAAGAAGAAACTGAAATCACAATGGAAAACAAATATCACCGCAGACATCCTTCCGAAGAAGCTGCTGTTGGCATCCAGGGCACAGCAGAGAGTCCCGACCTCCCCCCACCACCATCACAGTTCTCTGCTCTTCCTGTATTTCCTAATTTTGTGGGCTGCAGTGCTAAGCTGTTTATCAAAACAGGGTGCAGTAAAAACGGCTCTATTACTCCACTAACTCTTGCAATTTTCTCCCTCTTCTTGGACAGAGGCCACTAGAAAGGAAAAGCCTCGGGTGGGGGGGGGCACAGCAGTGAAAGCAAAGAAACAATAGACAACCGTGGCTTTGACAATGCCTTCCCTCAGCCCTCTTTCTGCTCCTGCTGTGCTGCTTTCGCATTCAAGAGCAAGGGCGGCTGCCATCGGATGCATGGACAATGGATTGAGGAATACGAGGCAGAGGGGGAAAAGGAAATCACAGGAGTTCTGAGCTACCATGGCAGGGCTCTCACCTTTTCCGTTTTTTTGCGAATAATCTGGATGGAGGCGTCCCGCAGAGAAGAAATAAAAAGGGTGTCTGAATTGTTGGATGGTTCTGAAGGCTTCTGCATTTGCAAATGCATTTTAGAACTATTTGCAGAATATACTTGCTGCCAGCTCTTTCTCTCTCTCTGTCTCTCTCTCTCTCTCCCTCTCCTCTCTGTCTCTCTTCTCTCTCCCTGTCTCTTTCTCCCTCTTTCTCTCTCTCTCTCCTCTGTTTTATGTCCTGCTGTCTCCATCACACCTCTATTACTATGAAGACTTTCTGCCTGTGTACGTAAGTAAGAGTGTTCATTACTTAATGTTTGAATCAAGAAACACGTCTGCATGCATTTCTAATCTGAGGAGCCTATAGCGGTTACCACAACTATCAATTAGTCAGCAATAGCTGAGACCTTCAATGCCTCTGAAGGAACAAAGGTGGAAAGATGTGCGTGTACCCCAGCATCTGGATCACACAACTGGCTGGCTACAAATAATGACACATTCTTGTGGTGCTTTTTTTCTGTTTAACTCTCAAATCCATGTACTATTACAGGTTATCACACATTCAGCCACATAATCAAATCTGAAGCATCTATCAGCCTCACTGGGAATAAAACAGATTAATCTGAACTAAAAGGAAATGTGTGGTGACAAATAAGAATTTATAGCAGATTCACTCCTTGCACCATGTTAATCAACTGCCACAAGAACTGAAATATTAACTGTTTTGTGGAATTCTTTGTGCATTTTAGTCACTTTCATAAAAGAAACTTTAAAAACAGTGATGAAGAAAAGGAAAGAAAAATATTTTGTTACAAAAAGGCACATACAAGCATGAACTCTCCTCTATAAATGAAAGCATTCTGGTTTAAACTCAACCCTAAATTTTGATCAGTATTGAGTGGGTTTGTTAGGGGGAGGCGCATGAGTGTGCTTTTTGGTTTCACAGTGTAACAGCTAACATGGGTCTTGTCTATGTTCACTTGCATTGAAGGTATTCTGAGCCAACCACCTTAAAAAATAGAAGTTCCTTGTATCTGATTTTACAGAACCACCCCAAAAATCTTTTGAAAAACAATACATTCCTTTCAGTGTTCAAGGACATCAAAATATTGCTCACTTGAATGCACAATGAGAAAGAGAGAGGCACAAGTAACAGTTGCTTTCTCACTTTTACATAGGAATAATTTCAAACAGCATCATATATTCTGTGTGTGAGGTTATCTGTGATGTTTTTGGACTTCATCCATGAACAATGGCATTTCTTTACCAAGTACTTCTTGTTAGCATTGAAAGCATTTCAAACAAGACACAGAAAACAGAGTATCTTGAATATTAGTATCTTTCTCTAACTCTGCACACAAGACAGATAGTCTCACCTGGAGATATAGCCAAGTGGTGGCAGGGACTATAAAGCAGTATCACCTTATTTCCCTCTGCTATTTATTCCTTTTCTTGACCATGACTTGAAAGAGCAAGTTTTGCTTTCATGCTTCCTTGATGAAAGAGCTCAACAATAATTTCCCCATTCTAATGTGTAAGGTAACCGCAGAAGCTGAGAAGTCTGGAGCTAAAGCTCACAGAAAAAAATCCAACAATAGACCATAAAACCCGACTTGGAGAGAGTGAGTCTAGCAAGCTTTCACAATGAGCAGAGGTGTTAGGAATGGGGAAAAGAATCCTTAGCGAGACAGAGCAGAGGAGAGGGGGCCGGGGAACCCATATCCCACCCTGTCACTTAAGAGAGAAGAAATCCTAACAAGGTTGAAGGGGAGAGAGGAAACGGTGCTAAATAGCGGGAGGCGACCCACCGTCCTGTGTGCTCCTTGGCTCTCGCTGAGGGGAATAACAGCCACAGCAGTGACAACGGAGTTCTAATGTGTCGGGTCAACCTCTGCCCAGAGCTCTCTACCTCTTAAAAAGGAAACAAAAAAAAAAAAAAAAAAAAGAAAAGAAAAGAAAAGAAAAGAAAGAAAGAAAGAAAGAAAGAAAGAAAAAAGAAACAACCTAAAAATATGCCTGAGACAAATGCAAGCGTAAGGAGCAGACGCACCGGCCAGTCACAGACCCCATCAGCCCTGGCTGGTCTATGAAAGCCGCGGATCAAGGGTCCCATTCAAAGGCAGCGAAGAAGCAGGGACAATGGCAAATCAAAAACTGGCAGGGCTTCTGGAATAATTTAATGCCTCACTCCAGAATTTAGATGGGTACAGCGGAGCACAAGCGAGAGCTTCTTCACACCAAGGCGTGAGCATATGCCTGCCTCTCGGTGGGTGTATTTTTAGAAAGAGAACTCGTGTGAGGAAGGCAGCTTGTGTGCTCTGCGAGCGCATTTGCCTCCTAACGTTGGGGCGTCCACCCGGAGAGCAGCTGATGGGCAGAGGAAGCGTCCGCATTTCCCACCAAGCCAAAGGTCAAGGAGGAGGACCCCGAGCCAGCCCCATTGTCTCTGTGCACAGGGAGCCTTAAATACATTTTCAAGATGTGTTCCAAAATGAGGTCATGCCTTGCCTGGCAACACGTCCCCTCACTATCACTGCACAGCTGGATGCAGGATCAAGAATAAATATCACACCTTGAGAAAGAAAAGCACCATAGGCTGAGGGTAAAAAACTGGACAGGCCATACATTACTAATGATATGAATTAACCCATTGCCCTTTTCCAAATGATAATATTTGCAACGGATAGATGAAGTCTTATGGCAAATATAAATGGACTTTAAATTTGGATATTTCTCCCACTCATGTGAAGCTTCAAGTACGTAAAATAATAAACACAACAGAAAACCAGCCCAGTACATGAAAATATGACAAACTAGAAAGCAAGGAGATAAGGTTTGTCTTTGCAAACAAATGAAAAATAATATTATATTTTTGTCTGGTCTAGAGAATTTCTCCTTCACAGGGAAATTGAAATATTTTTTAAAACTCTTTAAATCTTTCATATTAAAGTACTTATGACATATGTATGTGGACCTATATATACATATATAAAATTATCAAGTTAAATTATATTTACAGGGTAAATCCTAGAAATAGTACACCAAACAATCAAAAAACAACCACTAAAAACATCTTCAGCACATATCAATCTCTCTCAAGTCACACATCCTCCTAGAATGGAGGTGGACTAAATGATAATGAATAAAAATAATATTGCAACACAGAACAGTGCAAATAAAATTAAAGAACAAAATCCCTCTCTTCTATATATTTTTGGGTCAGAATTTGCTTCTGTGAAAATTTGTTTTTGTCAAAATTGGATTTTTTTAATGTTACATACAGCACAGGTCATCTATAAAAGATGCAGGATGAAATTCTTTTCCAGCTCTATAAATAAGCATCCTGAGTTTTTATTTTCTTTTAAAGGTGGAAACAGGTTTCAGTTTCACATTGTAAATCTCACTGGGGCTGAATAATGCTCTGGCAAGGATTGACAAAGAGAATAATTCATGTCAGACTGAAGGCTTCTTTCAGATGGTTTCATGCAGCTTTCTTCCAGCAGATCTGGACCAAAATGAATGTGGAATCTCGAGCTGATCTATCCATCACATTTGCCTAGGCTTTCAATTAATGACAGTGCAATCAGATCGATAGAATGTAATAAGAAAAGAGCTTTGCATTTCTATACCTATTAATTCGCTGAGTAACTCCAGCAATAAAACGTGACCTGAAAGGAAAATGAATTCTCTTAGCACACTGAGCAAACCACTCCCTGATCCAAAAATGAGCAGAGGAGATGGAGATTGCCAGCCACCAGCATGGTTAGGCTCTAAAGATCAGACTGCTTTTTCAAGACCAGGCATAATCCTTTCCCAAGAGATTCTCTCTGCAGTCCACTAACCCTATTACATGTTTAATCACACTGGTCCTTTTTCAGAGTTTTGAAATGGACTCCATAATGGAAGGAAAGCTATTGTGTGTTCTCCACTTACTAGGCCACCCTGAACCCCAAGTTTCAGATCTTGGTTTTCTGTGATGTTCTGCAGATAGGAACTGGGTTTAGAAAACTTAGAATGGAAAAAGAATCATAAGAATGCTAACTCAGCTCAGCTGCATCCAGGTTAGGGCATTGGTTGAAAATCCTGCAAACAGTGACAGACATAATAATGCTACAGGATGTCCGTATTCTCCATCTTTATCCCCAGTGACCAAAGACTGGGTAAGCGATGTTGAGTTCTCTGTAGAAAGGATGAGACACAGAAGGGCTGGTCTACAGTGTTCTTTATTGATGTCACAGACCTTCAAAACAGCAACTCAGACATAGAAAAGTAGAAACTTCCCATGAAATTGAAGCTATCATTCAACACACTGCCAAAGTAGTAGGCAAAAAAATAAGTTGTGTTGTCAGGAAAATCAGGTTTTGAATCTCAGTTCTGTCAAGCACTAGCATTTTCACATCAAAGATTTTTCTTAGTACAACAGGAATACTGACACTTATCTCAAGGGCTAACAGTGAGAACTAAATGAGATGATGTGTGTAACATGCATGGTATATAATATCTAGCCAAGTCCCCTCCCATTCTTTAGGTTCCTACACTTAAAGCAGTAATAAAAAGATAACATAGTGAATTATTAATTATTCATTGCTAATTCATTAATTAATATAGATTAATTATACTACACAGATTAATGAAACAATGTATACGCCGAGCACTCTGTGTCCACTGCTACAAAACTGAAGAATATTATTAGCATTGATAGAAAATAGCAATAATTATTTTAAAAATTGAATATATCATTCAGCATAAAACACCAAGGGTGGGTAAGAAGGACAAGGACCAAATGTGTATTTATATCTAAAATAAAATAGTGATCATGTGAATTGGCCAGCGTTAACCAGCCTTCCACTGGATTCCAACTCAGCTGTACAAGGTAATTGGATCCCTTATTTTTATTTTTATTTATATGTATTTATTTATTTAGCATTTTAGGGAAGGGTCTACAGGGTGTTCAGGGTCTCACTAGTAGATCAGATTTACAGTGATTCTCCTGTTTACAGCCTCCCAAGAGCTGGGATTATAGGAATGCCCCACCACCCCGCCATGGGGGCGGAGGCAGCACTGCAGGCCTGAGGATCGGAACCCTGAGCCCTGTGCCTGCTTGCAAGTGCTTTAACATGGTGAGCTATTTGGCCAGCCCAATCCTTTGAAGCTAAAACACATAAAGTTCCATGATGAGACTGCAGGAAGAAATTTAGTATTTCAGAAATAGCACTGCTAAGAGAGTCATCACTAAGTTTTCATTGTATTTATAATAAAAGGGAAACAACTAATTATTCATTTAGTATTTGATTGTCAGTAAAATATTCATAAAGAACAGCATAGGATGTCATGTGCAGAAAGATAATTTTGCCCTCAAAGAGCTTAGAGTCTAAGAAGATGTTCATGATTTGAAGAAGACAAATTTTAAATCATGAAGTGAAAGTGAGAGAAACTCTGCTCCTCTTCAAGCAGTGTTTTATGGTAATTGGTGCTTGACACCTGCACTATTGGAAGTATTTTCTAAAGCACCCTTTTCATTATTTTGTCATGTTGATCACTAACTAATGGAATGAGACAATGAATAATAGAGCTTAAAATAATTGCTACAAAATATCGAGCTTCATTAAGACATCAAATTCATTACCTACACACGGTTGATAGAAAATATTGGGAGGCATATAGTAACTAAATAACTACTCCAATAGGTCTGCTTAACTGAAGAGGATATCTGCTGCATTTTAGAGAAGAAAATAATAATAGCTACCACTTAAAAAGTACTCACCTTGTGCAGGGCAATTTACACTGTGATAAGTGTTTCACATCTAACAGCCCTCTCAGTTTTAACAACAGCTCCAATAGGGTGTGTGCTATTGTTATCATCACCATTTACAGATGAAGAAGCCAAAGCACAGAGAGGTCAAGTGACTTTCCCAAGATCACAGAGCCAATGCCTGATAAAGCTACTATAACATGCAAATGGACGCCTAAACCCACACTCACAACCTCTCATTCTTTTTTCCTTTTTAGATCTTCATCAAACTGAATTTATTAGCTTTTAGCCAAATGGCCAAAAGCTAAGTTTATTCTGAATGAATACTGAGAAAAATTCACAATGAAACTTATAATCAGAAACAAAATGGAGGACCACAGAGATAGCTCAGCAGTCAAAACTCCTGCCTAGCCAAATGCAAGCACCCAAGTTTGATCCCCAGTAGTGCATGCTGTGCCGGCCTTGCCCTGGGTGCACCAAGCCAGCAGCCAAAACCAGGCAAGGTGGTGCACACCTGTAATGCCAGTACTGGGGAGGCTGAGACAGGAAGACTCAGATTATGAGTCTGAGCTGAGCTGCATAGCGAGATCTGGTACTAAAGACATAAAATGAAAATTTAAAAAACAAGAAAAACTAGTGCAGTGTGAATCCATGCATGCATTAAGCACACTCATTCAACAAATATTGCTGAGCAAGGCTTTGTCAGAAAGGGTGGCTCTCTCTTCCACAAATGTTTGGCAGCTAGTGTAGGAAATACTCGTGTGGAGAGTAAAGACGATGTTAGGAAAGCCTCAGTTAAAACTCAGAGTACTTTTCTTCCATTTTAGACAGGTTTTAGGAGAACAGGTTCATGAGGCCAAAAATGGCCAGATTTAGATTTCCACGAGGAGATCAGAGCGTGGTAGTGATTTCCACAAGGTTTTGTGCTAACCACAATCATTCCTTCTAATTTCTGTCTATGGAAAGTACCTGGCATCTGACGTGCTGCTGTTTACCACATAGGGTCAGCTTCTCCGGATGCCTGGAGGACCCTGGAGATGCACATCCTCTGTGCCTCAAGCAACCTGCGCTGGCCCAAGTACAAAAAGAAGGACCTTTGTCTTCTCTGCCTTGGTGTTCAATGGAAAATTAAAAAGAAAATTCCATAATAATTCAAATAATGCAGGTATACATATTTTAATAATGTCTACTATTGTCCCATTTATAAAAATAACTCATATTTGCTGTTAATACCTTAGAGAAAAAACACAAATATAATTATTAAAATTGTCCATAATAATAATTGGAGACAGTCATCTATTTTAACACATTGTCTTCTTATCCTTTGTATAGGTGGGTGCTAACTCATGCACTTAGGTATTTTTTAACATTGTTTGGATCGTAACATAGTTTCTTTTCTACTCTTCCAGGTGAACATGTTCAGATCATTTTTAATATGTAATTATACATACATCACATTTCAAAGGATTGTCTTCTATATTTTATTTTCTACATGTACATTTCTTAATCATTCCTCCAATAATAGTCATTTAGGATGTTTCCAAAATTTGGATTATACATATCATTATATAAAAATATATTTTTGGCATAAATATTTGCCCATTTTCTTTGTTACAGACTAGAATTGAGATCAATGAATCAAAATATTTCCACTTTCATGAATTATTAAAGAGCCTTGTAGAAAGTTTTGGCACGTCTGCATAGCTATGACATGGAGTTCCTGGTTCACATCAAGCTAACTGGTCTTAAGTTTTCTTTTGTTAGTTTTAATATCTACCACATATCAGCTTGTTGCTTAATTTTGTTGTTTGCATTCCCTTAAATTTTAGGAAGTTTGGACTTATACTTCAAGAGTTCACTGACCATTTCTTTTTGTTTTGTCATGTTCATGTTCTTTGCCATTTCTCTGTTGTGTAGCTATTATTGTTCTTATTGATTTGCAGATGCACACACACACACACACACATACATATGTACATATATATTTTTGTTGTTGTTGTTGTTTTCTGAGACAGGGTCCTGCTGGACAGTCTATCCTGGCCTTAAACTCACTAGGTAACCTATAGTGATCCTGCTAATCGAGTCTCTTCTGGGCTGAGATGAAGGCATAAACCACCATACCCAGGAAGATACACATAGTTATGCATGTTAAATATATGTGTGCATATGTATGGATATATATTCATATTTATGGTCTTTCTCAAGTGTCACTAACATATTTTTACTTTGGCTTATCTTTTTTAATTTATAGGGATTATATATTCTTTCTGTGCAAATCCCCTTATATTTTCCTTCATGATATTATCGGATAATTTTATATTCTGAAATTTTTTCTCTCAAATTAACTATTCATCAGTTTTATCTTAAGTTATTTATATGTAAAATCTTTGTATGTAATCTATTTGGCGTTGATTTTGGTGCATTTTGTGACATAAGGGTAGAACTACAGAGATTTGTTTCTCCTTTATATGGCAATTTTTCTAGCATTCATCCCCACCTATATTGATATTTTAAATATAATTAAATTCTAGATATATATTCAAGCCTGTTTGAGAGCAATAGATTCATTAGATGATTAAATTTAAACTCTATAGTAAATGAAAAATGTAAAAACATTTTGTATTTCATCATTACTAAAACTAAGAGACATTTGTTATCAGAGAGATGTAAAAATATTCCCTGCTTAAGGATTTTGCTCAGTTGTGTTGCTGATTTCAGGTACAGCTACAGAGACTTGCTGTGTCTCAAGATTGACCGGCAAAGGAGCTGAAATTGAATTCAAAGGGGTTGTGATTAGAAAAGAAGATTTCATGTCAAGCCAACCAGGGAAGTCAAGAGTCAAAGGGGTTAATCAAATAAACTTCTGCAAGAGAAAGTCAAGGCCTGGGCACTGACAAGAGCACTTATAAATTAAAGATTGAAGAGGCCAGGCCAACTTTGAGCTCAGCTTCTCGGAACTATATAAAAACAGGAGCCAAAGCACATCAGAATTGCAGAGCTTGAGGCTTCAGGTGTTGGCCCATTTTCTGATCAGCAGATAAGCAGAGCATGGATGGAAAGAGCAGCTGAGGAGCAGACCTTCTCCAGTGCCTTGTGAGTAGAAACTCAAGTCCATGACACATTCTCCCAGCTCAGAGAGAGTTGGCTTGGATGATAGGCCTGTCCTCAGTTTTCATGGGCACAAAGATGGATTCTGATGGAAAGAAACAGGGGAGGATGCTGGCCTTCACTTACCTTCTCCTTTGCCATGTTGGGAACCAAGAGGAAAGAATGAAAACTCAAACAGTTCATTCACCAGAAGTGCGCAAGTATGAAAAGTGTGGGTATTTTCAGTGCTGGAAAGCAGGTCAATTTGATAAATACACACACACACACACACACACACACACACACAAGGGTGCACGGAGGGGAAAGGCTATGACCCAGTGATTGCTGTGACCCACTTGTCAATGCTCACAGCTCTCTACTGAAATTTTGCCAGGCCTTCAGATGGCCAGCAGGTAATCTAACCCACAGTGCCTCTGCATTGCACCGTGCTCACAGGACATTTCTGAGAGACTATAAGGGACACACTGTGTGGCTGGAAGTGCAGGCTTCAGAGCATGCTGAACAAAGCTGGACCCTTCCAGTGCCAGTAACTGATTCTGTAACTTGGATAAGTTTCCTAACCTCTCTGCGTTCTTCATCTATTACATTAGCATCATAACTGTATTCATCTCAGACTGTGACCCCAAGAACACCATCAGAAAATGTTCATGACCGAGCTATGAGTCTGATGCATGCAAGAGCTCAAAGAGATGTTAGCCTGTGATTGGAGGTAATGGAAGTAACACAGGCTGCAGAATTAAACCTGCCTTCAAGCACCAGCTCCACCACTTGTTTGTGCTATTATTTCACCCTCTAGGACCCCATAAAATGGTCATATTAACACAATGATATTCATTGGATAAAGCTGTTGTGAATATTAAATAAAGTAAATGCATAGGCACTGGGGACAGTGCCTGCTGCTCTAAAGATCAGCTGCATTCTTAGTACCTATCCAGAACACAAAGCTAAACTCTAGAGGTCAAACATCAGTAAGAAACTGAAAACATGAAATAATAGGGAAATTCTTTTCCTTTGGAAATGTGCTAAGACTAAATCTAAATCTGCCTTTCCAAGTTGATTTTCTCCTCCCTAACGGAAAATACACATTGCAATGAAATGGATTCCTGCAGCAACACTGGAGGCATTCTGCTTGTGATCGCAAACAAGGCAGCACCACTCACACAGCTGGGAGACAGTTCTGAAGCCCTGAGAGTTCACTCAGAGGGCGCAGGATGTCATTGCTCCAGATCATGACAGCAAGCATTCTCCTGCACAAATTTCCTGGGGACCCTGTATGATTTCAGAGTCAGCAGCCAGGAAACCTCTCAGGCTGTAATAATCTCAAGAAGACCCTAGATGTCCTGATTCCCTGGATTATATACATCTCTACTCACTGGTGATTTTCAGTTCTTTCATTCATCTATCATTTATTTTTGAACGCCTAGGCTAGGGTTGTGCATTTATGGTGTGACACACGATTAAGATCCTTTACTCACAGGACATAAGTTCTAGAGAGCATCAAACATTAGTCAGATAATGTAAAGGTAAATAAATAATTGGAAATTTTGATTTAATTATCAGAACTGAAAAGAAAGAACAAGGGTTATGTGATCTGTACAGAAAGACCTATCTAAAGAAGGAAAATTTACAATGGTATAAAATCTGATGCATATGAAGTGACATCAGTTTTGAGTATAAAATCTTCATGAAATGAGCTTGGAGGACGATTGTCCAGAAGCTACATTGCTTTGGGTCAGCATTGCGCTAGTATTCAAAGAATCCTCACCACCTATGGTCAGCAGAGAAAGCTAAAACAAAAATTGCAGTTCAGCCTTGCCCACCACAGGAAAGCCAGGCAAAAAGGACATTCACTGTGCTTTTGCTTAGAGCAATTTCACCCAGGGCACCTCATGTGTGTCTTATAGTGCAGTTTAGGAAGGACCAGCGCATATGAACAGGAATCAATATGAACAACAGAAGCTTTGGTGGTGGGGAAGGAAGGCTATGAATGCTAATACAGATGTAGTAATGAGGAGCAGCACTTAAGAGAGAAAATACTGGAATTTCAAACTCCTACATAAGCTCTGCAAAAGTTAAGATGCTTGTCCTAAATTTTCTCCTTTCTATCAATTTAAGCCAAGCACAGCCTTCAAGAGCTGGTTCAAAACTTGGCTCTTTCCTCACCTCCCTACCTCCCCAAGCACGTCATCTCTGCATGGAAGTCCAGCTCTAATGAGAACAACTCAGGGGCTATGTGTTGGTGGTCTTCAGAATGTGCTTTTATATGATGGGGGAGTGGGGTCCTCTTCCAGAGCAGAGGAGGTTAGTGTGTTCAGAGTGCTCTTCAAGGAGATGATGCAGGGACTGTTCCTAAGGACTGGTTAATATCCATAGCATGGGCTCTCTGGATTGAGAAGCAACTAACTGGTCAGAATTTACAAAGTGGGAATTAGAGATGGTTTTCCACCTGGTGAAATGTCACACACAGATGCAACTCCACTGCTCTGCACCTCACTGTTCTGTAGTCATCCACACATTATTTTCTTGCCCACTCAACCAGAGGATATGCTTTTCAAGGAGTAGGTCTGCTCCTTTACTTCTTTTGAGTTCCACAGAGCTTGGTTTAACATTGTGCTCACTAATGTATCAATGTCTGCTGGATAAATGAATGTTTTAATGAATCCATATATCTATAAGATTTTAGTAAGGGAAAAAGCAAAGGAAGTGTTCTAAATATAACAAAACTGAGCAACCTCTAGCTAGGGCTAGGTAGTAGTCTTCAGGAGAATATTTGCCACTGAATATTGGTTCTTGTTTAGAGTGCATAGGGTCGAATACCTGGAAATTCTCTTCTCCACAGAGTAAGTGAAGGGCATCTCTACCTAGTGAAATGTCATGAACAGAGAGACCTTCCGAAACACCACCTCTAATTCTGACTCTGTGGATTCTGACTGGTCACCCTCTCAATTCAGAGAGTCCACGCTATGAACATTAGCCAGTCCTCAGGAACAGTCCCTGCATCACCCCCTTGAAGAATACTCTGCACACATCAGTCTCCTCCACTCCAGAGAAGAACCCCACTTCTCCACCATATAAAAGCATATTCTCAAGACCACCACCACACAGCCCTGGACTTCCATGCAGGAGTGTTACATTGAAGTTTAAAAAAAAAAAAAAAAAAAAAAAAAAGGTGGAGAGGAAGCTTGGACACAGAGTAGGATGCAGTTTTACGCTCTTCCTGTCTTAATGGAGGGAAGCTATGAGGTAATCTTTTCAGAAGGTTTTGCAGGGTCAAAGTGATTTCATGAGAGTTTATTACTATTCACATTTAGAAGACTCAGCTCTTTTATTTCTGCTTTGAATGAAAGTGCTTCTCTCTATTTACTTCTTACAAGCTTTAATTTTAAGAAAATAGGAACATAAAACTTGCCTCTCTGAAAGCATCAATGCCCCATCAAATCTGATGTCATTGCCTTAAAAGGCTGAAACAAAAGGCCAGACGCCCCCAAACCAGTCCAGGCAGGCTGCTGGACAGGAAGGTCTGAGCCTCGACACATAAAGCATCCATCACTCTCTGGATTCGCTGCAGCACAAAAGGCTTGGCTTTCTCCCATTGGGCAGCGTGGTATGCCCCTTTACAGACCCTCGTCACACTCTGTGACCTCCTCAGTTGGTGTGGCCTTTGTTTCCTTTTCTCATTTCAAAATGACTCAGCTGGCACCACATTGAAGCCCAAGTTTGCCTTTTAAAAGTTGCCCTTCTGGAAAGTCTTGGCTGAGTTGCTGAGAAAGCAGGTGCCACACTGCAAAGTTAGAAGAAGGCTCGTTTTTCAGACATATTTCTACCTGCACACATAGATATAGGCCTGCAAATTAAATGCAGAGAAAAACTATGCATAGCCTTTGCACAGAGCAATGGTACCCGGTTGTAATTATTTATTTTATTCACTGGGCTTTTCTGGTCCCATGTAGTACCTTCCCCAACTTGCCTAAGTCCTCAAGCCTACAACCCCAGATGAAATGCAGGAGAATGGATTCACTGACAAAGAAAGTATTCAGAGGTACAGATTCTGTCCATAGAACAGCAACAGGCAGCATAAATCACAAGCAGCCATTGGAATGGGCAGTGAAAACAGCAGTGAGCATTTCAGTCCTTTAGGCAATCACCCTGGAATAATGACCCTTAATTTATTTTAGCTACATTGCTCTTTGGTAGAGATGTCCTTACTCGCACTTCAAAGATTTCAGAATACTTTCTGTCATTCTTGCCTTGAAACCAGAGAATCTGGCTCATTTCCCTATCCACTGACTTGCTCATCTACCTAATGTTTCCTTCAACCTAACTGTCTACTCTGCCTTGATTTTTTATCTCTTAACTCTGTCTCTGCCTTAGTTTGCTTTGCTGGCTCACTCAGTGATCTTAAATTTCCCCTCTTTATATCTGGTTGCTGTTGGGGCGGACAATAGAGGTGATATAAGCCATTACTCATGCAGAGCCTCAAGGGTAACGTGAGAAATGCCTCATCTCATGACCCCTCTTAGCATAAGAATTGCTTATAAAATTCTAAACTGAAAAGAGAAGTTCTGAGAAAGATATCAGAGAGCTATTCTGGAGAAGCTTTCTGGAAGAAAGACCTGGGGAGAGGGACTCCTTAAAAACTAAAATAAAATGTTCTACTTACAGGAAAATATTGATTACAGTTAAGAACCCCAATTCACCACCATCCAAAATAGCCTCTGGGAATGACAACATAATAAATTTGAAACAACAGTGAAACGCGGTAACGTTCTAGAGTTTAACAGACCCATTTCAAAACATAATAAACTAGGGCTCTGTCACCGGTAGTCAAGCAGATAGTCCCTCAGACCATCTTTCTCCACCCTTATATGAGCCTTGGGTATACAAGCAGTGGCACAGACGATGGTACACAGTAGGGAAAATGACCCTAAAGCACCTACTGGTTGCCCAGGAGCTCTTCACCCATAAGTTGCCAGTAAGAGAAGTATGTCTCCCCAGTGAGATGCCTGGAACTGTGATTCTCTGAGAAGCTTTATGCAATGGTCACCACTCTCTCAGTAAAACGTCCTGCTCTCCACAGGCACAGGCAAAACCAAGGAATTTCTCACCACCTATTCTCGCTCAGCCATCTTTTCACAACTGAAGCTTCAATTCCTGTCAGTTCCACTATGAATACACTTTCATGGTCCATTTTCCATCTCACGTATCTGTCCAGAACACCCAATACTTCCAAAAGCTCGCTGAACTCCCAGTGGTCAGGAGGAAACTAAAACCCAATATGGCCTACAAAAAAGAACACCAATGAACATCAGCATCAGTGCCCTTTCCTTCCCACAAGCACCCAGTCCTACATAGCTGGTGCAAAAGACGAGAAACTACTCATTCAGTCACCTGGAATCCTGGGAGTTGTTTGCTTCCTCCCTCTAAATTATTCTCCACTCCCAACCCACAAATCCTCTGCAGAGTACCCAAAATGGATCATAGATCAAGGTCACTTTTCTAGTAGTGCTTTTGCTCTGTTCTCAAAGCATGTCCTCGGTTTCTCCTATGTAGACATTAGGAAAGTGCATACCTGATATTTTTGGTGAATGTGAAGACCATCCAAAAACATCTGGTGTACATTGTATGGGTAAACAATCTAAGTAACTCATGCCCATGTCTGACACTGCCTCATTTCATTTAGGTTAAGGAGAGATAAGTGATCCATGCTACATACCAGAGATTTGAAAATATGCAGATCTATCCAAACCTAAGTCACCACGATTATGGACAGCAGTAAGGCTTGTCTGAGTCTTCTTAATAGTCATTATAGTGAAAAATGAAAAATAAAAAATTTATAGGGTGTCCATCTTACACACCTGAATTAAGACTCAGCTGAACTTTACCCCCAAATCAAAGGTATATTATAAAGCCACAGACCCAGGAACTCCACATGCCCAACCCCTCCCATCTTACAAAGCAGGAAAAGTATCATCCACAAAGCTTCATAGCTAATTTGCAGAAAATCCAGGGCTCCTATGTCAGTGTCACAGTATCTATCAGCTCCACTAGTCAAAGGGAATGTGAAATTCAGAGAGAGCACATCTGATAAATCAGAGCACCTGAGCTTTTCTGAGCCAGCCTTACACTCAAACCTGCTCCTCATGGGTATTTTAATTACCACATTTGTCATTATGGGGCAAGGTCAACATAGGAAAAAGCAGAAAAAATATCTATTCTAGAAACCGAGCTTCATGAGAAGAGTGAAAAAGTGTATGCTTTTGAACCAAATACACATGGATAGAAATCCAAACTCTATTGCTTACTGATGCTTTGAGAACTGAGCAAACCACTGAATTTTGATTTCTTTAAAGTGAACAAAGTCCAAAATAAAATGAAAAATATCTCATTATTTAGGAAGTAAAATATTTGCAAGTGTTTTCCACAAGTATTGGCTTCTGTTGTCTTCACGGAGATGTATTGGTGAATATTAGTGTTAGCCAATTTGCCAAGCCACAACATAATTTTGGTTTCTACTTTTAAGGAGTGACAATGTTTCTCTGATGAGCTGCACATAAATATAAACATAGCAAAGACAAGAAATGTGTTTCACCTTTTCCTTACCACAAGTATCAGTTCTACATTTAGGCAATTATATGGTAGTTAGAGTATCCTTGCAAGATAGATTTAATGTATGTCTGGTGATGCCAAGTTCTCCTATATGACTCTTGTAGAAGTCCAAAATGGATAATCAAATGCAAAGAAAAATTAACAACAGCTTACTACACTTTCTGTGCCAGATCCCACTCATGAGTAAGTCTGTATTCTGAAGTTAGACTGACACAAGACCAAATGTCATTGTAATGTATATTAATTAGCTGTCTGAACTTGTACAAGTTACTTCTCTTTTGATGAGAAACTTTGCTGTCTGCAGAATGAGCAGAATAATAGAACCTATTTTGTAGACATATGGTGGGAATTAAAGAAATGAATGCATACAAAGTAGTTAGCACCAGGCCCAACACATGGTAAGTGCTTCATAAATGCAAGCTGTTGTCAATACACACTTCAGATGTATTGCTAGGATGAAAAGGAAACAATCAAAATATGAGAAACATAAGCTTGATTCTGTGGAAAGTGTTCTTTTTTGTCACCTTTAATTCTACTAATTTAATAGCTGGTATTGACATTAAATGGTACTTTGGATGGAGAATGTCTTAATTCTGTCACATATCCTTCCACATTTCTTAAACACCATCACCTCCCTGGGAAACTCCCAAATCTAGTCTGTCTGTCTTCCATTAAAAAGCCAGCAAAATGCCTGTAATGCCACTGACCACTCACTCCACAAAACATTTTCTTGGTATTACTAAAGGAGAAATGGCCACTTGTTTCGGTATGCCTTATCTAAAGATGACAATCTAAACACTACCCTGTTCATTTAAGATCTCATCAATGCACTTCCCTTCTGCATCTATGCCTATTTGGGAGATGTCTGTGTCTCCCCATCTGAAGCAGCTGTGCATTTGTGTAAGGAGCACACCAGTGGGCATCTGGGGAGGGGAGGCTCAAGCCCTAGCTCCCTGCTCATGTTCGCTGTGGAGCAGGTGCTTTAGCTCACTCAGCCTCATTTTTCTGTTGTGAACATGGTATGATACAGTAATATCTCGATGGTAAAATGTTGTTAGACCCTAAAAGGAAGTCAGCCATCAAGCCCTGAAAGATAGGGTAACTTCAATGCATACTTCAAAGTGAAAGAAGCCACTTTGAAGAGGCTATGTACTCTGTGGCTCTGATTATATGATATTCTAGGAAAGACAAAACTGTGAACAGCATACAAAGTTGGGTAGTTGTCGGAAAATAAGGAGGAGAAGGAGTGAATAGCAGAGCATAGAAGCTTTTGGGGCAGTGAAACTAATGTTGTGTGATAGAATAGTAGGTATAACTCATTTCACATTTCTAAAAACCTCCAAAATGTGTAGTACTAAGAGTGGACCCTCAAGTCCACTATGAGGCAACCATGAGTCAATATAGGTTCATCAGTTGTCACATGGGTACCATGTTTGTTTGTTTGCTTGTATGTTTTTTCTGTACTTAGTACAGAGTCTACAGGATCTCACTATATAGATTGGACTCATAGTGATTCTCATGTTCACAGCCTCCCAAATGCTGGGATTACAGGCATGTACCACCACACCCAGTCTCAATGGCTGTCTCCCCAGGGGCAGGGCTTATACAGCATGCTGGGGATCAAACCCTGGCCTCTGTGCTCTGCCTAAGCAGGCACTTTAGTCCACGGAGCTATCAGGCCGGCCCACATGGGTACCATTTTGGGGGTGACACTGCTAAGATAGGCTGTATGTTTGTATAGGCATGGGATACACGGGGGCTCTCTGCTCACTATTCCTATCAATCTAAAAGGAATCTAAAGACTATTTTCTAAATTTTTAAATAATTTACTTATTATTTCTATTGTAGTATGTGGGATGGAACCCAGGGCCTTACACATGCTAGGCAAGCTCACTAACACTTAGCTACATAACTCCAGCTTAAATTCTTTCTCTTAAAGGAAAATAGCATCACACAAGGTTGCTGTGAGATGGACAAAAGTTGATAAGACCTGTTAATGTGCTCACAGAGCACCCAGGAGCCATGTGTGCCCACAATTGTCAGCTGAGCCTAACTGTTCTCTCGACAAAGTCTCTGTATTTGCAAAGTGTCTAAGAAGGAAGGCACTACCCATGGCCAGGACATTCTAGAATAGACAGAGCAGAATTCTAAGAATAAAAGGTCACTATATTATGAGAACAATAATTGTTCCATGGCATTACAGGGTATGTAGTGCATACTTACTATCTTATTACTATTTTTCAAGAAAGAATATAATTTTTCTATAATGGAGACAATATTTTAAGGATTTCATTGGTTACTGGTGCACAAAAACTCTTTAAAATCAAGTAAAGCAGACCTGAGGGAGAGGACAGTAAAGCACTTATCTCAGTCACAAACTTAAAGTAAAGCCAAAAATCTCAGATATCCAGATAAAAAATATTTTAATGCAGTATTTCAAATGATCAGAATTAATGCAAAAAACTATGATTAGCACACAACATCATTTTTAAAAAAATATGCATTTTATACAAGGTCTCACTATGTAGCTCAAACTCATAGTAATCCTCCTGTTTCATCCTCCCCAGTGCTGGAATTACAGGGGTGTACCACCACATCTAATCTAATATCATTTTTTATAAGGCAGAATTGGCACTGACTTTTTACCTTTCAGTTTAGATTTCAATATGAGCTGGCACAGCATTCAAATGACACCCAGACAACTGACTCAGTAGTTCACAAAGGGAGAATGCAACAAGCTCTTCTTTTGGGAGCTTCCCCTGCATCTGTGGTCCCAGACATGCAACATTTTGAAGCCCAGTTCTCTTGCACAACAATGTCCAGAAGTGTTTCTTATCCTTGGCTATGCTGCCCATCCAAGAATGTGCTTCAGATAATGATGTTAATAAAACACACATGAAAAGTCAAGAGCCACAAAGCTAGCTAGCCCTGTTCTCTAACTCCAGCCCTTACTCTCTTCCCACACTTCTGTCTGATCACTTACTGCTCCTGGTCCTTTCATCATACCCAGACAACATGCCAGGTCCCCTATAGCCCACATCTCTGGCTTGAGCAAGGTTTCCACTGTTGACAGAAGCACAAGTCCTGAAAGGGAAGCAATGGTTGAAGGTCATAGTTCAGTTATTCCCTTCCCAAAGCACAATGAAAACAAAAGAAAGTAGGACAATCAGGCCGAAGTGTAGGTGTGCTGAGGAGATGGGGTAGGAAATGCTTGACGGGAAGGTATGAGTCTCTGTGATCTAACATTCCTGGAAGACAGCTAGCTGGTCTCATCTGTCAACAACACAACACTAGAAGGAGGCCTTGCTAGTCCACTTTTTCCCATATAGATCACTTAGCATTCACACAATAGATACTCTCTGAGCACTAGTGCTATGTGTAAAACATCATCCCTCACACTCCTTATGATATACAAAGGAGAATGCTAGTGCACAAGTCTGATTTTGAAGAGACTCACAAACTAACAATAGACATAGGAGGTGGCACTTTAATGCACTTTCACACTGGTTTCTTACCCTACTCTAACAAAAACTGAACAGGTACCACACTTCCCTATCAAAGATAAAGAAATCATTTTTGCTTGTAAATGGTAGCAGCACAGATATAACATTAATATCCTGTCTTCTTCAATCTGACATGGACTGTGGTGAGTCCAAGTGCTCATGAGGAATCACTTAAGTATTACAGGAGAAGACTGACAATGAATGGTGAACTATAAAGCAATAATCAGGAAACAGATGTGAAGAAGAGTGGGGTAAAAACTCATGGGGATCAGTGGACTAAAGGGCCTGCTTAGGCAGAGTGCGGGTACTGGGGTTCCATCCCAGGCACCACAAGTTATGCCTACCTCACTCCCGGGGTGCACTGAGATTCAGACTGGGCATAATGGTGCATGCCTCTAATCCCAGCGCTTGGGAGGCTGAAAACAGGAGGATCACTACATGTCCAATCTGTGTAGTGAGGCCCTGTAGACCCTGTACTAACTAGATACTTAAAAAAAAAAAAAAAAAAAAAAAAAAAGCTTATGGGAAAAGAGTCATGCAGAGGATGTAAATGAGGAAGGCAAACACAAGGCAAAGATCACAGGTAAGGCAGAAGTAGTTAGGTGGGCAATCTCAGGCACTTTTCAGTTGTAGTGAGCAGTGTGAAGTTACCACATAGTTTTTGTTAGGAAAGTAGGGTCAGACACAGCAGTAAAATCAGGTCATAAGCAGCTTGTACAGCATTCTTTACCAAATAAATGAGTTTGACTTTACTGGGTAGAAAAGAAAAATTAAAGTTTTACATAGGAAAATGATATAAGTAGTAATGATAAGAAAATTGTTATGCTTCTGGATGGATGATAGTGTATTTGGTGAAGAGAAATTCCAAATCAAATAAGTCCGTCAGATGAGCATTTAGAGGATCTAAGTTTTTTTAAAAAAGGAATAAATGAACTGTGACAGAATATTAATTCTCTTGTATTTTATTCATTCCCAAATGGAAAATGGAACACTAATACTGGCCTGTCATTGATGTATTTTTCTATTAATCAAATACGAGGATTTATTAAACCAGACAGTACATTAAGCCTCCAGATGAAGTAAGAACACAAGTTCTTGCCTTTGAAAGGACAATGACAATGGGGTAAAAAGAGCAACCACCTGTCCTAGGAGATTCAAGGGTATCCTTACCTGCCTGGGATCTGAGCTGTTGCTGCTGCTGGAAGAATAAGTCTTGCTATGGATTAAACTGTGTGCTCCCCAAAATGTAAGTTACAGCTCTAGTTTTCCTAATGTGACCACAATTGGAGATAGAAGTTATAGAAAGAAATTAAGATTTTTTTCCTTTTTTTTTTTTTTTTTTCTGTATTTTAGGGAAGGGTCTACAGGGTGTTCAGGATCTCACTACTACATCAGACTCATAAAGATCCATCTGTTTACAGCCTTCCAAGAGCTGGGATTACAGGCGCATGCCACCACACCCAGTTTCAATTACCATCTCAGCGTGCCCTTAGGGCAGGGCCTGCATGGCAGGGGATCGAACCCCCAGCCCCTTCTCTTGCTTTAATTCACTGAGCTACTTGGCCAGGCCCTGCAATTAAGATTAATAGGTCATCAAATGTGACATTCCAAGTCAATAGGATTGGTGGCTTTTAAGGAGACAATTATTCTGTCTCTGTCTCTGTCTCTCTCTCCCTCTCCCTCCCCCTTCCTTCCTCTCTCCCTTATTCTCCCTCTTCATATGCACTGAAGAAAAATCATATGATTTTTCTTCACACAGTCCAGCATTCCACAACAATAGTGAGTTATTCAAAGAAGTTGTCGACCATAGCCATTTACAGCTCAGTTTAATATTATGGCCCCACAATGTATACTTCATTTTTATACTTTTCTGCTGGATGGTTAAGACCTAGATAGATGTGTACTGAAAAACACCATACAAGGACACAATGAGAAGGTGGCTGGTGGCTGAGTACATGAATTCAAGCCAAGTATAACCTTGACCTATGATTTTCTAGCTTGCAAAACTATGAGGAATAAATTTTTCCTGTTTTAGCTGTTGAGTCTATGCATGGTATTTTGAGCAGCCTGATTTGACAAATATAGGTAGAAAGTTTATTAGGCAAAAGTATATATTGTAAAGAAGCAAGTGTGTATGTGCATGTCTTTATGTCTGTGCGTGTGCAAGAGAAAGAAAGAAAGAAAGAAAGAAAGAAAGAAAGAAAGAAAGAAAGAAAGAAAGAAAGAAAGAAAGAAAGAACCTTAACAAAACAACATCATGTATTTTAAGAATTTCAGGTAACTTGGTAAAGTTAAAATAATGTTGGATTTGGACAAATCAGCACATGCAGGAAGACAATGAGAAGAGCCCACACTGCCCACTCTGAAGTGTTGAGATTTTACTTTGAAAAAGAAGTGAAATTATTTCAGTATTTAAACAGGACAATGTTGTGATTGAGAGGAGGTCTAGAAAGAGAAATTCGTCAAGAATGTAAAGAACAGATGAGAGGAGATTCAGGCTGGAGTCATGTAGCTTGTTATGGGAAATTTATCAATCATCCAGACAAACTCAAATGAGAAAGCAGGGTAGTATAAGCAGTGGTCAACATGGGGTGATATTTAGGGGAAGAATTACCCCTCAAGAAGCAAATCAAACTCCTGCTAACCATATAGGACAAATGCCTTTTAATATATAGGCCACCTTCAATCATTTAACTTGAATTTCTCAAAAAACTGACTTGAACCCAGACCATGTTCAAGGATAAAAAGGGATATCTTGAATAGTTAGTCCAATCAAATATGGCAGCTATGACCCTTGAGACTGATGAAATCCGCTCCATAGACTGCACTGCTCATGTTTCCACATGCCTAGCTCTGTACAACACAGAGCCTGTAGCCTAGAAGCCTGTCTGCTTCCTGCGTGTCCTGGATTTTTCTCTTCTGTTTTCTTCCTTTATTTTCTTCCCTCCCCCCTCTTTCCATCTTTGATTCCTTCTCTCCTCTCCCTTCATTTATTTTTCCTCACCTCTTTCTTGTCTACATGTCTTCATGATCATGTTTTGCCTGATAACATGACTGACAGCATTGCCTTACATTTTATAGTTATCTATTCTATTTCCTTTTCTTGCTTGAGTTTTGTACCATAATATAAGAGCAACCACTTTTGCAATTGTTGTAAAGGAAACCCTGGATGACCACACAATAAGTTAATAATAAATTCATTGAAACCATCCATGACACTCATTCATTGGTTCCTACTTAGTTCTGCCTGGAAAAATTTATGAATGATTACTGGGGGAGTCAAGCTCTATCCAGTCAGAGTTCTCCCCACAACAGATGTCTCTAAACCGCCAGCACTGGAAAGTAAGCTAGGTGAGACTTTTTATAAAAGCTTCTAAGAAATAGTTGAATATCCATCAAAGTGACCTAATCCCTCAGTGGAATCAGCCATAAGAAATGCTAAATACCCTTTTGTCTCAAGGATCCCCCACCAAGCCAGAGATAATTTATTTCTCCCCTTTGTCCCTATAATATGCACAATGCTTCAAGCCATATATTTGTACATATGTTTTTCTTGAGTCACTGAATTATTGCTCTCTTTCCTTCATCTCTGACATACAGATAAAATGACATAAGCACTGATTTTCACCACCAAACTTTGTAAGGAACAGATTAGGATCAAAAGTAAAGAGGCTCTTGATATTGGGCTCTTTGATTTGAAGAAATAGAGGAACAGTTCTTGTGAAAAAAAAAAATCATCCAGGCTCACTAAGGATATACATTACTCTCTGAGATACCTCTGAATTTTGCAAAAATCTTCAGAGTCACAGACTTCTACTTATAATTTAAAAAGTTTGTAAACATTTATGCATTTTCTGTTCTCCAAAAAAATTAGCTTTCCTACTATAGCAAATTGATCAAGCAATGGCCAGGACTCATCCAAGGGGCTGACACTGACAAAAGATCTACAAGGGCTATACATGGTTTCAGGGTAAATCCTGAGGGGATTTGACTGAGCTTGTCAGATGCAAAAGTTACATTTTTAGTTTAGTTATACAGTTTAACTTTGCCTTAACCATCCAACAGAAAGGTATAACTACAAGGTATAAAAAGTAATGCCTCCTTGACCTGCCGTGCCAGCCCCGACCCCCGGGCACGCTGAGACGACAATCAAGACTGGGCATGGTGGTGCGTGCCTGTAATCCCAGCTCTTGGGAGGCTATGAACATCACTAGGAATCTGATCTAGTAGTGAAACCCTGAACACCCTGTAGACCCTTCCCTAAAATATAAATAAATAAGAGTAAAAAGTAATGCCATAGTAATATGCTAAACTGTAAAAGGCCCAAGTTAACAACTTCAGACAATTGCCTATTCCATTGATAACCCACTACTATTATGGACTATTGGTCTATATTGGGTTATTTTGCTGAATTCATGTACCTACAATATTTGAACTGGCATTATGTATGAAAAGGTCCTTTAAAGACTTCTCCAAATAATGCTTCTCTAACAACAATGGAAGACCCATCTCTGACAAAACAAAACAAAAAAAGGGGATATAAATGATGGACCATTTCATAGTGAAAAATATATATATATGTACATACAAAATAGTTAGAATAGATATACAGCTATTCTGTTAGTTCAGTGAGAAGAAAGGTCTGTGCTAATATTTTTAGATGAGATATCATGTCTGTATCTTGTCCTCTGAAAAACTACTATAAAGACAATAATATGCCCTGCACTAATTACTGTAACTGTCCTACTAACCTGTTTTAAAACTGTTTCATTGCTATTTTTCTCATTAAAATGAATTAAAAAATTAAAAATACATACTTAGCTTTCCTGCTAAAGAAAACTGATTTTTTTCTAGAATAACACTGTAAAATGGGAGACTCCATCCTCACACTTAGGCCAATGTTTATAAAAGGTCATCAAGCTCAGAAAAACTCCCGAGGCAGAGAGGATGGTGCTTGGTACAGTAATCCCCCTTATCTGTGGTTTCACTTTCATAGTTTCAGTTACACACAGTTAACCACAGGAAGAAAATATTGTTTATTTTGACTGCTTAAAAACAGACAGACCACATTCATAGAACTTTGATTATAGTGTGTGATTACAGCTGTTCTATTTTAGTATTAGTTGCTGCTCTGGATATCTTACTCTACCTAATTTATAAGTTACAGCTCGCCAGAGAGAGAGAGAGAGAGAGAGAGAGAGAGAATTCATGTGTTATATAGTTATATATGTACACGATTCAACACTATGCAGGGCCTAAGACTTCTACTGCAGGATTCTTGGAATGTATCATCCCAAGATAAGGAAGGATTCATGATAAAACTTTACCACTGAGTCTCCAAGTCATACCTCATTCCGAGAATTTAGAATGTGGAGCAAGAGGCTAGTGGATGCACAGACAGACGGCCTCCTTGGGAGCAATTTCCTTCCACAGTGAGCACAATCAAATGCAGTATTTAACTTACAATGCTCTGCAGGGCTGAGGAGAAGGGATATTACAATTCCCTTAGACAGTCCTGAAGTAAGCAGAAAGTGGGTATGCTAGAGAATGCAAATAAGATCACTGTGTGTTGGAGCCCCAGGAGATCAGGAAGGGATATGAATTATAAAAAAAAAATTTGGCTTGATACACAAATATCTCCCCATGAGGTAGCCCTGAAACACTCCCACAAACTAGTTAAAGGAGAAAGAAGAGGAAATGAAAAGCAACTTTCACAGAAACTCACAGTGAATCACTTGGCCTTACTTAATTTCACATCTTTTTCTTTAGAACTGTTTTCAGATAAATTAGGTCTTGCATCTAAGAAATATATGCACAGAGCTCCACCTTTTGAGAGCTTGGACGTCTCCCTGATCTGTAACAAAGTCAAGGAAAACACAAGTGGAGAAAATAATCCTTACCACAGTCTAATTTCCATCATATCCAGCAAAAATGCATATTCTCAAGACCCCAAGGACCACACCTATCTGTTTACCTTCTTCACATATTCTAGACACTCCTTGCATTCAAGATGATTATGGTTTTGCATGCTTCTATTGACACAGGATTGACACCAACCCAAGACCTCAAATGGCATCCCAATAGCAGATCATTCAGAATACAAAATTACCAGCTAAATTCTTCCTATCAATGAGCAAAGAATCAGCAGAACATAATTCTGGGATGGGAAAGACCTTTAAGAAATTATCTGGGTCAGCATATGACATTTTCCACAAAAACAGTGCCCAAACTAGGTGTAACAATACGTGACTGTCCTACTAGCACTCTGAGAGGCTGAGGCAGGAGAACTGCAAATTCCAGCCCAACTCAGACAACTTAATGAGTCCCTGTTTCAAAATTGCTTCTAAAAACTGCTGGGGATATAGCTCAGAGAAGGCCCTAAGTTCAGTCCTTAGCACCACAAAAAAAGAAAGAATTGGTAAGAAAAAACAGTGCTCTAAATATGGGTATTTGTGTAATTGCAATTGCCCTTTACGGAGTGAAGTTAAAAGAAAGTCATTTTCCTTGCTGTTGATCTTAGGCTGAATGCATATCTGTCCTTAGATAAGCATAACTTCAGAAAGTTTATACAATTAAGACTTTCCAGCCCTCTCGCACGGCCCTTGCTGCAAAACTGAATTTATAGCAATCTCTTTTTGACTACATACAGAACAGTGTAACAGTTACCCAAACAGAAGAGCCTTTTTAATGTTTTTTTTTATTTTTATTTAAAAGAAAAAGCCTTGCAATAAATGAGTCCATGGTTCTGTAGGAAAATACTGAGAGGATATATTTTACATGATCATGGGATAATAGAGGAGAAGAGGAGAATTTTGCAAAGGACGTGGGAAATGGGTTGCCAAGGGATTATATGAAACGTCTCTGTCTCTTAAATTCAGGATAATATCAAACAGCACATTTTTATGGTGATAATAAACTCTTCAAAGAAGAATCAAAGTAAAATCTCATGCATTTGGGTCACACTAACTCAGAATAAAAGATAATGCAAACCAGAAAGTTAAATTTACTTTTATACTGCCACTGCTCTTTCAAAATTCAGTACCAGCAGAAAAAGGGACAAAATGGTTTTAGCACTTTAGCAGCATTATCTTACATACAAATAAATGCCATATTATAATTTTTTACATTCATAAAAAAATGCATGAAATTGCTAAGTAGTAGTAATTTGTTAGCTCTAAATAGAACATACAGGGCAGCAGAGACCTATGTCCCAGGCAGAGCAGATTCTAACACTTCTTGGGCCATTCACCCACTGTGGGAACTTGGGGAACCACTCGTCTCCCCAAGCCTCTGTGGCTTCTCTGTAAAAAGCCATCTTACTGATATCCCACACAAGGATAGACACCACTCAGCCCTGTGGCTTTTAGCTCTCTGGTGTAAGCTTTATGTGGATAACTAAAATATATTCCCTTTAAATCTCTTCTCTAGTTCAAATTTCATATTAGCTGAGACTTACCTTCCCACAGATTAGTTCTATTGAGTGCTATATTGTTGCACAACACACCCATCTTTCAGGCTAAAATTTGAAACAAATGTTGACCAAAGAATATGTTCCTTTTCAGTGCTGTTCTGAGTACAAGCAGACTAGAAACCAAGCAATGTTGAGAACATCAATGCATTTTCTTCTCATCTGGTTCCTTTCTCTGTCAATCTCTGCCACTGGAAACCTAGCATGTCTCAGCACTCACAGAATGATGCAGCTTATTATTTACTACTTATCTGTTCCTCTTACTATTTCATGACCAACTTGTAAATTTTACCCAGCGTTATGGTTTAAATATGAAATATCACCACAAAGACCTGTATATTGATGGTTTGGTCCCAGTGTACAGTGGCAGGGCTTGTAGAAGATGACTGGATCATGGGTTGGAGAAACTCATCAGTGATCTACTGCACGATGAGCACATAGCTGAATGGGTGGCTAGCAGGTGGATCCCAGAGGAAAGAGGTGGTTAATTGAGGCATGACATGCAAGGGGATGTTCTCACCCTTGCCTCTTGCTCTGCCCTCTGCTTCCTGGCTGCCAAGGGCCAGACAGCTTTACCCCATTATATCCTCCACTACGATGTTTCTGCTACCAAGTCTGAGGACCATAGACTAAAACCTGTGAGATCACAACTATAGTGTACCATTCTGTGCATCTCAGGTATTTCCCACAGCTATGCAAAGCTGAGAACTTCTGAGTGGACTCAGCTCTTATCTGAACAATTCAGCTGAAACCTCATGCTTACAGATCTTCTACCAGCTAGACAAACTGTGGGTTAGATCACATTTCTCAACCTCACTGAAACTGGGTGCCATAATATTGCTTTTATTTCTCAGAGAGGATGTCCTGTTCATCTAATGAATTAAGATGTTAAGAGAAAAAGAACAAAAGACCATGAAATTTAAGTTACCATAAATGTTTTTGCAATCCAGTTCCTAACAAAATTTGTTAATTGCATGGATTGAGGGCAAAATGTAGTCTCTCTGTGCTTCACCTTCCTCAGTTATGCAGCATACTTATCCTTGATTCACAATGACATTGTAGGGACTGAGTGTAGTAATGGATAAGTTCATGTTTTACATATTACCTAAGACAACAGAGGAAATATTTGTAAAGGGTACTTTTTTCCAAATGGAAACTGAGAACTGCAAGGTATATACAGTTATCCATCTTTACCTACCAACATACAAGGAACGAACACCAACCAAGGCTTTTGTAAGCAGAAATATATTTTTTACAGATTTTCATTTTTATAAAAAAATTCATGAAGTACAGAGTTAAGAAAGAAAGTTGCTGCATTGTTTTTATCCCTCGATATTGATTTCAAACCTTCAGCTTGGTTGCTGCCCCCTACACTCTTGCCTTCGTGTCCCTTTTCTGTGACTGGCACAATCTTCTCATGTGTGTCCATGTGAGTATCTGTTGATCCAAATTTATCTTAGAATTCTTTTCTCACAGTTTAGACTTTTAAATAATATATTATTTAGACACAAAATGGTAAGTTCCCATGATCCAAGATGAGTCGGGAGATCAAAGACTGAACCAAAGAAATACTTGACATCTATGAATTCTAACTGTGATAGTTATGTTTCCTGTTAGAATATCATCTAACTATGGCATTTACATTCCATAAAATACACTTGTCCCCAAAGAGGAAAAAAGGATAGTATTCTGCAGGCTTATTAAAGGCTTCCTATCCAGTCTCTTCTTGACTCTCAGGGTGCACTCCATTTGCTGGTGATGAAAAAAAAAAAAAAAAAAAAAAAAAAAAGGATGGTGCTAAATTACTACAGACTTCTGAGCAACTGACCACTTTAAAGAGTCATGCAACCCATATCTTCCCTTGGCCTGTCAAATACCCACTTCTGTAGGAAGAGCTTCTGCCCTCAGCCAAACAAGTACCCTTTCTTTTTCAAGTACTATCAAAACTCATATTAATGAAATTTTTATGATATTTGAAGGCTTTCCATTGATTCAATATAGATTTGTTTGACTGTCACATGCCAGGCGATGTTCTATAGAATGCAGATTACTACAGTGTGAACAAAATACACACCCCTACTCATGCACACCTCATGCACATACCTGCCTCTAATATAGTTTAGAGAAGAAGGACAAATGGTAAACAAACAATACAATAATTGATAGTGAGAAGTGTTTAGAGAAAAAGATAGGGAAGAAAAAAACCAGAGAACAGGGTGTTATGTAGGTTCTTGAAAATCAGAGAAAAAAGTGGTGATAAATCTGGCCTTCTATGTGAAGAGGTGACCCCATCAAGGTTACAGTAATTACTGTTACTATTATCATTACATCCAGTAATAATCTTTTCAGAAACTATACCAAATAAACTAATATACAAAGACTAAAGAGAAGGAAAGCTAACAATCATAACTAACATACATTGATCAACAGGTATCCTACCAAACAATTCCATATGTTATCCTATTAATCTCAGTCTAAGAAAGATCTGATTTTTCTCTTTTAACCAATAAGTGTATGGAAATAGCACAATGAAGTTATTGGTCTGAAGTCACAAAATTAGTGACAGACTTAAATGTGACTATAAGTTCCAGGCTCTTAGCACTAAACGTCCCTTTGCCACAAGCTTGCTAACATTATTTCACAGATTTAAACATCTCCAAGAAATATAAAGTCATTTTTTGTTTTCTATAAGATTGTACCTGTGTTTAATATTTGACTTGTATGGATATTTAGGATGTGAATTTATTCAATTGAATTCTGTAACTTCTCTCCCAGTGTATTTGTGTGTGAGTCTTTCCACGGAGCAAGTACACAGTTCCGTAGCTCTGATCTCTTCCCTAAACTTCTGTGTTTCAAATAAAGAGGTGGTTATAATTTATGAAGATGAGACAAGATAAACCTACAAAGTGACTGACAAATGAGTTCAAGAGGAAAGGAAGGACTAAAGCACCTCCTTAGACAGAGCACAGTACTGGGGTTCGAGCCCCAGGCCAGCCTGGCCAGACCCTCACCTGGGGCACACTGAGCCTTCCGTGGGCATGGAAGTGCATGCCTGTAATCCCAGCACTTTGGAGGCTGAAAACAGGAGAATCACTACCAAGCCAATTTATATAGAGTAAGACCCTGTAGACCCTAAATACACTAAAAAAAAAAAGGGGGGGGAATAAACACAGCATTGATTATACTGAAGTCCTTCATTGGGAAAGATCTGAGAAGTTTGTAGGTCAAGTTTTTTTTCTTTTCTTGAGCATCTTTAGGGGTCTGGGGAGATAGCTCAGCAGAATAAGCACTTGCCTGGAAAGAGCAAGGGCCTGAGTTCAATCCCCAGTTCAGTCAAAAAAAAAAAATTGAGCACCTTTAATCCTAGACCACAACTCACAGAAAAGATCAGGGTCTTAGGAAAGACTGAATAATAAAAGTATGTGGACTGACACAACAGCTCCCCCCTCCACAGCGGCAAACAAAAAAACAAAACTCTCAAATTGTGTGCTATGCCCAGGCAATTTAATTATATTTTAATTATTTATATCTTGCTTTATTCCAGAAATGATAAGATAAACTAGATGTGGAAGAGAAAAAGAAAGAGGAAAAATACAGATAATACCATAAAACCAGGAATGGAACTAATACAGAAATATATAACGCTACATAAAGATCTCTATGGTCACAGTGGGCATGAAGTGAGATACAAATTTAACTTGAAACTGTCTGGCAGCCAAACAAAGAGGAAAACTCAAGCAGTGATATAATCCACAGAATCCAGGGGATAAAACAGTACTAATCTTCATGTCAAAGGAACTGGTGTTGAACAATGCACCCCATTTCCCACAAAACAATCTCCTCCAAATGTGACAAGAATTGGAAGAGGACTGAGTCCCTCCTAAACAAAAGGATATCCAGGGAGAAGTAGAAAGAACACAGGCTTTTCCTCTACTGATGCTCTTGATTGCTCTAAGAATGAAGGACATCATGTTTGTATAGTTCCTGGAAGAATGTGACCCATGATAAGGGCTCCATAAATGACAGCCATTATTATGAAGAAGAAGATAAGATACAAAGGGAGTAGAGGGAGTGGAGGTGGAAGAGGAATAAGAAAATTCGTGAAGTGATCTGGACATCTCTGTGCCTCACCTGGAACACTGATATAATATGTTAAAAGCATGTTTAATGTGAGAATTCAGTGAAATTAAAAGGAAGCATGCATTTTCAAAATAAGTATTATTGCTAAGCTACTGTCCCACAGGCTGTGTGCTAAACACATGGGTGTAGGACTGGGCATGTTGGTGTACACCTGTAATCCCAGCATTTGGGATTTGTGCCACTTTTTGTGCTGTACATGTAGGCTACTACCAGTACGTGGAAGGAACTCTATGGACAATAAAAGTAAACTCCTAGATACTATGATGCTTAATTAATAGTCATTCTCACCTGAACCAAAAACATAACATCTACACCCTCAGTTGGAATTTAAAGGAGCTAGAAATTGTTTTTAAACTTATTCTCATTCAAGTTGTAAGGCCAAATTCCGGAAAGCTTACCAACAGAAAAGCATTCATTTATGTCAAACTTTTTTCAGGTGGATGTCAAGGAAATAGTAGTAGTTCAGTCCCACAAGTGACACTTGGCCACCAGTAAGTGTTATGGACATTATCCATGTCCATGACACACTAGAACTTTGTGCTATATCCTATCCCCAAACTGTTAGAAGTGCTGGTCACTTATTTGTCTTTCCAGTATTTATCTTATGTTTTATTCTTAGTAATTCTTTATATCATGAAAACTTCTTCTTAGTTCAGTTGTTTAGAAACAATTTCTAATTATTTAGTATTTAATTTTCTGAATATCGCTTAATCTTAATTTTTGTTTTAAGAATTATACTTTATATTTGACTTACAATCTATTTAAAAAGACATGATATGATATTTTCTCCTAGTATTAGAAACTTTAAAAAGTATATTTCCATTTTCTATTGACTTTATATTACTTCTTCCCTATTTTTATACACTCACACACACACAAAAGATATGTGTATAATTCGACACAAGATTGATACTGTTTCATAGAAATCTTCAATGACCTTTTAAATAGGTTCATCTAATAATTACATAGTTCTGCATAACTATCATTGTGAGAGCTCTTTATTCTTCACCCAGGAGCATACAGCAACTTCTCTTGCCTTCTGAAATATGTATTTTGTTATTTCCCATATGCTAGGCCTGGAATATATTAGAATATTTCAACTTTGTATAACAGGAAAATATTTTACTTTTAGTTTTCAAAGATGTTTGCTAAGTATAAAATTCAAAGAGGATATATCTGTTCTTTTTCTTTCTTTTAGGACTTTAATTAGTGTAGTTTCTTACACACTTGGTCTTTCTTTTCTTTCTTATGTGAAATAAGATGCTATTTAATTTTGTTCTTCCATAGATAATTTTTTAATGTATATGCTTTAATGATTTTTTTTTCTTTATAGTAAGCTTTGGACAATTTCATTTCTGTGTATCTGGGTATGATTTTATTCAAATTTCTTGTGCAAAAGGTTCATTTTTCATGTAAATGTGGTGTTATAAGTTAATTAAATTCAGAAACTTTAAATCTTTAAATATTTATTGCCTACTTTTTACTTTGAGAGTTCTAATTATATGAATATAAGTTTCTTGATTTTGACACAGAGTGAACTATTATATGACTAATCTGGAAATTCTTCATTATTATTTTGGAAAATTTTTATTATTATATTCATTTAAGTTTGTAAAAATTTATTTAAAAAAAATAAATAAAGTTTAAATAAAAAATAAACTTTTTTTCATCTAACCACACTTAGGCACACTCAATAAATCTGGTACTTCTTGAAGACTCTCTCTGTGACAATGAAGAGTAGCTAAAGCAAAATGTTGCTATTGTGTGGATGTATTTCTTCTCCATCAAAAGTTTTCCTTTCTGCCTTAACCCAGTCTCCCAGCACTGCCCTTCATCTGAAGCCACTTGCACAACGTATAGACCCCAGCCCTTCTCCCAGCACCTCTTCCCTGTCCTTTATAATCAATGAGGCTGCATCCACCAGATGGTCTCTGACTTAGAATGTTTGAACTTGTACATCTTCTATTTTACAATGGTAGCAAAGCAATATGCACCATGATAAATCATACTGAACTGAAGCTTGAAGTTTTCCCTCACTAGCAATGTGCAGTGTGGTCCTCTCTCCTGGTGACTGGCAGCGGCAGCTAGCCACAGCCCAGGCCAACCCCATGCTCATAAAAGTGAACAACTGAAACTCTACAGCACACTATGTTGCTAATCCAGGATGTTCAGTAGGTATACCCAATGCATTTAGTTATGATATATCTTTTCAACCAAAGATGGGTGTATTAGAACATAATCCCAGCATAAATTGGAGGGTATCTATATGGCAAAACTTCCCTCTTTGTCTTTAGTAACAACATTGATAATATTCACTGTTCTTGTCCAGATATTGTCACTAATCTGAAAATTCACTGAAGGGATGGACTGGTGCCACTTTTTGTGCTGTGCATGTAGGCTACTACCACAACATGAAAGGGAACTCTATGAACAATAAAAGTAAACTCCTAGATACTATGATGCTTAAATAATGGCCATTCTTGCCTAAACTGAAGACGTAACATCTACACCCTCAGTTGAAATTTAAAAGAGCTAAAAATTACTCTTAAATTCATTCTCATTCAAGTTGCAAGGCCAAGTTCCAGAAAGCTTACCAACAGAAAAGCATTCATTTATGTCAACTTTTTTCATCTAAGCACACTTAGACATACTCAGTAAATCAGTTCAACAAACATTTATTTTGAACTGAGTTCTTTTTTGAAACTTTCTGCAACTTTGTATAATTGGAAAGAAATTTTGTCTTCATATTATTCCTTCATTTGTTCATAAATCATTAATATATTATTTTGAATCAACTTTTTAAGATGAAAATTTTTCCTTCACATAAGAGAAACATAAATATACTAAAATAATGTTGTCTCCTAATCTATACTGTTTGAAATATTTGACTAAATACATTTTTCTACCATTTATCTATATTTTCTATTGAAAACCAGCCAACTAGTGAGATAGCAGAACCTTCAGCCAATTTTTCAGCAAATAGCCAAAGGGCATTCAACATTTTGGTCATCTATAGCAAGAAAAAGCTGTAGAATGGAAAAATAAAATTATTTGGTCTGCTCAGGCCAACTAACACCCAACATGTGACCTTTCTTTTCTGCTTTATAAATATCTTTTGTATCACAAGTAGAGTCAGAATTCAATACAGTGCCTTTAAAACAAGGCAGTATATAGACAATAGCTATTATCCTTGAGCACTCAGCTAACTGGCTGTCAGCCAACTTTACATTTGGACACTCCAGGAATGATAAAATATGACAGTTAATTGGTTTATGTGAGAAGAGTAAAACATCTTAAACAAAATATAGCTCATGCCAATCAAATGCTACAGGAAGAGTATTTTCTCAGGAAATCCTGTTGACCATATCAGACACAAGGAAGCAGAATATCTGAAATAATAGTTAATGGTATATTTCCTCTGGGATCTCTCTCTCTCTCTCTCTCTCTTTCTCTCTCTCTCTCTCTCTCTCTCTCTCTCTCCCTGCCTCCCATCCTTCCTCTCTCCCTTATTCTCTTTCTACTTCCCTTCCCCCCTTTCTTCTCCCTCTTTCTCTCTTTTTTCTCACTACTAGCTATGAATATGTGCCATTCCTTCAAATAAAGTCAATCTGCAAGTATTTCCAACCATTATAGCTGATACATAAGAGATGTGATCTAATATATTTTACAATGAATTGCCACACATATGTTACCCCATATCATGCTAAACTGATCTATCTCACATGCACATACTCTGTAAAAAGAGTTTAGTGGCCAAATGATTTAACTTAGGAGTTTTTTTTTTAACTATGAGGCTGTTACTTGTCTCCTGTCACATGATGACAGCTATTAGCAAAGTTAGATCTAGAATTCATGTGTCCTGACCATTGCCCAGGGCTCTGGCAACTACACATAGTGAGATTTCTGTTTCAAAGCCCAAGAATCACTACCTGTGGAGCAAAATTACTGCTCTGAAGAAGCTACTTTGAAATCCACATGTGTATACTCACACCCCTCTAAACAGAATGTGTAGTTTGTTTGGTTAAGGAACAATTATGTTTTCCTAAATCCACTCAAAATAAGTATAGTGAAGTATTATTTGAATGGCAGGTATAGCAGTAGAGTTTCTAGAAGCAAATAAAAGACTGTTACCTAAAATCTTGCCAGTCAAGCTAAAGAGAAGGAATTTAAGCAGATCTGCAGAAAAGAATGCATTGAAAAATGGGGAAGAGAAATGATCAAGATCAGAGCAAAAACTAATTTAATGAAAACTAAGAAAATAATACAAAGAATTAATGAATTGAAAAGTTAGTTCTTTATAAAAATTAACAAAATTGATAAATCCTTGGGCTTAGCAGACTAAGTGCCTGCTTAGCACAGGGACCTGGCTTCGATCTCCAGTACCACATGCCACTCCAGTCCTGCCCCCTGAGACAGGCTGAGCCAGTCACACAGAGTCCTGGGTATGGTGGAACATGCCTGTAATCCCAGCAGTGGAGAGACTAAAAAAAGGAGGATCACTATGAGGCTGAGCTATGTAGTGAGACTCTACCAAAAACATTAAAAGAAAATTTTTCAAAAACATTTATAAACATCTAGCCAACCTTATCAAAAAGAGAAAGAAAAAACTCAAATTCATGCAATAAGGAATGAAATGGGTGAAATCACAACAGATCCTGTGGGAATTCAGAAGATCAGTACCTCCTATGAAAATCTTTACTCTCATGGAATGAAAAACGCAGAAGAAATGGACAGATTTCTAGCAATGTGTGAGTTACCAAAGCTGAATCAAGAATATATAAAAAAAATTCTGAATAACCTAATATCAGTCAATGAAATAAAAACATGTAATTAAAAAGTTACCAACAAAGAAAAGCCCAAGTCCTGGTGGATTCTACAAGAAATTTAGAGAAGATTTAATGCAAATACTTCTCAAACACTAATGAAATTGAAAGGAAGAAATGTGCTTTAACTTATTCCTGGAGGCAAGTATTACCCTGATATCAAAATGAGGAAAAGACCCAAGAAAAACACAGAACAACAACACAATGTCCCTAATAACATAGATGTAAAAATCTATGATGAAATACTAACAGAATGCAGCAAATCCTCAAAATTATACAATATGACAAAGTAGGATTCAGGAATGAAAGAATGTTTCAACATACACTAATCAATAAATGTAACACACATACCAACAGAACCAAAGACAAAAAGTACATGATTATCTCAATAGATGAAGAAAAAGTTTTTTTTTTAAACTCTGACACTTATTCATGATCAAACCTCTTCAGGAAATCAGAATGGTTGGTTGGTCTTTGCCTCAGTCTCATAAAAGCCACCTATGATAAACCAAAAGCCAACATCATACTAAATGGACAACAAATTTAAGCTTTCAATGTAAAATCAGGATTGAGATAAGAAAAGCCACTTTCAGAAATCCCTTTCAAAACAGTCCTGGATAGGAAAGGAAAAAGTGAAGTTATCACCATTTGAAGACAATAGGACACTCTACAGAGAAGACTGCAAAAATTCCACCCAAAGATGTCTAGATTTAATAATCAAATTCAGTAGTATAATCAGATACAAAAATCAATACTCATAAATCAATAGCTTTTCTTCACACAGCAACAAACTCGCTGGGAGAAAAATTAGGGAAACTATCCTTCACAATATCATACAAAACCATAAAATATTTAGGACTCAATGTAACAAAGGGGGGCCAGGGAGATGGCTCAGTAGAATAAGCACTTGCCTGGCAAGTGCAAGGGCCTGAGTACAATCCCGGGTTCCACCACACACACACACACACACACAAAAAAAAAATTATAGCTACACAGTGAAAATTATAGTACTCTAAAAAAGGAAATCTAAGTGGATTTCAGAAAATGGAAAGCTATTCTTTGCTCCTCAATAGGAATAACCAATGTTGTAAAAATGATCATATACCCAAATTTGTTATGCAGATTCTATTCAGTTCCAATCAAACTTACATCAGCATATACCTTACCTCACACATCTAGAGAAAACATTCCTAAAATTCATCTGGAACCAGAAGACACCTAGACTAGCAAAGGTAATCCTGGGCAACAAAGACAGGCAGGAGGCATCACAATTGTTTTATTTGAAATTAGGCTCCAAAGCTACCACAGGAATGGGGGATAGAAACAGCATGGTAGTGGGAAAAAGAAAAAAATAAACAGATCTAAGGATCAATGGAACATATTAAAAGAAACAGACACAACTAAAAACACATCTAGCCACCTTATCTTTGATAAAGATTTGGAGAACAGAAAACATGTTCATGGGAAAAAATAAATAGCCTCTTTAATAAATGGTGCTGGGAAAACTGACTTGACTTCCCATGTGGCCTCCAGCTCTGCTCAGAGCTGGACTTGGAGGCGTCCGTCGGCATGAAGAGCCCTCACGAGACCGAGGCTGAGGCTCCCGCAGAGCCATGCGATGCGCCCCGTGGGCCTCAGTTCCTTAGCCTGCCTGAGCCTGCGGCTGCGCTGAAGCAGACAGCGATCCAGGGCTGCAGCCGTGGAGCGTGGCCCGCAGATTCC